>VZRJ01008142.1:396498-572190 GCA_013397565.1 Ptilonorhynchus violaceus
TCCGTTCCTGTCCTTTTCTTTCTTTTCCTTTCCTTTCCTTTCCTTTCCTTTCCTTTCCTTTCCGTTCCGTTCCTTTCCTTTCCTCCTCTCTGTCTTGCCCCAGGAATAAAAACTGCTGTTTCCATTCTGTGATGCACCTCAAACATATAGTAAGCATTTGTTCTGCACTAGATGTAGCCCAGCGGATGAACCTGTATTGAAATCCTGACATCCCACTGACTACCTTATAATTAAGTAAATAAATTCAAGGTGATGCTGGCTGCAGACTTACAATGAAAACGACAGATGTAGCTTCAACAAGTAGTTTTGAAGATGCTTATTTTTAGCTTGCTGCTGTATGGGAATGTTTTTAGTATACTTTCTCTAGTGTGTTAAAGGTCAGCAGAATGCATTTTTATTTTCAGAGCTGCTGAGAGTGAAACTTCAGGAGTCAAAGTGTCTCTGAAATGTAATATTTAAAATTCCAAATAGAATTCATACTATCAAAAGTATTCTAAAAAGGAAATTTAAAGCTTGCAAAACTGATATTTATACATATGAATAGTCCAATTCATTACCCTGATTCTGAGATCTACAAAAAAACATGAGGTGGGAATAAAAGCTAAAACTTTCCATGTCAGATCAGTCACTCACTGGACCCCCTTTAAACTGCTACTCCAGTTATTTTCAGACTTAAGCACATGACTGGAACATGTGCAAAAATGTTTTGTTCCTGATGGGATTCTGTAGTGTTCATTGTCTTCTCTTCAAAGAGAAGTTGTATGTACATCAACACCTTCAGGGACAGCCTACTGTCACAATTTTTACCTCAGAGATTTAAAGCTTCTCCCCTCCAGGAAGAAACTTACGCTGACATTTCTGTAAATGATGAGCTCATACAAACATTCTCCTTCCACAAGTACTGATATCCCATTTCTATAATGCTCAGACCAGTCTTTTCTTCACCAACATTTCATTGATAATGATTTAATTACAAAAAACAGTACGTGTCTACAGCCAGACCTTTCCTTCATGAAACTTCACAGAAGGCTTTGAACTGGAAAAAAGTCTTTTTCCCCTGATACCAGCAAAATAATACCAGGGATATATCTAGGTCACAACCAAAATATATTTTAGCAATTTTTTCCCAGTGATTGTGAAGAGCAAATTTCAGATAATTAGAGAGCAGAGAGCAGCATGCCATGTATTATATAATCTTTTAAATACTTCAGCATGGCTTCTCCTACCTAATAGGATGACTTATCACAAGTCAGGAAGTTTAAATGAAAGAACCAAAGGTAGCTGACAAAATCTTTTTGATAAGTAAAACCTCTTTAACTAGCTGGCATCTCTCTATTTTGTGATAACTGTTCATTGCAACAGCTGTCCTTGCACTTCGGTGTTTAAGCACACCTGAGAGGGAGGAAGCAAATAAGGGACATGTAAGTCACTTAGGGACTCAGTAGCCTAAATCTGAAAAGCTCTTTGGGACACAAAATATTCCCATTACATGTATTTTCAGGCACCACCTTTCCCAATGTCAAGCTTGCTGTCATGAGACATGCTAATATCCAGTCTAACGCAGGGTTTTGGGGTGAGATGATTTATAATCACCACAGAAAATGTTTCTGGACATCCAGAGTCCATCTACACAAAAAGGATCAAGCAGTTGGGTATGAAAAATGTATGGACATGAAATTTATTATTTTATGGTTTCCAGATACTGTGAGGGTGAAAAACTCTTAATGGTCCCCTGTTCCTCACTAAAACTCCCCAAGTACATGAGAACACTCTGTGTATATTACTTTAATAGTTAAACTATAATGGAAAAAACAGCTATTCCTTTCCCCTTCAAGTTCTCCAAATGGAAAAGGTCAGTATTGACTGCATGTGAAACGATGATTGCTCTAAGTCGATATTTGAATCACTTCAGGATTTCCCTCTCTTCTTTTTGTTTGAATAGATGTCAGAAAAGGATTAAATTACAGAGATTTGGGCGATGCAGTAGAACTAAACTATTTGTGGAATAAATACAACCAGTTACCCTGAAACATATATATTTAACAGCAATGCAGAAGTGCACAGTAAGAAGTAAGGCAGCTGGTAGGGTAACAGCTAATGGTTTCAACTTTTCTGCAGAGTGCCAACATACATATATATATNCAGAATCAGAATCACAGAATGGGTAAGGTTGGAAAGGCCCACAGTGGGTCATCTGGTCCAACCTCCCTGTTTAAGTGGGGTCATCCCAGACCACATGGCGCAGGATTGTGTCCAGACCATTCTGGAATGTCTTCAGTGAGGGAGACTCCACACCCTCTCTGGGCAATCTGTTCCGGTGCTCAGTCACTGCACAGTCAAGTTCTTCATATTCAGGTGGAACTTCCTGAGCATCAATTTCTGCCCATGGCTCCTTCTTTCTCCTTCGCCTTCTCCTTCTCCTTCTCCTTCTCCTTCTCCTTCTCCTTCTCCTTCTCCTTCTCCTTCTCCTTCTCCTTCTCCTTCTTCTGCTTCTCCTTTCTTTCAGAAAAGTAAACAATAAATAAATAAATATATAAATAAATGCACTCCAGAGAACAATGATACCACCTTTGCAATGAATGACCAAAAATCTTAATATCTTAATCCTTCTCTTCTTCAGAATACTCACAATGTAATAAGGAGGCTTGATTGCAGCATGTGGAGAAACACTAAATTAGATATAATCTGTCTGCTTTACACTTGTTTTTCATTTTCTAGGCATGCTACAAAGTTCATCTCTTACTGTTGCAAGCCTGTATCTTTTAATTCTTAGTTAATTTCTGTCTACCTCGATACTTCTCCTTTTGTCTGCAACATTTCCTGTCCCAATTACCTTTTTTTGCATTTCTTACTTTGTCTTTTGCTTATTCACCGTCTGTCTTTCTCTTTCGTTTCACCTTTCCTCTCTCTCCTTCTTTAACGCCTTCTTTCAAAAGTGCATCTTATTGTCTGTTATCTGATATGACAATAACATTTCATTCAGTAGGACAGACTGTAGAAATAATCCTATATGCAACTCTGCAAAAAGGAAGAAAGACATTTTTTTGTTAAAGCATTTTATCTGTCAAGTTTGCAATCTAAAGTTTGAGAAAAACTGTCAAAATCAGTTCTTTCCTGCAAAATTATTTTGCTCAAAAATTGATGTAGTTAATTTTTTCTAAGTGCAAATTTTCAAAAGCCTGGACTGAAGTCATGTCTTGTGTTCACTTCTCTTAAGAGATGTGTATCAGCCCACAGACCCCCAAAAAAGCAGTTTGAAGGATCTTCATATTTAATGTCAGGCTGTCATTTTAGTTTTGGTTGTTTGTTTTGGGGTTTGTTTTTTTATTAGGATTCTATCTCCTAAGGGGATGTACAGAAAGTCGGTTCTGGGGTTGATTCTTCCCACAGACATCTGGTGCAAAAAAACCTGGAGCAGAGGAACCTGGAAGAAAACAGTGAGCAAAATACCTTCATACGGCCACTTACAAGCCACTGTACTTTTCAGTGGGATCTGAAATGAACTACAGCATCGTGGAGAACTGTGGCAAAAAAAAAAAAAGAATGAAGTTGGTTTCTGAAGGTGGGTCCCATAAGGCAAAGATGAAAAGGGCATATTTGCTCACTGCTGCAGTGTAGGCTTCCCTGAAAATACCTGTGACCCAGACTCTGAGGTAAAACAACTTTGAAACTCACCAGGCAAACACTTTCCACTGACAACCAGTCATGGCTTGCCAAGTTCTCCATCACCATAGGTTGTCTCAGCGTTTCTGACAGCATGTGATAAGAACAGCAGATTGTATTTTTATATTAAATATGAGGTCAGGGTTTGTGGCTTTTCTCACTCTGGAAGGCACCCTACATGTGTTTTTTCATAAATGTTCTCCAAATCCTCAGCCACAAATTCATCCAGTTTAACAGCCACCTCATCCCACCCAGCCTTCCAAATGCATCCATGTGCAGAGCTGTACGAAAAGTTACTGTTGCATCAAAAAAATGGAAAGACACTCATGTCGCAGGTTGCAGAAGATGAAAATAATTTCCAGCTTTCACAAAGCAAAAAGCAGTTTTCAAAGCTGGAACAGTGTCAACTCCACATTCAAATATTCTCAGAAATTACATTAAATTCTGGAATATTCCTGTTTCGCACAGTTGACAGCGTTTTGCTACAACTCCTGAAGTACCTCTGGACCCAACATTCACACAGTGAAAAAACTCCAGTTAAAAATTGTCTATGCATTTGGATCAAAGGCTGAGAAGTAGATTGAACTGGCTTCAGAATAAAACTGAGGTCACAAAGTTGGCATTGTAGGACTAAAACAAGCAAAACCTTAATTAGTATTCACTAAAGGTATATTGACAGAAATGAATACTGTGAATTATCAAATACAGAATAGGACTTCAGCAAAATCTGAGGCAAAATGACACAGACAATATCTTTGATGGCAAAGTTTGCCACTCTTCACCACCACTATCTATAGCTCTGTAAAGGGGGAAAGGATAAAAGATAAATGCAAACCATAAATAATGTCTTGCAAATATATACTTTGGCCAGCTGTAGTTTCACCTGTACAAAAAAGTGACATTGTCTTGCCAGCTTGTCACTCCAGTGCTGCCAGGACAGAGTCTTGGCTGGTATTTTTCCACAGAATGTCTTGGAATAAAAATCTGTCCTTCCTCTCTGTCAAGGAAGGTTCAAGTTCATAGCTGGCCATGTGCATTGTGAAACTAGTTCAACAGACTTTTTCTGAGCTTCTTCCTACTATACAGATAACCTAAGACCAGATTGTTTTTAGTCTCTGTCATGTTTTTCAGAGAACAGCTGAAGAGAAGGGTGAAAGAATGAAATCTCAATGGAAAGACTTCCTAAGTAATCCCAAGTAGGCATCCTGTTTCTCTGTTGGGATCATTACGATATCTGTAGTCTCCATATGGAAGATAACATTTATGAATGACAACACATCTAACCAACAGCAGTTTGGATTAAGGCACAACTGTGAATTAATCGTCCAGATGAAGGCACATGCAACAAGAAAGTGACTGCTTATCTTGCTCATAACCTCCAAAGAAAGAGAGAATATTACTTTTGCACTCTATCTTTTCCCTCTGTGGGTTAAATTATAGACTTCATATATGGACTTATGCTGCAGAATTCTTTAGAAAAGAAGATAAGACAATGTACATCAGTCTTTTTAGGGGGTTTTTTATGGGTACAGCTGAGAGCTAATTAATTGATTTGGAGGAGTAGTGAGAACGTTTCCCTTATTTAATCTTTCAGTAGTGAACTAACTTATTGCACATCTTTGTCTCTAAAAATTATTGTTGAATTTGCTTTTTAACTAATTTGTGGTCTTGGATTTATTTTCCAGTATTTGTTTGGAATTTGTGCGATTCATAATGTACTAGTCATGGATTCAGTTGTATTTTTTATGTATCCTAGCCAACAAAATGACAAATCTTCTAACATAATCTTTTCTTTTGAATATTTTGACATTTGACATTAAACCCATACTCAAATCTGGGAGGAAAATGAATGCAAAATATCTGTGAAAATATTTTGTAGTGTATTTATGCCATTTTCTTAATGCTGTACTTGGAATCCCTATAACTGTTCAAGAGAAACTGGCAAAAATGGGTCTTAGATGAAATGACAATTAATCTGTTCAAGAAACTTTATTTTAAAATAGTTAAGGGAACTAAAATTTCTCTTTGATCATAACAGCAGCCCCATCGTCTCCTACAGGTTCAGGCACATCCTCATTGTGCCTCACCTTTCTCCAGAGGTATAGTTTGTTTGTTGGGTAGCTCTTTCCTACGAGAATTGTGATAGACACATTGCTCTGACCTGCGCTGATGCCCTTAGTCAAACATTACTTAAGCACTTCTCAGTACATCATGGAAGGAAAGTCACTGTGTTGTTTCAGACAGTTATCATTTGACATTCACTGAGGGTCTCACACTGGCAATACTAAAATATTGTCTGGATTTCTTGAACATTCTGAGTGAAAACTTTAACCTTCGGGAGAAGTTGTATTTCGTTTTGTGGACCTGTTGTGACACAGAAAAAGGAGTTCATCGGAGATCTGATTAAATCAGTGCTTACATTTATCATATCACAAACAGAATATCATGTCAGCCAGTAGCATAAACATTTGGTTCTTTAAAAACTGTGTTTGCAAGGCTAAAAATAGTTATAAGCCTAATCAGTTGGTATAAATAATATGAGTAAACAACGAACATGAAACTTGTCAGAAAAATCTGAAGAATGTTTCATTTAACGTTCAAAAAAAATCTATTTATCCACAATCTAAATCCAGAATCCAAAGGTAATGTTACACTAGTTGAAAGGAAAAACAAAAACATGCTTTAGAGGAAAACTGAAAGCAACCATGAAAATACATGCATATAGGATGTGGAACCAAAGACAAAGGCTTTAATAATACTATAATTTAGAAGGTAGAAAATTAATTAGGGAAGTCAATGAATGCATGAAAACCTAGTTAACCCTCAAAATTAAGACCAGTTAGAGGAGGTCTTGGACACTTGGGGCAGTTCCTAGTTGTTTTTTCTTGATCTTTCAATTATATTTGAGAAAGAAAAACAAATCTAGGAAAGCAGGTCTTTGGGCAGCTGAGCTCATTGCCCCTGGGAGACAGTACAGGTCCATTAGTAGAAGAAAACTATAAAAGCAATCAATAATTAGGCAGGAAAATGGGAGTGTTCAGCAAACATTTCTCTTTTGTATGTGTGAGGGGAAAAGGCAATGTCTTTAATGACCCCGATCATGACGATGAGATAAATTCCTTTACAATAGTGACACATTAAAATGTTAAATACACAGTAAACTACAATATTCTGTAGAGTTTTTTAATAAGTGGACATAATTATTTTGAAATCCTCTCTTTAAAATGCTGCTCAAGCTCTCTGGGCTAGTAATGCCAAGTTTCAAGAAGTCTAGGAACTCAATGGTTGTCCCAGAAAGCTGCAAGAAAGAAAACATCACAACATTTTGAAAAAGACAAACAGGATGATCTATCCTGATGTTGATCACCAACTAAATAATGCAACAACCTTTTGAGAAGAGTTAATGGATGGTAATATAATTAATATCAATCAACATGGCCTATGGAAAATAAATCTTGTCATATTAACTTTCTTTTCTTAAATGAAATTAGGCAGTTGACCTAGCACTAGCTGACATTTGGTGGTGAACAGAACACTCTGAATGGATTAAAATCAGGCTAACTTTCAGCCCCAAAGCATCTTTATAAAAGAGCGATTATCTCTGAATGACCGTGTTGCTATCAGATTCCAACAAGGATTCATCTGTTCTAAAAATGATTTACACTTCTGCATAGAAATTTTGTCCCTCCACTACCTGGGTTGCACAAACAAAACCCTTCAGTCTCTCCTCACAGTATTCCAGTGACACAAGCACAGCAATTTGCTGCTGCCACACCGGCTGCACCATGTACCATGCACGGAACACCAGACCATGGATTGCTGGCAGTTTGTACCTGAAATTCTAGTGGTGGCAGGAAAGGAGAACATGGAGAGATGCTTTTCCCGCATTTCAAGAAATGTATTTCAAATCACAAATGACATAAAACATAAACACTCTTCCACTTGACTAAAGAAAATGGCTGACACAGATGAGAAAACCTGAACTAGACAGTAATCAAGAAAGGAAGAAACATGTCTTTGTTGCTTGGATGTACAAGACCTAGTTCAGAAGACAGTAATACTAGCAAAGGCATAAGCGGTATGGAAGAGAGACACTTGGATGTATGAGCCGGGTGATGTATGTAGCAGTTCAACAGAGATAACATTATTCCCATCAATATGTGTGATTTTAGAGTACTTTGTAGGACTGCCATCCAAGTTTTCCCTCAAGAACAGAGATTTCAGTCTCAAAATGCAGGCTAACCAGTGAGCACAGCATTTAAGCTGTTTCATTTAGAAATGAAAAATGTAATCCAAAAGGGCTTGTCTGCTAGTTTTAAAATAGAAAAGCGTAGTATCAAACTCTTTTGAAAAAATGTTTTCTAAATGAATGTTAAACTCCAAGGGGTTACCCAGGGAGCTATATATTACACTGACATTAACACCAAATGGGTTCATCTTGGTTAATGTTCTTACAGTGAATGCCAAAGTAATTCATCACTAGTGGTTACATATGGTAAAGGATTAACACATTTCATCAGGAAAACATCCTTTGAATGTCATGGTTCCGGCACTTGGGACCTGAGAGTAGTTCAAGATGTGTGACACAAACCACTATCACATTTTCAAATGCTATCTTACAAGTTATAGATTAATCTGGTGTCTGTTAGGTAGGTACGCAAATATTTGATTACTTGACAGGAGTTCATGGTCTATTGAGAGCAATCACTCATAGGAAAATTAAAGGTGAGTACATTTTGATACAACATTTTTAAAAAAATTAAAGATCACCCTTCCCCCAAAAATCACTTTTGGGAAGAAACTTCTTTACCCAGTCCCCCACCACATATTCTCAGATAGTCCAGATTTTATCACTGCTGCCTGTTTATTCCAGAAGCAATAAATACACAATGGAAATGGGAATCTGCTGCTTTCTTATCCCAAAGCAAGGGAAAGATCATGACGGTGTTGTTGAGGAATTGTTCCCATACCTTCTGGAGCTGAGGGTATGCATTGGATGCCAGAGTTGGCCACCAGTGGATGGAGCAGGTGGGTCTGAGAGTCACCACTGACAGTGTAAGCCTGTAAGCCTTCCTGTGAACAGAGCAGTTTCACCTCATATTGAGTCCCTGGCCCAAACTACAGCCTTCTTATTGCACAGAACCATATGTATATCCATGTAAATGTCAGGGCTGGCTGGTGGAGTCTATAGAAAGAAGCCAAGTTTGAAGTTCATGGAAAAAGGATGGATAAACTACTTGTTTCTAAACAGGCTGTCCTGTTTGTTCAGATTTTTCACTTTCCTGTGTATATGTATCTGTGTATATGGAGACCTTTTATTGTCTTCTCCCATCCACAATGGTGTGAATGGAGCTGTGGTAACTGGGGACACCCTGAACCCCAGGAAAGAAAGGAAAGGAAACCTCTTCATCTCAGGTCCCTGACATTGACTGTCATGACATTACTCAAGAGTTCATGGTGGCAGAAAGGTATTTTAGATGTTGCAGATGCACCATTCTGTGACTTTTCTCTTTACTTACCATACTTGAGCTGTTCTTTCACAGGGTTTGACCCAACACAGAGGTGTTGCAAGTTCTCTTTTCCCTGACCAGGGCCAGGACAAGGGAGGCAAATGTCACAAGCAAGACTTATGGGTACAACGTTAAAGAATAAAGCTGTATTAGGTTAATAATAACAACAACAACAACAACAACAATGGTATCAGGCTGCTGTTATTATTAACAGCAGAAAAATATCCCATTGGTGCTTATTCCCCCACTTAGTTCACTCTCACTCATGGCTGCCCAGCTGGAGCAGCAGCTCAGGGGCCAGACCCAGCTGTTGACTTAGAAGCAGAGGGACAGCAAATCCCTCAAGGGTCCCTTGTTTCATCAGCATGTGTATAATCCCATATTCTTTCTCTAAACAGAGCACATAAAATCCTCCTTGGATGTAGTCAGATTTATACAAGCTGTTGTTGATGGTGGTGTGGTGCTGGTGGCCTTGTGCTGATCCGGACACTTTGTGGTGTCCTGAGTTTATCAGCTCTGATGAATCCAACAAGACAACTAGTCTGCAAAACTCATAAGCTCTTAGGAGCCTTTCATACACAGCATATAATTTTTCCCTCTTTGACCAACTGTTTTTGGTAATTTTTTCTCTATCCACACCCTATATCTGTAGAGCTCAGTTACACAAATTGACAAAGAGGCTTTTATGACACAAAACTCCCACTTCAGACACAAAAAATTTTTATAATCAGCAGAGTGCATAGCAAGTCATAGCAAGCACTCTCATGCAACACCTTTGTTAAATTATTTTACTGATAAATTGCTCTTTCTACATACTGAAAATCACAGAAGCCAACTGATAAAGGAATGAGTAAATAAAATGGCCTGGGAGATTTCATCCATGCTGAAGGTGAAAAATTTTCTTTTTTTATCTTTTACCTTTGCCACAGAGGTCACCTACCATGCTTAGTTTGGGCGTGTCATGGCCCTTATTTCCTTAATACCTGTATACAGGGAAGAGTGGGTAGGACATTAGAAGGGCAGAAGGAAATGATGAAGGGAGAAACGGCTGAAGGAAGGAAAACTCCTAGAGATTTTCTGTCCTTTCTCGACCTCAACTCATTATATTACTCCTTACTTGTAGAACATGTGAGCTAGTCTTTCCTGCCCCAGGGAAAGAAACTCTAAGCCTCTAGACTCCCAAGCCCCAGACAAGAAAATCCAGCCTCCTTTCAGAACTCTCTAGGGCAGCACACTGACCTTAGCAACGCAGCAACACCCATGCTTTTGAAGGCCCAGTCATCCCTGAGTCTTCCAACTTAGGGGCTCCATGAAATCTAAATTTTGAGCTAGGATTGGGGCAATTTCACAGCATATGCTTGAAGCCAGTGCCTCACTGATATGTTTTAAACTATCCTCTTGGCAATGCATCTTGGAACACCTTCTTCCCTCTAGAACATATCAGATTCCTGTGATCATGCCCACAGGTCATGGCCATGGTGCTGGCATAGAAGAAGCAGAATAGAGGTAGCTGTCATGTTTCATCCATGTGTCTGAAGGAGTGAACTGACACTGAAGGGCTCCTCCACAGGCATAACTTTTTGTATGCAAAATGTCCTTTTAGCTGTCCTTGGATAATAAAAGCACTGATGAGAAGTTAGATATTAAATGAACATTTTTTGTCTAACAGTCAAACAAGTGATATACAGCTTTTCCTGTCATGTCAAATTTGGAGGAACAAGGACAAAATCAAAAAACTCCAAAATTGTCCTACTACCTTTTAACTATGGCAGGTTTGATTTAATGGCTTTGTAAATTATGAAAGAAACAAGATACTGACTTGCCCCCAGTGTAGCCCTTGATTAAACCAGTGCTTTTTAGGTACTCAAGCTTGGCAGCACCCGCTGCCAAAGATGTCATATGCACTCTGCTCACCAGTCTTCATCTGACTGCAATACATATTCATTAGCACCAACAGTCTGGAGGGCTGCTGTTCTCCATTTTGGCTTAAATCACTTTGAATAGCTATGAGGAAAACTTGGATTTTCTTCTTTTCTGTCCCTAGAGCATAACAGAGTGCCTTGTTCGAAGCAGAAGTTCTCTCAGAGGTCTCCTTAGGACCTAGTACCTTTGTACCGGAACCACAACGGCAATGAAAAGTATAAATGGCACAAGCAGCACAAATTCAGTATTTAGAAAGAATCTCAACTAGCTTCAGCTGTGGACAAATGGTTCCAGTGGTTTTTCTGCTGTGAAAACTCTAGCCACAATCAGGCATTCATTTCCTTTACATTTAGTTTAAGCTGTAATACATTAAGAAATGGAACGTTTCCTAGTGCTCATTCCCATCCTAACCTCTCCTCCTGGGGTCTTGTAGCTATACCTGGGAAAACAAGCCACAAAGGAACACTAGTCATCCTAACCATGCTGGGAAAGGATGCACATGTCTGGAAACAGCTGATGTGGCACTCTCATCTCCTGACTTTGTGACCAGCTAATTGCATCGGAAATCCTCTATATTTTGGCTAACAGGAACTGAGTGTTTACATCATGCAGAGGTGCCAGAACCAGCTTTGTCCGGGCTGCTGTGTCTAGACAGGGCTGCGTCACACTGGCAAGTTAGTTCGGGACACACAGCGCTGCAGCCTGGCACTGTGCCTGAGCTAATTAATCCTGCTTTGTAGTGGGACTAAGTAGTCTGGGGGAAGCACAAGGCTGACCATTAGACCAGAGCTAGCTTATTCAAGGCTTTGGCAGGTGCCTCTGTGTGGTGCAGTTCTGTGCAGCATAAACATACCTACAGTAAAAATGCATGGTAAGTCCTTAAGGCATGAGGCTGTGGGCCTGAATTTCATCTTCATTAAGCTCCTGGAGTAAAGCAGCCCTAGTGTAGGCATGAGTGTAAGCTTCTTTGGGAGAAGAAAAGTTAACAATCAGGATGGTGAGGAGCTTTGGAGGCACTTGTGCCTAAGGCCCTGGGATCTTTGCATATAACATCTAGAGAGCTGAGCTCAGCTGAAGTTTTTTGATGATATGGACATAATGAAAAGCAAACCTGAAAACTGGCTGTGCACTTTTGATATTGGGCATTTTGGAAAAGTTCGTCTGGCTGAAAATTTATCCCACATTTAAAAAAAAATAGTAAAGCCCCAATATTATTTTACCAGCCAGATGAACAATCTGAGCCAGCTGGCTGTCCAGACACCAAATTCCTTGTGCTACCACAGGGGAATAAGCAGGGCAAGGAGCGGGCAAGGAGGCAGAGCTGCCCTTTGGAGTCAGCCTGCAGTGAGACTGAGCAACGTGATTTACGGTCACAGTGATCTGCAAAGGATGGAAACAAACAAAGGTGAGCAAACTGTGTGTGAGCAACTTTATTTATAAGCCTCCTACAAGCTGAAAGGCAAGCAAGACTTTCCAACAGAAGTCACCATCTCGCCGTTTAACAGTGACACATAGGACTTTTCTGCTTTCCCATTTGACTTCTATTTCCCTGTAACTAATTATTGATGTGTTTATTTCAAACAGTGACCCCAAACTCCTATCCACTACTTCTTATTTTAAATTGAGAAATGCAAGAGATACAAGAGTTCTCTTTTTTAAGGATAAAAAAAGAAAAAAAAAGCAGATATGTACGAAGGATCAAGGAGGACCACTGCATGTTAGCTGAAAATAATGGATTCACTTAATCCTGCTGAGGTAAATGAAAGCTGACTGATAAAGAGAGCTGTTGCATCATAACAAAGTTGAATGAACTTGGGTTTCAAGTCCTGCAGAGATTTTGAGCTAAAACTGTGAGCCAAGAGGCGTTTATTTGGAAAACAGGAGCTGTAATGTGAGTTTGCATAAAAATAAATGGTATCTATCCCCTTTTAGGAATCATGCTTTAACTTGTTTCTGGAAAAGTAATAGCTTAGAGGTGACAGACAGATGAAATTTCACAGATGCTAAATAAGAGACAATGAAAACTTTTATAGAGTTGTCCTCACAATTGTATTATTTGCTTGCAGATAAGATAAATCAGTGTTGTAAGAAACAGAGCAGGGAAAACAGACACATGGTGTGTACTGCAAATCTAGTGGATCTCTAAAATATTCCAGTGGATCTCTATCAATTGTTCTAGGGTCCTCATAAACACCATATGGGTCACTATTTGCAATCGTGAGCTAAATCATGCTGCTTCTTACCCTTTATGTAAATTTTATCAGAATTTTAGATATTTTTTCTTCACTTTGCTTAAAAATAGTGGAGAAAAACCAAAACCAAAATAGTAAGCCATAGATGCAAACCATGTTTCTAATGACACTGACCTCTGCCAGGTGCCAGGGTGGTCCACATAGTCAGGGCTGAGCTGATTGCCAGATTTGAGAGGAGCAATATCAGAAGAACAGAAACAGCTGGCGTTTTCTTATCCTTCCTGGTGGAAAAGGGCAATATCCATTTTCTGTCATCAGCTGGGATTTCCACCTCATAAGTAAATCTCTTTCAGTTGCAAGACTCTATGAGATTGGCAGTGATAGACATTGTCCCACCTTTTTGCGGTGTATCATAGTTATGACCTTCTGGGCCTTTTACAAAGTTATAGCTTGTTAGAGTGTGCTTTATACTGTTGTGAGTGAGGATTTGGTATTTTGATAGTGATTCTGGATGGAACATCTTTCACAATATAGCCTGAGAAGAGCAAACTCACTCTTTGTTTGTCCAGTCACATCCTGTGTTCACATGAAATGTAGTCAAAGATGACAAAATATTTCTTCTCTTTCCTATTCATCCTTCTTTATTGACCAAGCTCCTGTGTCACCCTGTAGTTTCACAAGCTCTTGAAGAAGCAAGGAGTTCAACAATTCTTACATCAAAATCCATGCCACAACTGTGTCTGTCCTGCAAAGGTGTATCAAAACCATCTCTGCTACCCCACCAGCCTCCCAGCTCAGCTGCTGTGCTGGGATCCTTGTGGACTCTCAGGGCTGACACGTGTGTGGCTAAACCAGTCATCCTTGTGTTTCACTGTTAAACATTTGAAACTGTCGTTGCAGGATATGGTAAGATGCAGAGCCTGTTCCAAACAAATGGTACGGATGAGATCACACCGGGGGAAGGAGGGGAGGATTTATTCCCGCAAATATCCTTGGGGGCAGGGAACGACCCATGCCCTTTCCATTTCCAGCAAAAATGAAGGTCGACTTGCTGTCCACAAGTTTTCAAAGGGAAGACTAAGATCACCTGTTCCTCAAAACCCTCAGGGTATGCTGGAAGTGCCTTAGCCCTCCTGCGTGGATGTAGGCTACTGTAACTGTCCTCAAACACTGGGACTGTACTGCTGCCTCCTCTTGGAAGGAGGACCTGGGTGGTCTTTTGCTGTAGGAAGGAGAGGCAAGAGCACCAGTATTTATGAAACTACAGCAGTTAATGTTCTTACAGATGCTCCTCCTTGGCAATTCAGGGTTGGTGCACACTGCTTGTACCTTCAGAACTGCAGAACTAGAAGATTAAGGAGTGAGTTCCAATGGCAAGTGTGACCCATGAGGGCATTTGCTTCTATGCACATGAATTCTTACACGGCACCAAGGAGGATTTATCTTCCGTCTGAGTACCTGCAGAGCAACTGCTGAAAGATTTAGAAGACTCGAATCGTGCAGCATGAATAGTCTGGGTGTCAGTAACCCAGTATTAATTGTGTTGTCACTTGCTACGCTTTGACTGTTTGTGGAATAAAAAGAGATGTACCACAGTCAAGGAGATAGAACGGCCCAGAATGATGCTGGTTTTTTAACAACAGACTCAGTAGTAATTACAGAAAAATACGTTGGTGCTGTATGACTAAGGCAGACCATTAAGAGCACACTGTGACTGCACTATTGTCAGACCGTGTGCTGCTTTGTGTCAGCTTGTGAGCAAACCGCGCTCGGCTTCTTTATGAGTTTGAAATGACTTGCTAATGCCCTTTTTGAATCTTGGAAAAGTAGTTTGATTTTGGAGCTATATGACTGTTTCGCAAGATAAACTAGATAATAAAAAATAATTTTTCATAAAATAGAAATGGCACTAGGCAGTATGTAAGGCAGTAAGGAACAAAAAATCTGAGTTTGCAAATGCTATCAACTGCTTTCTAATAAAGAGGTATTATAACATGGTACATTAATATCATTATGTCAGAACCAGGTAATCAACCTAGAAATATCCACTTAGCATGGCAATTTGCTCCTGAACTACTTCTAGCGTGTTTACTTGTTTTCTGGCAATACAGTTATGTGGTGTCCTTTCCAATGCAGCTGTTGGTACTTCTGCTTCTTTCAAGCACCTCTTCCTTCCCCTCCTGAGTTTCTCAGCTTTGGGGAGCCAGAGAGATCTGAACACATACTTTCCCTTTTCCACTTGTCCTCTTCATTAGCTCATTAGCAATTATGAAGAAATACCTGTTAAATACTCAGGACACCACTAAAATTCCTAAAGAAGCATTATTAGACTTAGAGGATTAAAAAACAATTATATATTAAAGCCCTTAATATATTTAAGGATTTATTGTAACCCAGGCATAGGTTCATAAGGCCAGATAAGGTCAGTTGACATTCAGAGAAATTCATCAGCTCCCAGCATGTTGAGGTGGTGAGGGCATTTATTTAAAATTTGTTCTCATGATGACTGTGCCAAAGGAGAGAAAGAGAAATTATCTTCAAGTAATAGCAAAATAAGCCATTTAGCAACATCTGCTAAATTTCTTATAGAAGGAGGTGATTTTAGCTCACATAACATTTCTGAAGGACCAGTGTCAGTCTTATGGTCTACAAATGGGAAAATGTGTCATCACTACAGACTTCTGCAAAAGCAGCTCAGAGAGAAGATGCTCTTTCTTCCAAAGGACTTTGCTTAAAACTGATAAAATACCAATTCTGTTCATTTTCCTTTTGAAATAAAAGAGATTTTTTTTTTTGCATGACCACTCACTGCTTGTTTGCAAAGTTCATTATAATTCTATGAATTTTATTTAGGTGTTGCGTGACCTACTTCAGTGGAGGTCCCTTTCTACTCACTCTGTATAGGTTCATTCCTGTAGAAAATGTGCTTACTGGCTTGTCAAGAACATGTCATGGTTATGTTCCCACTGTTTAAATTCACTCATCATTTATTTCAGCTGACTTCCAGAAAGTACTTTTGAGATAAATAATGCAGTGTCCACATGAGAGTTGTTCCCACACAAAATGGGTGGCAGAAGACTTTGACCTTTGAGCAGCAGGCTGATCTGAGAGATACTCACTCAAAGTTATATGTATCCAGACACAAAAAAAAGAGTGAGTACAAATGCATGCAAGGATGTGTGAACCTAGGTCAGACTTACAGGTAGAAGTGTGTAGTCTAGCTGAGATGTAAGCTGTTCAGGAGACAGGTGATTTTAGTAAATTACAAGACCTCTCATGCTTTCTCAGTGGCAAACATAACGTGACTACAAGTAGGTCTCAGTCTTAAAGATCAGATTTTTTAAAAAGAAAATCACTTCTCTGCAAATGTTATGTTCCTGTCCATCTCTATGCTATAGTAGGTTGAACAGTTGTTACATGTTTTCCATGGAGTCAGCCTGTAACTATTTTGAAAAATTAGGCAAATCAGAAACAAGTAATAGAGTAATTTGCTGATGATTGAAATTGTTGTCATAGAATTAAGGCATTAGCAGGATCCAAGCATAATGATTCTGTAAGCATATTATCTGCACTGGACAGCTGATTTCACATAGTAAGCATGACTTTATTTATCCATTCCATCTCTTGCTTATGGGGATGAGCTTCCATAAAAAGGCTGTTCTTAAATCAGCATTATTCTTGCATTGCATTTCAAATCCCCTAATCAATATTCAGCCTTTGCCCTTTTTTCCCCCTGCTTTTTACCTTTAGGACAACTGTGTCTGTGTCAGCCTATTATAAATTTAACAATGTATTGCAGTTGCAAATCTGATTCAGATCAATGGCTTGAAAGTGACAAACTCTAATGATCTAATCTGTTGTTAAATATTCATGAAGGAAGCTTGGAGAATACACACTCCCCTCCTTTCTAATGGAACCAACTGCATTTTACTGATTGATCATGTGCATTTTCTTATTACAGAAGAGTATTACAAAAACCTCTACATTGTGAAACTCTTATTTCAATCTTCAGCATTAATTTACCATTAAATAAAATAGCAACATCATTCATTTTATAGATAGATTAATAGATAGATGGATAGATAGATAGATAGATAATCTCAGAAGTATATTTATGTTAAACATACCTATTCTTTATAGCAGCTTTTCAGGTAGAGTCCTTTGTGGGATATAAGCCATAGCAGACACAAGGATCCAGAGACATCAAGCTCTGGCAGCCATGGACTCTGAAGCTCATGATGATTCCTGGGTAAAGGACCAAGGGCAGCATATGCGTATAGAAATAATGCAGGTCCCTACCATGCCAAAATGCTACAGGAAATGCATAAACCTATAAGAAACTTAAGGTATTTGTTGATCCAAGTAAGGAAAGGACATATAGTAAGATATGCACTTTTGCCCCCATCATTTTCTCTTCTCAAATACATGTCCTTTTAGATTTTAAGCTGAAAGAAAAAAAAATCAGTGCAAAGAAGCTCTGATATTACTAGCAACTGACTCTTCATGAAACATTCTTTGGCATATCAGCACCCTGGTCATGTTGGGAGGTTTCCGATTCTCTGCAAGAAATGGAATTAAATGAATAATCATCTTCTTCTGCCTTAATTTCTATGCCAATTTTTTAACTTTTTTTTTAATTATCATTTTTTAAGTGTTAGGGTAGGGAGGTGGATATCAAAAGCCACAATGTTTACAAGCAAAAAAATACTTCCCAAACTACCTGCTTAACAGAATAACTAAATTTGAGAGTCTTAGGCTGACTCAGCACTCAAAATGGGCCTGATTCGGAAGTCGTTATGCAAGTGATGATCTCTGCTGAGATCAATGAAAGTATTGCCTGTGCACATCCTCTGAGATCAGGACTCATTTATGACTCAGAGTCATTCTCACTCCCCCCTTTCTTCCCTTATCTCAAAAGATCCTAAATTTGTTCCAGCCATAATGTCATTAGATTTAATCTATTTTTGTACATGCAAACAAAATTTAACAGCTTTCCATGTATATTTCCGTGCTGTCCTGACTAAAAATGTTTTACTGCAGCAACTGTTGTATTTGCTTCTCATACTTAATTCCTAGGACAGAACAACACAAAAGGGTCACGCCTGCACTCCAGCCAAAGGATGGTTTCTAACAAGGTGATATAAAAGTGTGTCCTTTTCTTTCCTGCAACACGCCAGGCGGCTGAATTGTGACTTCCACCAAAAATGGAGAAGGCATCTGGAGTGTTTTGCAGATCATGGTTTGACCTCTTTGCTCTTTTTGATTTGCAAATGTCAAATAGTTTAGGAGTAAGAACACAGATGATGAGACTTCAAAGGAAGGGATTTGTCTCAATATACGCAGGTAGACTCTGGACATGCTGGTGTTGAGTAAGAAGCTGGTGTTTTATAATCTAATAACAATGATATGCAATGATTTTATGAATAGCGGGTGCAATCTAGTCGGGGAAGTGACGTTACTGCATAAGAAGTTAATAGTCTGTTCAGCAAAAGTATGGACTAGCTAAATAAGGGATAACCAACAGAAAAAAAAAAGTGAGGATAACTCTTGTCACCTTGGCAATAGCATAAATGCCATCAAAATAAACAGGAAGGGAAAGAGCACTTGCATCAGAACAACCTACTTCCGAGCTGTGACACAGATGTTTTGCCACTGCAGAGAACAGTGTCACTAAGTGACTTGGACTCCTAGAGGGGAGAGAAGCTTATAAAAGGGTCCTGCACAGTGGAAAAACCTTTTCCTTGACACTAGACAAGACAGAAATGACTTGTGAGTATGACACTGCTATCTGCATCCCAGCTGCTGTGGAAGTGCTTTAGGACACTAAGAACATGGAGGATTACCATATGGAAGACAGGCACACGCTGTACAGCCTACACATAGCTACAGACAATTTACTGAATCCTTTTTTTCTTAAAGGCTTTCGCTCTAAATTTACTTGTGGCAGGCTGTTCACGCAAGGTCTGTGAACGTCCCTGTTACCCTATATCTCCTGCTCATTTTCAAGCTCACATGATATGGTTGGAGTTACCTGGAGCTAAGTGAAGGCTAGGAAGCCTACTTGAAAGTGTGGGTAGGTTTGGGTGCTAGTAGCACTCTGCAGGGTCCATGTTCCTGGAAATACCTTGTTGTCTTTGACTGTGGTGCAGACATTCCCCAGTAGACCATCTGCACAGGCTGAACACCACTTCAGGCACTGCACTCACTAAGCCCCAGGGACAGCTCCCAGGCCAGTTTGAAAGTGCAATTGTCAATATTAGTTCCCTGACTGATGTAGCCCTGCCGAGGAAGAGGCTAATTTGATGGAGACTGTTGAAGGTATTAGAGACTCTTTTTGGGTCAACTTACTATGGTGTCTTCAGCCAGGCACAAGTTTAGCCAGGATATATGAAACTTAAAAGCAGAACTCAGTTATCTGTTGGTTAGCTCACACAAAAGACAGCTAGGATTCACCAGTCCATTGAGATAAGCTTTGGTGTGGTCACCATCCCTGACAAGCATTGGAGTCTTTGTCAGGCAGGCAGGAGGGAAAGGGGCAGCTGCTACAGCCCCCAGGGACAGATTCTCAGCATTAATCAATGTTGTGGTTTAATCCCATCCAGCAACTAAGCAACATGCAGCCACTCAGTCTCTACCTCACCAGCAGCATCAAGAAGAGAATCAAAAGAGAAGTGAAAAAACTCATGGATTGAGATAAAGACAGCTTAATAGGTAAAGAAATAGCTGTGCATGCAAGAAAAACAAAACAAGGAATTCATTCACCACTTCCCATAGTTCAGCCAGCTCCAGGAAAGCCAGGCTCCATCATTTGTAACATTGACTTGGGAAGACAAATGTCATAACTACAAATGTCTCTCTGATTTCTTCCTCTTCCCCCAGCTCTATATGCTGAGCATGATGCCACATGATCTGCGATATTCCTTTGGTCAGTTGGGATCAGCTGTCCCAGCTGTGTCCTCTCCCAACTTCCTGCACAGCCCCAGCCTCCTCTCTGGCAAGTGAGTATGAGAATGGGAAAAGGTCTGGATGCTGTGCAAGCACTGATCAGGATTTTAAAAAGCATCTCTATATTATCAACACCATATTCAGCACAAATCCAAACCATAGGCCCATACCAGCCACTGTGAAGAAAATTAACTATCCCGGGAAAAACCAGCACACTGAGTTACCATCTTCACCAGCCCCATTAATGCACATGGTACCAATGGTTTGACCTGGCAACCTGATGATTCCCTCTTTGTTTCTCTTTAGGATTTCATACTCTTTCATGTCAACACTTTCCCTTCTGAATCGTTGAGTTGCTAACAATCCCAACCTGAAATCCTAATTTTTACCTTCCTTTGCTCTGTACTGACTTTGTCACAGGTCTTCCTTCATGCCCTTTCTCAGCAGTCTGGGGCAAGATTGCACAGTTGTGCTATGTCACAGCTGGATCACGGACCCTTGGTCGTGAGGGAGATAAAGCCCTTGGGGCAGGACAAGGATTTTATAGCAGGGGTTGCAGAGGATGCAGACCTGAAACCAGCAAAGGGTTACCCCTGTGAGAACAGCAGCATACCCTGTGACTTTGGAGGAACATTCACCAATGCACACAACTCTGCATTTTGCACTGTCTGGGCAGGGATTTCTGTTTCTGCACCACCAGCAATCTATTAATACCCTAACCATTCCCTGCAATGAATTCCACAGCTGGTGGGTGGGAGGGCATGTACAAGTTAGCATTCTTGCTAAGGTGTCATTTCCAAGGTGTTCCTGCCTGCAGGCTTCCAGTAATAATGGAATATTCTTAATAATAATCCCTCAGGGATTATAAATATCTTAATAATAATCCCTCAGGGATAATGAGGAAGTGAGGAAAGCAGAGCAGAAAGTCAGTGGTCACAGCACTTATTCCTGAACAATATGGAATTTTTATTTTTTATGGTGTCACTCGTATTTCACTAGATATTTCACTTTATTATAATTGCTATTACTTTTTTAACAGAAATTTTGGTGTCACTGCATCATCATTTCAAGGGTCACATTGGCCTTCAGTGTTGTCAAATATATAAAAACAGCATAAAGGTTTGTATGAGCCTTTTCCACAGGTGCTAGCACTGGAAAGTCTTCTCTAAAATTCCCAAGAATTGAAGAACATCTAAGAATTTGTGTATCAGTTTTAAATATCTCCCCTCCTTTAACTTGCCAAAGTCATTCCTGGGATCAACAAAATGGATCAAAAAAAAAGGTTTCATGATTTCTACAGCTCTATTTTCAGTCAAAAAAAAAGTCCATTCAGTAAAATAAGCAGTGAAGACAGTGATAATGAGTCATAAATAGTCTGGATGATTTAGAGAGGGCTTGTCAAAACGCCTTATTTGAACAGAAAGATATATTTCCTAATACTCTAAATACATGAAATGTTCAAGAGCTTCTTATATGAGTAGAAAATGTCAAATGGCAGTCTTGGGTTGCGTAGACACAGATATTATCTATACCTCTGCACTCACAAGAGCATGTCACTGTATATTGCTAAATCCTACACATTTAACCATGCCACTACAGACGAAGTGGCAAAACTTCCAGTGGCCTTCCACATGAACATAGCTGCTTCACTCTAAATCTGCCTGCGTCAGTGAAAGTTATTCCCATTTTGGCACAAGGAGTAAGCTACTTCAGAATATCTAGTTCTGCTTTCTCACTTGAAAACCAAGCCACTTTTAATAAAGTGTGTAAAGAGCTCAAAATCCCAAATTTTAGTCATTTACCTCTTCTTTTGTGCAGGACCAAGGCAATAATATTCTTCATCCAGCTCAAATTATAAATATTTTGTGTTATCCTTTTATAGCAAACAGCATAAGTCAGAGTATTTGACAGGCCAGATAAAGTAAAAATTTAACTACATTTATCTGCTTACATTACTAGTTTTTATGTGCTAAGGAGATTTTTATTTTAAAAGAACCCACAGCCCTAGAGTAGGTAATATAATTCTAAAAATAGACATAATTATATAAAGAACATATCAAATATAAAAAAATTTAAAAGTTACACTGTTTGCCTGCGGAAATTTTTCTTACTATCCATGGTAAGATACCTATTTCCAGAATCTCAAGACAGTAGACAATGCTGAACAGCCAGAACCATAATAAAACCAAAAAGTTCGATTGTTTCCTTGGTCTGTCAGACTGGAATGACTGAAGAGCCCCATTGCTGTAAGTAAAGGTGTGAGAGGAGTCTCCAGCATCACATTTGGCCTCTGATACTCCCAGGCCCCAAGAACTTCTCCATCCCAATTCATAGTTGGGCTAATGGAGAAGGGTCTTGGTTCAATTTTGATTTGAGGCTTTCTTTGGACCTGTAAGATTTCCAAGTTTTCCCACATGCCCTTTAAAATATTTTTACTCAAAAGAGCATTTTAGGAAAAGATATTCAGCTGATATAAATATTCATTTGTAAGGCTCTGCTGAAGACCATGAACCCAATGGTTTACACGAACTAATAAAATGCCTTCAATATGAGAAATGGGCTTATAATAAACAAAAGAGAATAAGCTCAATAGTATGGCTACAACATACTAAAATATTTCCTTGCATAGCTTTCCTTAAATCTGGTGGAAGTTGTGACAACTGGAAAAAGCTATAAACTGTATGCTAAAATGCAAATGTAATCTTGACTCAGTAGTGGAAATACCATAGTCCAACTAGTTTCTGTAAGATATTGTTGGACACCAGGAATGAGTAAAAAGTGTGACAACAACTGTGTGACTTCTTTCTCCATTTAACTGTTTCTCATAAGTGGGGTAACGGAATTACTGGCCGAGAAACCAATGTAAATATTTGTTTGTGTTAAAATTGTGTAACTTCTATTTTAAAAATTTTTTGTACTCTTGGAGTCATCCATTCAAGTGAAGCAAAAAACAGAAAAGCATTTAGGTGACCAACTGCCCAGTACAAGCAACAAATGAGGAACAGCAAATAGTCAAAGTGATAATGTGTCCCCAACCTTAGTGAACAATTTAAAAGCTGAAAATAACTCAGATAAATCATCTTTTTTGAGTAGTTTAAAATAAGAACCCAATTTAAAAGTAATGAAATGTAGGCGTATACAGCCAGTGAAAACAGAAGATAATTTTGCATATAAAGTGCTCACTGCAAAGTCTGGGACCTAGTCTATTTATTAAAATTAATATCATTTTTAGCGACAGTATCATTATTACATGAATGGCTGTGAAACTCACAGAGAGTTAAACACTGAAATAATTGCTAGCAAGATGGCCTAATGGCAAAGAAAGTATCTAAAATGGTTGAAGCATCCAGAGTGGAGTTAAAGCAGCCATAAGACAGACTTTCAAGAGATTTTGATTAACACTCTGGAGTAAGGGAAACTGATACCTAACTGAATTTGAAACGTTTGTTTCTTTTAATCCCACTTCTTTTGTTTGACACAGGTACAAGTCATGCAATTGGAAGTTGTGTTCTGCCGAGAAATCCGTGTCAAATGACACTGGGCTCATTTATCAAGTCAGAGCCAACAGGCCATGCAGGTTCTTTTAATCATCTTTAAGAGTTAAGGCACAGCACGGTAACCAGTATTTGACATTAAGAGTGCTTGGAGGTTTTTACAGTGATTTGCAAATAAAGATCACATGGGAATATATGTTTTAAAACCCATATATTTAAAAAAAATTCCAAACAATATGAAAAGGTTTTGCAGCAGATTGTTAAAATTTCCAGTTTTACTTATCTGCAGGTTCTTATACATATCTGCCAGAGGTAATATGTATGTGGGAACTCAAAGAGCTGTTTCTTTCCAAAAAGAGACATAACTTACTTTTCTTCATTATTTTTTAGGCTTTTGTGGTCAGTAGTTCAACAAATTATGTTTCTTTTTTCAGACATCATTTGAGAAGGACTGTAGGAGAGAAAAGGAAACTTCTTTTTTAAAAGGACATTGAAATTTCATCCATACAGTTTTCCAGTAGACTGTTAAATGAATGATCCATTTGCTGTCTTTCACTGTTAGGAACAAAGCAATACATTTTTGTATATTGCAAAGTAGCTGTGGGAAGGTCTCATATTATTTTATCTTACAGGGCCTCATCCTGTTGTCCCAAAGACATTGTCAAAGCTTCTGCTGAGCTGTAACAGTGCAGCACCAGAGTCTAGAATTATGAATCTTTGTGAAGTCATGGATTTATCACACATATGATTAATCCTAGTAATTGTTCCTAGCAATTCATAAACATAGCAACAATTTTGCTGAATTGTCTATAAAAGAATATAGGGAACAAAAGACAGTTTGACTTTAATCTAAGTTTTTGCAGATTGTTTGCTCTTTGTATCTCATTACATTTCCAAAATGCAATCAAGAAGCAACAGAAAAGTTAAATGCTCAGGGGTTTTAATAGGATAACCTAGATTATTTTAGCTAATTATTTTTACTATTTTACTTTACCACATGGTTGAAGACTCCCCTAATTCTTCATGTATTATTCTGAAAGAATGCCTAAAATAATGTAACACTATTTTTAGAGACAATAATCAATATCACAATGTAGATGAAAGAAAAAGCTATAAAATTTAAATTAACTTCTGTCCTCTTTGCCACATTGATCAATTGCCTTTGTGCTTCCAAATACAACACTCATGTTATTGAGTTTACAATTCAGACACTCCCTATTTTTCCTAAATATATTAAAGTGCAATTTAAATATGAATTTCATAACTCAGCAGCTGTTGATGAATACACAAGCAACATAGCTTGCTAACTTTCATAAAGAATTGGAGATAAAGTCAAAGAAAGTTGCAACCAGATAGGCTCAGAAGCAACAAGAAAAGATATTACAGATGTGTTGAGGTCCTCTACATTGCTGTCAATAAACCTAAGAAACATTGACTTCAAAATATTAAGACTTTGAAAGTCAAAGAATTCCCAAAACATGTAAGACTACTGAAAATTATCATGACTGACAGACACTGATAATCTACTCATCTTCCTGTGCAATTCTTTGGTTCTCAAGAAATAAGAATCTGTAAAATAAAACCAAAAGTTTTATTGTGAAGGTAAAACTGCTATGTTAACAATCAAATAACTTGCAACAAGAGTGGTAGAAAATTCCCAACAGAAAGCTATCTCAGCTTATTAATTTAAGGTTGTGGTTTTTTCTAGGGAAAGGTAAAGTAAAACTGAACATGAACAGGAAAAAAAGGCCATATAAATGCACATCAGAATAAAATAGAAATCTCAAAGAAAATTGAGTCTGGCAGATTCTTTTAAGAACTTGGATGTGATGAGACAGAGCATATTTGTAGCTCAGCAAAATGAATGATCACCTCAAAAGTGTATGCCTATTGTCAGAGCGAAAATACTTAATTTGGGTTCTAGCTCTCACTGCTTTGGAGGACAGAAGGAAAAGTAACCAGGTTCAAAAATAATAAATTGCTATTGCTGACAGAGAAAGATTAATTAGGGGTAAAGGCCCTTAAGTAGAATAAGGATAGAAAGAATTATTATTATTTTCTCCTTATTCTTAAGAATAAGGAGAAAAGGTATAAAAAATAAATTAAAAAACATCACAGAGAGGATTATTAGATCTGAAATATATCACCTTAGAATGCACTAGATGGGCTGTGGATTTTTTAAATTACAGACTGAAGAAGAACTTTCTGGTTTATTCTGAATCTCAGTCTACAAAATCTAACTCTAGGAGAGAGAAATGTTTCAGGCTTGAAACCATCTTTGGTAAAATAACAATGATTTCAGTTACAGTGACCTCACAACAGATTACTGAGGTGTGTTTGTACCCTAGATTCAGTGGGGAAGAAACTGGTGAGTTGGATATTCACAGATGTACTGGATTCTTCTGTGCTTCACATATACCTGTGAATTTGCTCTGACTTCTGAACTTAAAGTTAGCATATCCTTTTTTTAATTATTCCATGTTTACTTTTCTTTCTCCTAAATTTACATAATGATTAAAAACCTTCTCATGAGCTTGGCAAATTCATCTTCATTTCATGTTACCTGATGTTATGTGCACCAAAATAGAAATTTATTTCTGTTCCCCTGAATTGTGCATTTTAGGGAAGCAAGGACTTTTTTATTGGATAGTGAGTTACTGACCTCTGACAAACTTTCTTTTTTAAGGCAGTATTTAGAGTTACTTGTTTAAAAATTAACATATTTTTCATACAAATTTTGAAAGCAATTATCTTTATTCAAAACACAAGCCTACCAATAAGCGCAGGTTTTTCCCAGTAAATCCTAATGAACACAAGAGGTGATTCAACTGAACTGTCCTTCCACTATAAATTAATCAAATGCAAGGAGTATCAGCTACCTGTCATCAGTTCCTGCACTATTTCTGAAGCTGCATTAAAATGCTGTCAGAAACCAAGAGCTAGGATGTGGGAGGCTAGAAGAATGGAAACAGCTATGTCCATGACCAAATTTAAAATTAAATGGTTCCACTCAATGTGTGATATTTATACCAGCATCACTTGGGTTATAGGTAAACAAGTGGGTGGCAACATATAAGGAGAATAAGAGGACTTGAGGTGCCTTAAGCAACATAATAAAACCAGGCAAGGAGTCTAGGAAACCCTCTATAGCCATCTCAGCTTCCATTTCAAAACAGAGATCCAGAAGGGGAGGATCACAACCTGATGTTTCTGTCAAACAAAATGTCAGTCCCAGGTTCCCTTTTAGTACTAACAGGCACAGTTTACAAGCTACAGTTTTTGTTTGGATGGTGGCTATTCCTCTTGCTTAAAACCACAGCAATAAAGGTCAGCCCAATGAAATTTGATTCAGAACGAGTTACAGAGCATTTCGCACAGAAAATTCCAAGCAGAAGAAAAATCGAACAACAGGATTTTAAAGTTCACTGTGTGGAAACCATGGGGGGAAAAAACCCCAACTTTCTAGGGTTTAACTGGTTATGCCCCACCCTCCAAGATTTGAGTCCTGTGTTTTCAGGAAACTTTATGATTGAGGACAATGTTACACTGCATATTTGACCACAATGATGGCTTTGCAGTCAATGTGAAAAAAGCCACACAATGTTTTCCCCACAGACACTTGTGTTTAGTACTGCACATCACTTTGAACACTTTTTGACACTTTGCATCTCTAGCTCAGCTAATACAGACTTCCAATTTTCTCTTCTGCTTGTGCTTAGAATACAAGCTTGATCAATACCATTTAATCACACATACATACAATTGCTTACAAATTGCTTCAGAGATGATTTCCTGGACAACAACTTCCTAAGTGGTGCCCTGTTTCTCTGACCCTTCAAAACCTAAAAAGAAATTGCAATATGTGGGAAACCACCAACAACAACTCCTACTCTGACAGGAAATAAGAAAATCCTTCCAGCCACCACTTAGGCTTCTACAACCATATCATTTTCACTGTCCACACTCAGTTTGGATGAGAGGAACTTTACTTTCAATAAAAAATAATATTCTTGAATCAAAAGTAGATATTGAGCCCATTATCTGAACATACTGTGCATTTTAGTATTCATGTCACAGTTTGCCATATGATATATATTGAGATGTATATTTATCATATAGAATCCTATATGCACCAAGGAAAAGCTAAACCTAGTGCCAGCTCCAATACTTGTCAGTTCCAATACGCAGCACTCCCAGCTTTGTCCAAGACCCCGCTTCCACTTGATCCACTCTGTGACAACTTCTGTGAGAGAAAACAATCTTCCCCATTTAAATATGGCCCCATTTCAAGCAGTCAGGGACAGGACAATCAAGCTGTAAAGTTTTGCCACTGAATTTTCTAACTATCAATTAATAATATAGTAAGATAAAAGTCTAGTCCATCAGCAGAATTTTAACTCAATGCAACACATTAAGAAGTCATTTCACTGCAAACACTTTTTAGAACATCACCAGAGTACTTCTCTGTATATTGAGATAAAGATTTTGAGAATACTAAATATTCCTTTTAAGTGAATCAGCACTTGTTCAGGGAGATTGAAGAAAAAAAATTCAGCATGTTTACCAAAATACTCTCTCCAGTTTAGATGAGTTACTCTCACATTTGCCTTAAATACGTGTGGAAATAGACAAGCTGACTCTACCTTCAGGATTTTGCTTTCATGTTTTTTTCCAGAGTGTCTTCATTTGATTCGTTGGTTTTCAAACACATATAGGATGAGGATACAGGCAAGAGCCAACCTCTCGGAATACATTTTGGCAGGACTGCTTTTTAGTTTATGGATGGACTCACCCAATGTCCTGTTAACTAATGCCTGAAGAAACTTTTTAAGTGCCACAATCAGCTGGAATTAAATATTCTTCCTCTGTGTGTATGTTTAGTACACGATGTGTTTAGAGCCAACAGTGGCAAAGGATCCAGCTGCCAAACAGATTCAAACAATGTCCCATACAGAATGAGATCCAGAGAACAGGACAATTTCCACTTATGCAGTCAAAAACTGTTCATGAGGGACTAGCATCATTTGTTGATGGTAAATCCATAAATCTAAAAAAAAATGCATATGTTTGTTTCGTAAATAAAAGGCAAGGTTTTCCACATTGCTACAAGCTGTGTTTCCTAACTGTAAAAAGCCAGAAAACAGTAAAAATACAGCAGGGAAAGATGCTCTCCCATGTTTAAAAAACTTTTTATGTGGAAAGCCTGCAGTTATAGACCAAATTATTTGGAAGGACATTTTTCTCATGAACCTGTCTCCTAGTCACCTGTCTTTCACCTCCAACTTGGTGGCAAAACAGGTGTTTAATCAGGAGTAGCAATGCACCTTACATATGTCAGCAACCGATTATAAGTTTGTGTGGTGTTCATTTTCTTGCGTTCAGTGGCCCATGAAGACTGAGACCTTACTGGAAACAGCTGCTCAGTTGGAAAGCCATGCCATAAGCTCAGCCCAGCCCAGTCCAGAGTCATACAGTCAGAGCCCACCAGTTAGGACTGCTGTAAGGTTGCAATCAGATGGCAGAACATATGCCATTTGTAGAAGTCTACCTCCCAGGAATTAATTATCCATGCAAGGGGAATCTTTCTGAAAGTATTGACATTCTGAATCTCACTGCCAATGTAAATGAAATCTCAGCTTCTCACTGATGTTCCCTTGGACTTACTCTACTTCAAAAAGCTTCTTTTGGGTCACCTTTATGGCGTATTTGGTAGTTTTTATCCCTGCTACTGGCACTGTGCCATGAAAGAAAACAAATTTTGGAGCAGAAAAAACCTTTTCACTAGCACTTCAAGAAACCTAGGGCAGCCTTTAGGTGGACATCTCTAGCTAGCACGAAGAGGCTGGGTGAATTCTTACGTGTGCAACTAAGGTAGTTCACAAGGCAGTTTCGTGCCTTTTTTTTTTAATATTATTTTGTATTCTCACTCGCTTCACCCTGAGAGGAAGAAGAAGAGTAAAGTACTTCAGCAATGTGATCCTGGATGTCCTGATGATCCTGGTTTGTTCTTCTAACTTAGGGACTCGTGTCTTCTCTCTGTGAGAGATTGTTTTGTAAAACAACATGGGTTTTTGTCTTGAACGTTATATGGAGTATATAAAGGCGTGCTCACTCCAGTCCTCATCATGCTATACATTCATTTCTCTCATCGCGAACAGCTAAATCACCAGAAGTTTGTGGGATATGTATATATGGCAGTGTTAGCTCAAATTTATACTTGAGACTTTGTCTGTCCAAGTCCAATACCAAGTCCAGGTATTAGTTCACGTGGAAGCGACTGCTACAGGCCTTGGTGGCAGTGCCCCCACAGCACCTCTGGGAGCTTCTTCCCACGTCACCAGTGGGACGGGGGCTGCCCTCGTTGCCATTACCACTAAGCTGGCCTGAATCCCAGGAGCCAGCCTTCTGAGGGTATGGGTGGGATGTTCTCCAGGCCCGTGGAGTGGTTTGAAGGCCCTTGGAGTCGTTTGAAGGCCCTCTGCAAGGAAAAGCATCCAGGACAGAAGGTCTAGCTCCTCAGGAGAGATGAGGGAAGAACAGCTGACCTCAGACAGGATGTGTGATGGAGAGAGATCAGCAAGCATTTGTAGGAAAGCCTGCAGAGGACAGGGACCATCTCCACAGCCGTGCGGGCGGGCCCAGCTGGCTGCCTGCAGCACAGCAGGGAGGGCTCACACCACCACAGCCTCAGGCAAAGGCTGGAGTGCAGGGAGGCATGGAGGCCCCCAGCCACCACAGCTTCTTGCAGCGTGTCCTCTATGCAGAATATACTTCAAGCCTCAGAAGAAATGTCATCTCCCTGCATCCAAGACAAATGGACTAACGTTGAAGCAGATCACTGTATTTCACTGACAGCATGGTGATGTCCAGTGCATTCAGACTACCACTAGGTTTTCACTCATTTGGGTTGCTTTATTTTTCTGAGTAGAAAAACTATAGCAGACTAAAAAATACATATGGCTTTCTCAACTCTTCGTATAACTCAATCTTTACACATTGAAAAAGACCATTTCACTGCTCCTTGAAAATATATCAGCAAGCAGTCATCCACACAGCTCCACTGATTTAATTTTTGAAGATCGGGTCCCTTTTATTTTGTTTATGAAATAAAAAGTATCATGAGGCTCCAGGTGTCTTGCAAATTTGCCAAGTTCTTGTGAAGCTCACAGAACTTTAAACTCCTCTGGATTTCCTAACTTACTAATGTTTGCTTCAGACGTGAAGAAAAATCATTGCTATTTTGTTTGGCTTATGCAAGCCTAGTTTTGTTCAATATTAAAAAAAAAATGTTGGGAAATATCCAGACACTGAATTGTTGTTTGAGATTTTAATATAAACTGGATTAGTTATGGGACTAATAAATATATGTATTCTGTGGCTGTATTGAATTTTAAGTAGATGATTCTAGGTCCTCTGAGAATCGTTCTGAAAATGTAGAATTATTTGTTAAGATTTATGTCAAGGTTGGAGAGGTTTAGGGTTAAAATGAATTTAGAGATTGATTATGCCAGCCTTCACTGCTATGAAATTTTAATCTTGATGGCAGTGCCAGTGAGTCTCATTCAACTCTCTTCCACTGTTTCCAGTGCCTTTTGCTTTTGTTGAATTCCACTCTTACACAATATCCCAGAACTTCAGTGGGAGCTGACACAGTATTTTAGGAACAGTGAATTTTAGAATCAGAGAGGTATTCAGAAGTTCACCAGAACTAAAAAGAATCAAGTCTTCATCAATAATTAACATACAAAATAAAAGACAGATTATAGTGAGCTATAAAATGTGATGGTGTGTGAATATGTTGATAATTGCTCATGCTTTAAGGAAAATCTTCACCCTGAGCTTCGCTTAGGGAGATAGTCCAGTATGTGGGAGAGAAGCAGGATAAAGAAAACTTCAGCTTCTTCTCTTTACTTCAGCAATGAACTTCCTTCACGGAAGACACAAAGGTGAAGTGCTTTCAACACCTTGGCTTTGTAGGTTTTGAGCTGTATTGTTTGTACCTGCACATGCTTTCAAGGTGATACTCATATCCTGAGCTTATCCGTGGAGATCCAATACCTTTCTTTGTGTAACAGATCACCATCACTGTGTCCTGTTCAAAACTGCATGCAGCTCCTGTCCCTAAAGCACTGTAAAGTTCTGCACTATATAACAGCTTTTAAACATCTTGTTCACGTGAATGTGGCTTGTCCTTAGCTGCCACATGAAGCTCCCTTCTCAAGGTATGCTGACAAGTAACATTCTGTAAGTTTTCTTCTGATAGGAAGTGCACACATACAGAGAAGCTATTTGAAATAAATGGTCCTAGTCCTTTAAGAGCTACTCAGAATGAGCAAGTGGTGAAATCTGCTGCATTCAGAGTCCAAATGAACAAAGCCGTGCACGCTATATCACATGAGGAGCCCTGAGAGCATGTTTCTCTTTTTCCATAAGGTTTATAATTTTCCCCAGGTTAACACGGAAGTGGGGAGAACATTCAAGTGCTCTACAGTTTGCATCCTACCTTCCCCATTGTAATGGCATTTGGCTCTTCCATTTGGAGACTTCACAGTTAACCATAAAATCTACACTTTAAGACAGAAAACAACGGAAGAGGGGTATGTCTCCTCTCTTTCAGAAGCAATTCAAGGTAATATCCTCAATTGCCTCCATTGGACAATGCACTGGATCATTGCATGCATGCATTCAGTTCCCTGTGCAATTAATATGTTTACATACACAGAGGATGCAAGGTTAATGTAAAGTAAAAATGAAATGTGTGATGTAAGATCTCCTTGTAACAGGAAGAAAAGTAAGGCCACGAATGTTCTGGTTGTATTTTACTTGTATAAAGGAAGCACACTGCTCAGATCATAAGGAACACAGATTAGAGTTCAGAGTGCTCACAAGCACAGTTAAGCCCCTGATGCTTTCCCTTGGTTCAGATACCAGCATTATCAGTTATAAAATAGTCATGAGCCGGAAGAGAATCGACGTTCAGAGAAGTTCAGTAAAAGCACACCTTGAATACCATATGCAGTTTATTTCTTTAAGCCAAGCAGCAGTGTGAAGTGAATTAAAGTAACTACCTTTTAAATCTTTAATTATGACAACAAAAATGAAAGCACTAAGGCAAAAGAAAGGCTGAAGATAAGCTTAAACCCACAAGGAAGAATGGTTCAAGCTGATTTAAACCTGATAACAAAAAGCCAAAGTCTATTTGGAGCAAAATCCAGCAAGGAAGGTTTCTACAGGTATATGACCAGCAAAAGGAGGACTATAGAAAATGTGAGTTAGCTGCTGAATAGGGCAGGGACCTGGAAAAAACGGACCAAGGCCAAGGTACTCAATGCCTTTTCACCTTTCTCTTCATTTGTAAGACCAGCCTTCAGGAATACCAGGCTGCTGAGACTAGTAGAAAAGTCCAAAGGTAGACTTACCCCAATAAATAACAAGACTCAAGTAACCATAGATATATATGCAGATATATATATATAACCACATATTTACAGCAGTGTAAGAAATCCTCATGAGGCTTTACACATTGCACTGCTCAACCTTGCTCAGGATTTCCCACAAAAAGGAGCCACTCGGAAAACTGACTGACTGCAGCCAAAGGAAACTTGCCCCCAGAGGATGTTAGTACGAATTTTCTGTAGTGTTAAGCCATTGACCAATCAGCTAAGATGTAAATAAGGATGAAGCAGAATAATTATTTCTGCTAAAGATATGATGCATTATTTAAATTACTTAACTGCATCTTAATATTAAAATCACTAAGTGCTTAAAATAAGGAAAGGATACTTCTGAATCCATAAGCCACACTGAGTGAAAATAATACTTGAATTCTGTCAAGTCACTGACCTGAGATTTTATTTAAGAAAACATTGATTGATCAGTGTTTGTGTAACCAACAGCCTCTGATATGTACACAATTTCAAAGCTAAGAACATTTCAAAAGATGGCTAGAGGGGACAAATCCTACATTTCCTTGTAGAACAGTCTTTCTCCTCTGCCCCCCTTGCAACTGTGTTATTTCCTTGTTAATGAAAGCAGCTGCATGCTCCAGAGAATACAACCATGAAAGCCTACAAAAGCCTTGTGGAAATATTTCTCTTTTGCCAGTGTCATAATTGCTGAGAGGAAGAAAAGCTTTTCCCCTTTTTTAAAACCTGTTATCATCAGAGACACTTGCACATAAGAGAATCTAGGTTTCATGAGAAATCCTCTGCTCCTCCTGCCAGTACATGATACTCACAGTCCTTTCTCTGTGACCTCCAACTCACGGCTCACAGCTATAGCGAAGTTATTCTAATGTCAACAACAAATAGCTAATGCCCTGAAGGAAAAGGCAGCAGGAGGGATGCCAACCTTAGAAACAATATATATTTTCTTATCGATGGTTTTCAATTCCTGGTATAATGTTGATAACCTCATTGAAAAGCTGACCTCATTGGGTCTTGACATGTCCAACATGTAAGCTTCATCAGTGCTTTATATGGTCACATTTGGAAAGCATTTCAGCCCCTAGGACCCTGTTAAATCTTTCAAGTTCTACCCCAGCACTGCCATTCATCTTGGACCTTCCCGTCTGCCCTGCCCTGGTGACTTGGACTTTGATCCAGGGATGAGAAGGTGATGCTGCCCAGACTGGTGCTTAATTGCTGGTAGGGGTCAAACCATGACACACACCACTATCTGAAATGGAATTGCAGTTTGGAAGAACCAGACTATGTGGAACAACAGAGGAGCAACAAGGCTGTTTTAGGGGGGCTTTTCAAGAAACACATATTGTGGTCACAGCTATTGAACAGAATACTTAATATTTCATATTTTTATTGCAGCTTGATGATTTTGACTGATTTATATGTTTAGGGGTTGCTGATAGCTATTTTTACAGTATTTATAGCATTTTTAATGCATTAGTTTGTTTATAAAGGTGCTTATTATTTTACACTTCTAGAGAAATAAGTGCATTGAAGATTTATATTATAATCTTATAAAACCACAAATTCTTTGAGAAACTGCTCCTATTTCCCACATTCCTTTCACTATTAGATTTTCATCTTCTGTCAACACATTTGCATCCTCTTCTTCCTCCTTACATTCCACTTTCGTGATGCTCCACACTCTTATGGCATGTGAACTGTAGTAATAATCTCCTTCCTCTGCATCTTAATAGAGAAATAAATGCAAAGCATAAAAAGGCAATTTTAAGGTCTGGCCTAGCACAGACAATTTAATCAATGTCATGAATTAGCATTTTCTAGTTGCTAGGAAATGCCACCTTGGAACATCTGACAGGCGGATGCACTTAGGCTTGCTCTCCACAACAGGAGAGGTTAATTTGATTCCAACCACTTGCCAATAAAAAGTGCATCTATTTGTACTCCTATGGCCAGCAACAACAACAAGACTTTTCTCATAACATTTCTTCTCGGATGCAGGGCTTTATTTTCATGAATTGTCTACTAAATGTATATTTTACTTAGCATCCAAAATACATAGCCACCATCTTTAAAATTAAGAGAGAGGCACCTTTAGTTTATATCACCATTTGTCAAAGGGAATAACATTTCTACACCTACAAGCACTGTTCAGCTTTCCTTGGAATTTACTTAAAATTAAATTTTTTAGAATGCTTTAAAAATAATCACCAGAGTGGTCAGGCTGCATTTCCCTGTTAACTTGTATTTAATAATTGTTAGTCTATTAAAAAACTGCTTTGGAATATATCTTTCCTTCTATTAGAGTATTAAAGAAAATGAAGTTTGAGGCTTTTGGGAAATGAAACCCTGTGTAGAACCATCTAATGAATTTACCTGAGGCAGTAAAACTTCCCAAGAAATTATTAATCTTATTTTTTAAAAATGGGTCTAGGTGTTATTAAATCAAGAACTGATGTAATAAAGTCACCTGCTATATTTTCTCTAGGGGAAAACTGTATATAACCTATGTGAGAAATATTCTAAGTTTGCTAGATGTGTGCTGAATATGTTTACTTAAATCCATACAAATTCCAATACTTTCCTATACAGAACTATCTAGTCACTGAGAGCTAGCACCAAAAACAGCTCAGAAAAAATAATTTAAATGCATGAAGTAAATTTTTCAGGACTCAAGCTAACAAGCTGATTAGGAAAAACAGTGTATTTCAGACCTAAAGGTTGAAATGTGGATTCACAAATATCAGATGGGAAGCTTTTAGGGGGAAGATTTATTAGTAGGATGATTGGATTTTGTCTTTGTACATGTCTGCTTGAAAATAACCTTTTTTTACAAATGAGGGGTGACCTATAAATAATGTCCTTTGGCTGCATTTTTATGTTCTTTTCATGGTTTAATTATACCAGTTGTCCTTTACCAATTACGCATCAGTACCAAAATACTGCTTTCTCATAAACATGAAATGCAATGTCACAAGTGTGACTTTGGAAAATAAAAACCCTCAAACTTCAGCTATCTTTTGCCAATGAACTAAAGTTCAGAAGTAAGGGGGGTCCTGTCCTGCTGTAGATAGTCAACACCTTTGATTGTCCACTTTAATAAATGCCGATTTTGCCCATTAGTTGATTGGGGAAAAATACCAGGTTTTGTTTCCACTGTGAAGAAAGAAACAGAGAATAAGATAGGGAGCAAGAGAAAGGGAGAGAGGAAGGAATAGAGTGAAGAAGAAAGCAGCTTCTTCATTCACAGAATGGACTTCTGCTGGCATTGAAAGTAGCCTTCTGCTGAAAGCAGAGCCAACTGCAAATCCAGACCAGGTTGTTCATGATTTAGTCCTGCTGAGTTTTGACTTATCTCCAGGACTGTGGAACTCAGAGCTTGGCACCTGTCACAGTGCTCAGTGCTCTTTACCACCCCCAGAGAGAAGCATCCCACATCTCCCCAGATGAGGAGACCATATGCAGGGTGAATGTGAGTTTCTCCAAATGTCCCATCCCATGCAGGCTCTTCAGGTGTCAGAGCAGGCACCAGTGCCCCCTGCATTCACTGAAACCTGGTAAAAGCAGAGGCAAGTGCCAGGAACTTGCTTGGGAAAAAGTTAGAGATGAGTTTAGAGCTAATAAAGTATACAGAATAGAATAAAGAAAATTACATTTAAGGGGATAATTAGAACACTCCCAGTGTAGAATAATGTGGCAGGGTTTATGCCAGTACCTAAGAAGAAGAGCACAGCCTCATTCAGCACCTGCTGATTCACCAGCCAAGGAAAATGAAGCTGTTGGCTGTAGTGGTCACACCATCATGAGTCTTGGGATTTCTTTTAGCTTAGAGTTTAATTTTAAAGCATCAGTTAGCCAGGATTTGTGTCCAAAATCCTGTCAAACTACAAGGACATGATCTTCAACCAATATAACTGATATAATTCCACTGAGGCCAGAGGACAGATGAGGAAGCAAAATCAAAAACGAACTAATGGAGACCATGGAAACCCAGTGTAAATGAATCTTTGAATATTCCATTAACAGAAAATGACACAAGCTTAAAGGCTGTGGACTAACATAACACTTTGTACCTGCTGGTCTGCCCCATTCAGAAAAGCTTATTATATAGGGGACTGTAAAGATTTTTTGAGTCAGTTTATTCTGCCCAGGATAGTTGCTCAATAGGGACGAAGAGTGTGTGATATGAATTGGTTTTGCCATTCAGGGAAATTTCATTTTATCTTTTCATATGACAATCTGATTACACCCAAGAGGTTGCTAAAAAATATATCAATTTTGCATATTTTCGCAAGGAATGTCTGGTTTATAGTTCTGTGAAATAGTTTCCTGCTGTCTGTTAAGCTATTGAAGTTTTTCTGGATCTATTAAGGCAGGTGCTGTATAGTCATCCTGAATATCTATTACAAATAATTAAAGCATTTTTTTAATACCTGCATGTTCTCTAGCATTAATCATTTACAGTTCCAATCCACTTCTCTGAAAAATTATTCCTAAATTAATCGTCTGCCATAAATCAACACTCTTCTCAGCAGATGTCACAAAAGCCTAATGATCTTGTTATGCAAGCAGAGAGTTGCTAACACAACACAGAGCAGGTCAAATAATAACAGAGAAAGCAATGCCCTGCTTTCCTGCAAGTCCTACGGGCACTCAGAACCCCCAAATTTAATGTGAAGTACAATGAGCATTTTCTAATCTTCAAAGCGTAACTAGACCAGATTTAAAAGTGTAAATAGAGGTGGTGAAACAAAGACAAAATGTAAACTAAAATTTACTTCCAAAGTGAAGTCTACAGAATACAAATAGAGTGCCTTTGCCCCATGGATGTGGCCTGGAAACAAACTGAGAAGTGAGCAGCGTAAAGCCTTTGTTTCCTCCTGTATTTTCAGGAAACAGAATGGTTTTATTAAAACAAAGATAGATGAAAAGTTAATAAACTTGAAAAGAGCAAAGTTTTCATACAATTCTGGTAATAGCAAAGAAGAGAATTTTAGCAGCCCACCTGTCAGGAAAATAAAATCAAATTATATTCAGAGACTGAAATGACAGGCTGAACATGGAGGCACTCAATAAGCATCAGCTAGACAAGGACCAGATAATTGTGATACTCAAAGTTACAGTGAGAAAGAGAAAAGCTGAAATGAGAAAAGCTCAAAGAGAAAAGCTGGAATGCAGTGAGTTAAACTTTAAATGAGGCATTAAAAAACCATTTTTTCTGGGTATGTGTGGATGCGAGTCAGAGGTCATGCAAAATCAGAAGCTATACAGTTTGTCATTGTTACAAGGAACTGAGAATCTACCAAGGGAATGAAAACATGCCATAGAAAGAGTAAGCAAAAGTAGAAAAGCAAAGTATAGAAAGAGCAAGGGACCAGGGGAGGGGGCAGGGCAGATGAGGATACAAATTGCAGCAATGAAAAATTGGTAGCAACGTTTAAACGTTTTTTTAAAGAGAAAACACATGATAAAATAATGTTTACTAAAACAAGAACCAAGACCAGAACCTGATGATATTGGTGTAAATATTCTTGAGAAAAGTTAAGATACCTAATAAAAATTCATCCATCATTGTTTATCCTGGTGAAAAATAAAGCATATTGGTTTGGACTGTTATAGAAACAACATTGTTAGAGAGTATAACTGCCTTCATATTTACTATTTATGCATGTATGTAGCTGTAAGTTCCAGCACAGAACCAAGAAATAAGAATTTTCAAGTAATACAATAATTTCTGACACACTCCACATCTAGAACACAATAATACATGAATCCTAAACTTGCGGTTTGATAAAATGAGCAAATTTTCTATTATTGCCGGTTGGAGACAACAGTAAAACTGTAAAAAAATGAGAGGGGAATTCTTCTTTTCGTATATTCTTGGTGTAAAGGATATCCATAACTGATATATCTACCTTTCGAAGAGACACTGGTAGTTAAATTCATGTCATTATGTCGATGTGTCTGCAATCACCAGGTCATGGTGACGGTCTCAGAACATTGCTTGCAGGCCAGACCTGTGTGCGGGAGCTGCTCAGGGGTTTATGACACCCTGTGTCCTGGTTTTTGCTAGGATAGAGTTAATTTTCCTCCTAGCAGCTGGTACAGTGCTGTATACAAACACAGGATTTTTTGGTTAATATGAGAATAATGCTGGTAACACGATATTTCAGTTGTTACTTCATAGTGCTTGCTTTAAATCAAGGGCTTTTCAGTTTCCCATGCACTGCCAATGAGGAGGTGCACAAGAAGGCAGGAGAAAGCACAACTGAGACAGTTGACTTAAACTACTCAAAGGGTTATTCCGTACTATAGAACATCATGCTCAGTATATAAAGCGGTGGGTGGAAATTGGCTGGGAGAAACCAGTTGCTGCTTGGGGACAGGCTGGGCATCTGTCAGCAGGTGATGGGAAATTGTATTGTGCATCACTTGTCTTTCTTTTCACTTCATCACTTTTATTTCTCTCTCTCTTTTTGTTGTCTCCATTTTCATTGCAACTTTTATTATTGTTGTGGTTATATTTTATTTCAATTGCTAAAGCGCGCTAATCTCAACCCATCAGGAAGTCTCAGGGAGCTGAAGCAAGCAGCTCCATGGTACTTAGTTGCCACTTGGAATTAAACCATGACAGTCCTGTTTGAGACTCAATGTGGGGCCCAACACATTGAGGCAAGGACAAATCTGAATAGAACGTGCTAGAATAAATTTGTTAGAAGCATTCATTACATTAATTTAGTAGTTGCAGGTCACAATGTTGGTTTATTTGTTCTCAAAACTGGTGTCCTTTTTCTTAAAGTTCCAATCTCTTCCTTGCAGTATATGTTCCCTGTTGTGATGTTTATCATCCATGAGAATTGGGCTATGGTTATCATGTTGTACTTTGTAATACTGGCTTATGATATGATAGAATTGCCGAATCTGGTATTTGTACTCAGCATTGCCATCATCTCTGTACTTCGAGAGCCACCTATCGGAAACTAGCAATAATTATATCTTTTACATTTTCTCCTTAGAAACCCAGTCTATGGGGAAGACATCTCACTTCATCTTCCCCTTGTCATCCTGGCTAATCCCAATAGCTCTTGAGAATTTTGAATATCCTTAGGATATACAAATCAACATGTTCCATTACTCTGTCCTCTGAATGTGTTCCAGATCTTGCTTTTCAAGAACACCACATAGAGACCTGCCCCGGGTTTGGAGAGCTTTAAGTGGTAGGGCATGAGGTGTAGTATAGCCTAGTACATAGGAGAGTGGGCACTTCCAGTGTTTTGGAACTTCATCTCTGAACGCGTGCAGAATCCTGAAAAACTAGAAAAATATTTGGAATAAGTCTTCTCTCACTCTGGCGGTTCCAGAGTGACACAAATCACTGCAAGGTGCTAGGGCCTGGGCCATGCCTACCAAGCCAGGTTCAACTATTCAGTACCCTCAATGGGAAAAACAAGCCTCGGGATCTGACAACAGAACAACAGGCACTGGAGCTACCCCAACCCCTGCCGCTGACACTGTGGCTGAACTGCAGAGCAAATCCATGCCACTATAAGTTGCCCTTATACACAAGAGGAAATGAACACAAAAACCAGCTCATTTAGTAAAGGAGGATTAAGCAAGGTCACCACAAGAACAGGAGGAAGAGGCAGAACCAAGATATAACCACTTCATCCATATCTCTGAGGGAGATGCAAAAAGGTTTCAGCCATCATCCAGGTGCGCACATTATCACCTGGCTGCTCTGATGCTGGGATAACAGGGCTAATACTTTGGAATTAGAGGGTAGGGAAGCGGAGCAGCTGGGATGACTTTCTAGGGAAGGGAGTATTGATGAACAAATTGGAAAAGGGACACAAGTCCTCAGCCTCTGGAGACAATTTTTGTCAAGTGTGAAGGGAAATTATCCCTTCAAAGAAGATGTTATATGTCACCCAGGTAAGTGGAGAGAGGTATGTAAGACTGAAGTCATCAGATCCCAATGGATGTGATTAACAAAATAATTGTTATGTCTCCACTAGCTTGTACAAAAGAAAACACAAACTTTCTTAGGCATTGTGGGTTTTTGGAGAATGCACATTCCAAATTACAGTCTGATTGTAAGCCCTCTTTTATCAAGTGACCCAGAAGAATGATTTCAAATGGAGTCCTGAGCAATGACAAGCCTTTGCACAAATCAAACAGGAGATAGTTTATGCAGCAGCCCTTAGGGCACTCTGGGCAGGGCAATATCATAAAAGTGTGCTCTACACAGCAGCCAGGATCCTACCTGAATTGTCCTACATGAAGCCTCTGGCAGAAAACACCGGGGAGAGTGAGGAATGACCCCTGGGTTTTGGAATTGAGGATAAAGAGGCCCTCTATACTCCAGCTGCAAAAGAGATATTGGCAGCTTATGAAGGATTTTGAGCTGCTTCAGAAGTAATTGGTACTGAAGCACAGCTCCTCCTGGCACCACAGATGCCAGTGCAGATGCTGGGCTGGGTGTTCAAAGGAAGTGTCTCCTCTGCACATCGTGTTACAGTTGCTGCATGGAGTGTGTTGTACTGATCACACAACGAGCTTGAACAGGAACTCTCAGTCATTCAGAAATCTTGAAAGTGATCATTCAGAATGTCACCCAGGGAAGAGGTGACACGTTCTTACTAATGGATCCTGCCATATTGTAGGAAAGCATCCAAGGCTGTATGGAAACTGCTCAAGAAGGTGAAGCAAGTCAGCTTGCAGAGGTGAAAGCCATCCAGCTGGCTTTAGTCATTGCTAATGACTAAATGAGAAAAATGGCCAACACTATCTCTATACTGACTCAGCAATGATGTCAAAAGCTGTGTGGGGATGTTTGCAGAGATGGAGAGCGCAACTGGCAGCACAGAGGTAAACCCATGCGGGCTGCTACACTGGGGCAAGATACTGCTGCCCAAGTGGAGAACCTCGTTGTGAAGGTACTTCATGTAGATGCTTATGCACCAGACTCGGGCCACTGAACATCAAAACAACCAGCAGGTGTATTAGGCTGCTGATATTGAAGTGGCTCAAGTGAATCTGGATTGACAACCCAAGTTTGAATTATTTATAGTTTTGTGGGCTCATGACACATTAAGGCGATCAAGGAAGAGATGGAACATATAGTTGGGCTCATGACCAAGGGGTGGAATTGATCATGGATCACACTAGCACACAGGTTATCCATGAAAGTGAAACACGTGCTGCAATTTAGCAAGCCAAGTGGTCAAGCTCTTTGGTAGGGAGAGCACTGGCTGAAATACAAATATGGGGAGGACAGACAGATTGACTACATGTCACTCCCACAAATCCACCAACGCCAGTTTACAATATGCTTACAGTGGTGGAAACAAACACTGGATGACTGGAAACATATCCTGTGCCCAGTGCCACCACCTGAAACAATATTCTGGGCCTGGGAAAGCAAGTCATCCTAGAAAGAATTGAGTCAGTCACTCAACAGGACTCATTTCTAAAACAAACTCATAGACAACTGGGCCACAGAACATGGAACTGAACGGGTATATCACATTCCTTATAGTGCACTAGCCTCCAAAAAACCAGAACAATGCAGTCAATGGTCTGTTAAAGACTGCTCTGAGAGCAGTGGCTGGTGGGAGCTTCAAATATCGAGATTTACATTTAGCAAAGGCCACCTGGCCAGTCGATACTGTCATTCAGCACACTGAAACACCATGAACTGTCAGTTCTGTGCACTGTTCTTCCCTCTCATGAATGATTTTAATTGCTTATAAAAATACCTTTTTTATAACTTCTCCTTTTTCATTTGAGGAAATTGAAGCTTTCCTTTTTATTTCTGCCTAATTTTGGCAGCTCATATTCCATGATCCCATTCAATCTCCTTCACTGTCTTCTTTTGCAATTACTTTACCTTGCTATGTAGAGTATAGATTAACAGCTTTTTTCTGTCTAATAGATTACTTTTTCTCTGGGTTACAATATCTATAGATTGTTAAACTCAGCACTATCAAACTAAATGGATCAAACCAGGTATTGTGGTTGGGTGGTTTTTGTTCTTACAAGCAAGTTGTTTTCTGGCTTGTTGCTAGTGAAGGGTTTTAATTCAAAATTGCAACTGTTTTTAGGGTTTTCCTTGGTCATCAAGGAAAAGTCAAGATTTCTTCACATTTCAATCACTGCCACAAGCCAACTGACACAGTCATTTCTGGGAGCCAGGATGCTGCCTTTTCACAGAGTGTGAGGTTGTAGCCTGTTGTGCATGAGCATGGAAATTTTCCCATATAAGTAATGTGGGATTCCTCCAACTCCACAGCCTTCCCCCTCCGTACTTCCCTGTGACATCCCTCTGATGCCTCCAATCTGCCAGAAGCTGTCACCCACAATGGCATCCCTCCAGAAAAAAGCCAATAGTAAACACCTCAAAAGTAATTGAGAGGTTAACTTTTGCAAGCAAAACTGCATGCAGTCCTGTGTCCACCTGTCACAAAGGAGGCACAAGCTTAGGAAATATGTTTTTTGGGTTTTTGTGTGGTTTGCTCCTCTGAGTGTTGATGTTCAGAATACCCAAACGTTGATGTCACCTTGGCTTCCAATGCCTTTTTTTGTTTCCCATGCAGATGCCCTCCAAACTTATCAGTCCAGCCTGAGACAGAGTGAGAAGCTGCAGTGAAGCCAACACAAACTAGCTTAATTAGCTGCACTAAAGCCACATCAAATCTGCCTTGCAGCCTTTGGCCTGAGCTCTGGAAAGCAGATAAGTAAAGAAAACAATAAAGGGAGGGACATAATTTATCCTTAAAAATAGAACCCAGGATATCTCCACAAGAGCATCTTCCTCTAAGCTGTGCTCCTTCTTCTGCCATTCCTCATTAGCGTAGTTACTAGGGGACAGAGTCCTGCTGGTAAAAGCAAGGGCTTCTGCTCAGCAGCCTAGAGGAGCCCACCAGGAGGTAAGGCATCAAAATCAATGTTCACTCAGACATAAAAAGCAGCAAAAAGTCCTGTTCTGTCAATATATGCTGGGGGAGGCCAGGCTCCCAGAATTTAACTCCTGAGTTTTCTTATTTGTGTTTGCTCATGAACATTTGAGATTTTAGAGATATATGTGGAAGCACAGCACAGATATATAGAAAAAGAAAAAAATCAATACTATGCTTAACCCAATCCGAAGAATACACAGCTCATTCACTTTTAGTCCTTGTTTTATCTCAGAGTGTGGGAAAAAGTAGTATTTCATATTAATCCAACAGCAGGTCAACAGTATTGGGAACCAAAGCGCTTTCAGTCACAGCTTTGGGAACTACAGCAGATGGGGTTTTACCTGTGTTACAGATAAAAAACATATGTTTTCCCCTGTAATAATAGCAAGCACAATGCCAGAAATCTACCAATTTGTTTGCTAGATGTTTGTGAGATGTTTGTAATGTACATCTAGAGAGACATTGAATTAAGCAGAGCTCTGTATTTAAATGTGGGACCATGAGGGAATTGAGCCCCTTTATGTTGTCTGTGGTTTTCTTAGTCTAACAACTAGAAAGTCCATGATATTAGCAATACTTCCAAAAAATGGAAATATCTAGATCACTGTTCCATCTGGATTACGGTTTGCCATCAATGAAGGAAGGGGGAGGCTTATAGGAAGTGTCCCATGTCAGTAACAATCCTGAAATAGCATACTTCTCCTGATTTTAAGCAAATTCTGAATGTGATTGCAAACTGTCAGTGCAACAGCCTTATCTTTTGGAGCACAAAGTGACTTGGATATATTCAACAGATATGCGTGGCTTAAAGTCACTAACAAAAAGCCTTGAACCAGGGATAAAATCCAGCTGTGCTACCAACCAATAAAATGGTCCAAAACTATGGAACAAAATATTTTTCCTCATAAAACAAAACTTTATTTTTACATTAGAGATAAAATGTGTCTTCTCACTTTCTTTTTTTCCATTGATGTGAAATGGGATAAAGAAGGAGTAAGCTGAAAATAAAGAAATTTTCTAACTGGAGTGGAATTAAAATTTTCAAACAAAACAGGTTTAAATTTATTCAAAACATTAAAAATATTGGAAAATAAGGTTGACAATGTATGAAGCGTTTTTCCTCTCTGTTCCACAAAGAGAAAGAATTATATTTGGAAAATCTACATAAGTCCCTTTATATAATAAGATATTCGCATAAATGAATACCCAAATTTTCAATAGAACAGTGGCATTAAGAGTGTTTTTCACTCAGCACCATTTACTGCATGATAAACAAGTGTTACTTTCATTTGAAAGTCTGCAGAGCTAACCTCAAGTATTCAACTACAACTGTACTAGAGCAAATAACACCTCAAACTTCTACGGGAACGTAATGACTGGCTGACTGACTGATGAAAGGCTCTGTGTCTTCTTAATGACTCCAGTCCCACGAGCATGTCCAACCAATTTTCTAGGTATTTCAAAGCTAGATATTTTGTTGGTTTCTTCATTACTTTTCAAGGTCCCTGACTGCTATTGATCACTCCAGGTACTTCCTAAGATTTCAGCCAGACATTTTCCACAAAGTCAAAGTAGTAAAAAGTCAACAATGACAAGGATATTTAAAATTATTTAAATCCTTCCCCACTCCATCATGTCAGAAGGCAAATCTTATTTACATACCATCCTTTGAAGGAATGCAATTATGTCATTAATCAAAAGCAAACCTTGAAGGCAAACCAGCTCTATAAAAGCTCCTTTTTTATCCTTCATATTTATAGCTCTCAAGAGAGAGCATGTTGCCTAGGAATATAGAGGGCTGATTAAAAAAAAAGTCAAGGAGCAAGCTACCATATTGTCATGGGATTGTGACTCATTTTACCGTGTAGGACATTCCCTTTACAATGCATGCCCCTGCAATGAATCTATTTTCCAGGATATTCTGTTCTCCTCCTTTTCTTTGTCCAGTAACTGCATTTGACACACAGTGACTAACTTGAGGTCTGTCCCACTGCTGGGTTGTAAGGTATGCTTCTGCAATTAAGATTGAAATTAAAGAGATCATGCCATAATTTAGTGACTATGTGATACAATTCTGTCATTTTGGGGCTTAATGCTACTAGAAAAAAAATACCCTGGTCATGTTGACATTTGTAACATTCACATGATAAAAGCTCCTCAAATCTTCATATATATCCTTCTGTTGATTATTTAGAAATAATTCTATTACAAGGACTCCAGGTGTATAAACTTTGTTCTTGTAGAAAGGAACAAAAGATAACGAAAGATTTCTCATTGGTGTTGCACAGTAAATTAAAAGCACTTTGATTTCTTCTTAGGAACTGAAAGATGTGAAAGATACACTCATTCACTGTTTTGGTAACTATCATTGGTAAAGATGTTTTACTTTTGGTTTTTTCATCAAACCAGCAAAAGTAAAATATTGCACTAAAGTTAGCACAGTCTTCAACAACATTATTTTTATTGAATATTACAGAAGCAGCAAGAGCATTTTTAGGACGTTTACCTAGGACTGATGCATATAGTCTATGGAAATTCCAGTTCTCTTCACAGATATTCCTCCACTCTTTTCCTGCTTTTTAATGGATTCATAATGAAGTTATATATGATTTCAGTATGATTCTCAATATAAAAATCATTAATTCAACCAATTTTTTTGTCTCAATGTAACAGTATTTTTTAATCATTTCTGTTCAGTTTTGCAGCCAAAATGCAGACTTTCTGAAAGAAGGCACAAAGAAAGCAATTACTAAAATGAAGACTGACTCTTCCAGTGCAAGTTAATTCATTTTCAACAAACATTTAGAAAAAGCGTAAGATGAGATGCACTGGATTTGCCTGAGTTTTGCACTCTGCTTATAATAAGTTTATGTTCTTTGGGTAGGAATTTGCTTTTTTCGGGTGCTTATAATAGCAAACAGCACAACATCATACTGCTCTACAAAATGAGGCTCATAAACAGAATAATAATGGCAATGTGGCCCCCTGCAGAGGTCTAGCACAAGGCTGAAACAATACTTCTGAACTCCATTGCCTGGCAGTGCTTCCAGGGAAAAAGGAATATCAAGGTTGCCCTAGACTAATTTTTTGTGATCCTAATGTTTGCTGGATGACATTTCTTGGAGCTTTAAAGAAGCAGCTACAAGCAAAAACAATTCTCTCCTCTAATTCATGAAACTCTGAGGGTAGTACACATGTACAAAGCTGACAGGAACAGGTAGTGACTGAAATTTTCTAGATTTTAGACATCTTGACAATTAAAAGACCAATTTTCCACTTTGCATCATTTCCAAAAGAACGACAATCCCTCTTTGCCTGCTGCAGACTGCAATCTGACTGACAAGAATGGCTGATAAAGTTCTTCTCCATATCTGCCTGTGAAAGTTGCTGGACACACCACTGAACACACCACTCCTCTCACCACAGCTGCAAATGCAGGGAAATGTATGTCCATGTATATGTGTGATGATGATGATGATGATGATGAAGAAGAAGAAGAAGAAGAAGAAGAAGAAGAAGAAGAAGAAGAAGAAGAAGAAGAAGAAGAAGAAGAAGAAGAAGAAGAAGAAGAAGAAGAAGAAGAAGAAGAAGACCATAGCTCCCCAATATAAACCGCCCTCCTGGAAAAGTTTCCTTGGGTTGAAACTCCCTGTTGAGTATGCAGCAGTAATTTCTGGAGTGTTTCAGGACCTCTGCACTGTGGTTGATTCAATTTCTGATAATACAACCCTGTCAACTCAATGTGTCTCCTGTAGAGTGATCAAGAGACCTGACAGGGTTCGAGATGGCACGACTGTATTATCATTTATTCAATTATTATTATTCAGCTGTATTATCAGAGCCAAAGCAGGCTTTTTGACCAGAACAGCTAGTTCTGGCCTCTCACACAGATGCCACTCCCTGCTGTGCTGGCTTTCAGCAGGGCACAGCAAAATAAGGCAACTGAGGGGCTATTGGCTTTCTCAATCTCTTTTTTAATATCAAGCTAAACTTACAGATAGCTGCTAGGTCTTTTTGAGTAGATATTGTGTTTTGCACTGACATAGCTGGTATTTGAAAGAGCTGTTGAAATTGAAACCCCAGCACGGGCATTTTGTTGTTTTTCAGTTCTGAAGCATGTTTGTAATATGTGGTCCATCTCTGTTAGGGTAACAGCTTGGAAATGCAGTAAAAATACATGGTTCTTCCAGACCGTGTTTCTGTGGATTTCTGTCAGTCACAGATGCCTACAAGTGGCATTTCAACAGGTGACAAGAGTGCAGTGTCTTTCAGAAAACCGAAATTACAATTATGCACTTTGAACTCAGCCACTGTGAGACAGCTGCTGCTAAAGAAAGACGCTGTGCTTAGGCTAGCCTATTGTGAGAGCAATTTCACCATCCAGTTTCTCCTTGCAGTGATATTTCATTACCTCATTTTCATATCATTCCAAGTAATGAGTAGTTGCATAGCACTATCATGTCCTTCAGGCAACCTACAGTCCCACCTCACTCTGTGTGCTAGAAAGTCAAATGGCTGTGAGAAACCAGGCTTACAATGTACTGAGACTACTGTGATGCTAAACAATGTTTGGACACTCTTCTAGCAATACTTACCTCTGCCAGCAATGCTTTGCTTTGGACTGGGATTGAATGGCCATAACTGTGCTCTCTATTTCTTGGATAGTGCCATCAACCAAGGTACCCAACATTCACATCCTAAGTTAACACTGGAAGTTCCTGTAAAATAACCTTTAGGCTGAGACGACTTTTTAAGTCTGGTTTTAGCAGACCCTCATCTCTCATATAAAACTTATTCATCACCTTTAAACGTGAACAGAATCCTGCTTTTTTTTGTTTGTTTGTTCTCATCTTGTTTTGACAGTGATGTAGACAATTGCTTAACAAAAATCCTTGGATGCCCTTCAAGGCCATGCTATGTGAAACAGCCAGCCGTGGTGATCTTACTTTATCAACTGCAGCAGATCTGTGGGGAAGTTTTGCACCTTGGGTAACGTTGCCTATATGCCATATGCATTTTTCATGGTGAAATTCAGACACACTTCTTTTAACTCTAATCTCTACTGACTCTATTTTAGCTTATTTTGGTGTTGCAGGAACAGGCTGTGTTCCTTCTTCCTCAGGCTTTTCGTTTTTCATTCACTCAGAAGCTGCAGTATACAAGCCCAGAACAGGCAGAACAGACCGAATCCTCCAGCTTGTTCATTCTTTAGTCTGACACAGGGAAGAAAGTAAAGTGGGAGAGCTCTGATAAGTACATTCAATTCATCTTCAAAGGACACTTCCTGGCAAGCAGTGCTGTATCTAGGAGAAGGGAAGTGGGATGTGGGAAGACATTGATAGCCTGCATTAAAATGTAGCAGGAGAAAGTCTTCCTTGTTAGCAGACTGCCAATGTTTGCACGGCTGAGCTGCGTGAAAGATATTTCACCTACAGGTCGCACGCATCAAGAAGCAGAGAGAGCATATGTAGTGCAAGACAGTTGTGTTCAGCTTTGGTGCATTGGAAGCACATTTATCAGGAATACTTGTCTGTTTGACAAGAGGAACGCTTCCATGAATAAAACACCAACCAAAACAAACAAAAAATCAGGTTAGAAACCTAAAGTAAAAATATCATTAGTGAGGTGTTTAAGGAATGAACAATGACTGTGTCTGAATCTGCAGTAACTGCTGATGCCCTGCTGGCCCAATGAGAAATACACACGTGATGTTAGAATATTTTTGAATGAGTTTGTACTACCAGATCTTCTAAAAGGCAAAGGGTTTGGAACAACTATCTTTAAGGTTTCTCCCAACCCAAACCATTCAGTGATTTTATGAAAATGGATAGAGTGATGGGAAAAAATATCAGTGCACCAGCAATGTCACCTTGTCAAGTGCATTACAGAATTGCTTGGTGTCCCAGAGCTGTATTTGGATTCAGGTGTGCACCAGAATTTGTTATTTCCAGGGAGCAGCACTTGCTGCAGAAAACCATCCACGTGGTAGGATGAACAAAGTATCTCTTTTATCAGCAAGTCACTAGGACCAGGATGTTTTGGAAAGCAATCCGAGAGAGTAGGTGCTGATCATACTATACAGGTTCAGCGGAGATTTGTGCTGTGAAAGAACTCCTTTTCAGAATAAATCATGCTTAGATAGAAAGGGATAGAATTGGCAACAGCAGATGGCACTAAATAAAATTCTGCATTCACCTCAGGCCAGTAAACAAACAAACAAACAAAAAAAAGCCCTTGACTATAATGAATCAGGAATTTTGCACCAATTTCAGAATACTGGGGTGGGCGGAAACATGTTCCACTGAATGGTATTGGTCTTCCTTGAAACTGTCTGTCTTAATTAAGATGTCTCACTGTGCACTGTGAAGCATGGAATTCAATCAGCTGCATTAAAAAGGAACAAAATGGAGCATGAAACAACCATGTAGATTTAGCCGGTGATTTCCACTTGAGAGAAAATGATAGGGGCGGTAATTTGTGGGAAAAAAAAGCTGCCACTACAGATGGAATTTAGCAGTCAGGAGGCACAGGCAACCCAAGCAGCCCGAGGGCATGGAAAATTAGGGAACACATTCTTTGGAGCAAAAATTGCCACTCCATAATTATTTTCTGGGCTCTATTCTTGGATAGCCATTTTTCCAGACATGTAACGAATTCACATCCATACTTGCATTTGAACCTGTTTATAGGTGCATGTGGGCTACAGCAGATAAAACTGTTTCTTTCTGAATATTATATTAACCTTTTGCCTGAGAATGTAAACTGTCTTGTTTTCCTTAAATTCAACTTGCCCTTCATTGAATTTGTGCATTATATTTAAGGTTGGGTTTATCGTGTTTTGTAATTTATTGTGGTACCACGTACAATGAAATATCAAAGATCTGTGACTGTATATTTATTGATCTGTCTACTGTTCAGGTCTCAAATAGAATTAGGTCCCATGGCATTTCTAAATATTAGGCAAACTATCAAATTTAGACTTGCAGAACATTCTTAAAATACTGTAATATATTCACCAGCTCAAAGACCTCAATCCTTTTGGTAAAGCCACATCAACATAATAACAAATTCTGAAGAAAAAAAAGGCAAGAACATATTTTTCATGCTGATGAAATATAAAAGTGGTAAATCTAAGCTTCTTGTAGACGAAAGATTACCCTGAAAAATTATTAGTGAAAGAAAAATTACCTATAGATTTTAAGCATCCACCACTGATCAATATTATCATAAGCTCTTAGGTTAACAGCTGTCGGTGAGTAGTGACATCACTAATTCATCTTCACACTTTAGTCTTGCCACAGGTTTATTTTTCGCTGAAGAATGTGGAGGATTACAATGCTGTAAAAAGAGAGAAGTAGAAAATCCAAGCCAAACCAAAGAAAGGCCAAAGTCAGTGCCCAGGGGGGAAATTAATGAAATCCATTTACTTTTTTGAAATATGAAACAGGTCTGTAACAGGAATATATTAATTTTCTTTAGGATGGGGGGAGGGGAAGAGATGCAAAGAAAATATTCATGAGCTCAATCACTCACAGACACATCTGGATTTAAAAAAGATAGATTTCTCCTGGGAGTTTTAATTAACAAGGCACTGACATTTTGCCTTCAAATCAACAAGCTTAGGTTTTCATGTTGAAGCCTGAGAGCCTTTTTTATATTTTTTCCCTGTTACACTCATTTGAAGGGTCTACACTTTCTTCAAAGAGTTCATGGAGGGGAAATAAAGGACTATGAAATAAAGGAGGGAAAGCACCTTATTAAACCTCCTACTTCACACAATAAGATAATAAATATCACACAGAATGAGAAGACTCTTCTGGGTTTTGGATTAGATACTTGTACAGTGTCAGATTTCTGAAATGGAGTCTGCCAATGTAAGGGCCACACCAGGTCACTGCACTAGCACGTTCACGCCTAGAAGGATGCTTCAATCAAGCACAAGCCCAAATGACTAAACAGAAAATTCTAAACTGATAGCTCGAAAGGTCATGAGGAACAAATTCAGGTTGGGAAGCAAAGTAATCAAACAGGCTCAGCACAGAAACATTGTCATTCCTCAGCTTAATGAGTCCTTTACAAGAGTAAATGAGGGGAGAAGGATGAAAGTAATTTCTAGTTATGTGTTGATCTCACTGTGGTTTTGGTGCCTCCTAGGATGGCATTTGGTAGAATGGCTAGCTGTGATTTGGAGGAAGTTGTTATTGGTGATTTTCATTTTGAGTAATTCTTCCCTGGCTTCAGCCATAAAACATGACATCTTCGGTGAACTATAACATCAGTATAGTTTTACTCAAGTCAAAAAGAGGAACAGTGCCCTTTTTTCCATCCTTTCCTCCTCACCCCCAATCCTTTTCTTTTTTTTTGTTTGGGGTTTTTTTATTACTTGGATTTTCATGTGCATTAAAATGGGTAGAAAATACAAAAGAGATTGGAAATAACCCCACGTGAACCTCATACAGATAAATAACAGTGACTTGTTAAAATTCTTGGGCTTAGCCCTCTTCTGTTTACAAAAAATGAGATAGTTTGTCCCTACACAGAAATAAATACCCTCTAGCCCTTCTCATTTGGTTTAACATTATGACTGTTCTGAGAATAAAATGAGGCAAGAAAACCACAAACTATTTTAGCTTCCTGAGAAAAGAGGAGATATCAAACACTGAGGTGCATGGGTATTTCTCTTTTCTCATGCTTCCATTGACAGATAAAATTTATTTGGTTTAGCTATTTTCATTTATTCAGAGAAGTGGCTAATGTAGAACATGACTGCTGAGAAATGCTTGACAGAACTGAAGCTCTTTGTTAGATGTAGATCTACAGCTAGTATAAGCTGGCAAAGCATTAACAAGATAGTGGAGCAAGACCAGCTTTTGCCAACAGAAAGACCATAATTTCTACAGATAGAAAAGCTTTACAGTTGACTCAGGTTTTCCTGCCCAAAGGTGGTTCCACTACTCTATACTCTGTAGTACTTTGTACTACATGATGTGGGTTAATGGCTTCACAGTGTGTAGAAAAGTTGCCTGGAAGCAACTGCAAGTGCCTGATGAATTATTTTGAGTGGACACTGTGCTAGCTTTCCAATCTAAGCGTTAAAAATTACAATTTTAATAACAAAAAGTGCTCACAATGGTGGGCATCTGCACTGTTTCTGAATTAAACTCTGGTGGAAAGCAATATAGTATTTCTTTTGCATTAATTACAAGTTGCACCATATCCTTTCTAAGCAGGTATACACAGATGAACCTACTCCAATGGCATCATAAATTTTTTGACATGTAAAAATGACCTTTAAAAGTGAAAAAAAAAAAAAAAGAGAAACCTGACAAGCCCTGCAAGCTGCACATCATTTACACAAGAACTCTGTAGAATTTACTCTACTTGTGCCATCTGTTTTATGCTGGTATCTAGAGGGCTGTGCTCATCGAAGAAAGGGCAGAGTTGACAGAAAATGGTTTTTGTCATTTCAGAAGAAGATTCATAGAAAATAGTTGGGACTTTTTCAATTCAAAGTCACATGCCTTCTCTTCTTGGATAAGGTCAGAATGACACCTAATGGAAGAAAAGAAGTGACATTTCATGAGATCCCAGTGCTTGAAAAGTCCCTCTCCATGTCAATTTAGAGTGAGAATTCAAACACTACTGTGAAGCCTGGTTTCTGAAATAGTTCAGTGCAAGCTCATCAAAAGAAATTGACAAGGCTTTTATTGTCCTGAATTTCACAAAAAATACTCAGAGATGCTTAGTTGCCATGATATAAACATTACCATAACAAAGTCCAAAGTGAAAAGGGGCAAAACAACATTGTTGGACATTACCAGCTTAGACATTTTGACACTGTTGAAACAGAGTGGTGCATCCACGAGTGCAGAGAGAGCTGGTGGACACCATAGAGAGGCCACTCACGATCATCTTTGAAAGGCCGTGGAGTTCAGGAGAGATGCCTGAGGACTGAAAGGAGGCAAATGTCACCCCAGTCTTCAAAAAAAGGCAAGAAGGAGGACCCAGGGAACTATTGACCCATCAGCCTCACCTCAATCCCTGGAAATGTGCTGGAGTGCATTATTCTGGAGGCCATCTCTATGCACACGGATGACAAGAAGGTGATCAGGAGTAGTCAGCGTGGATTCACTAAAGGCAAATCATGCTTGACCAACCTGATTGCCTTCTACAAGGAGAAAACTACCTGGATGGCTGAGAGGAGAGCAGTGGATATTGTCTACCTCGACTTCAGCAAGGTTTTCAACATTGTCTCACAACATCCTCATAGGTAAAGCCAGGAAGTGCGGGTTGAATGAGTGGACAGTGGGGTGGATTGAGAACTGGTTGATTGACAGATCCCAGAAAATCATAATCAGTGGCACAGGGTCTAATTGGAGGCCTGGCACAGCTCATGGTGCTTCAGAAGCACTTAAGGATTATGGCCATGAGAGGACAATCCTCTGACTGGGTTGGTTAGCTTGAAGACAGGACTAGTTAAAACAGGTAAAACACCAGACCTGACCTGCACAACATGCTGTTTCCTGGCACTTGTTTGGTTTGGCACCCAAAACCCCATCTGAATAACCTGCAGTAAAGATTTTCCTCACTTCAGCTGTATTAAAATCCTTAGTGCATTAATTTCCTTCTTTCACTTCCTTGCCTGAGTTTTTTTCTGTTACCTATCTTGCGTACATTTTCACAGCACAGTCATTTTATTCAGATCCCTCCTAAAACTCACTGTTATCCATGATTACAATGATCACAAACCACACCTGAGTATCAATGTTTTCTTTTCATACCACTTCTAAGAGTGGGATTAAGAAAATGGAAAACAGAAAAGGTAACATAAAGCTACAAAAACCTCTGTATTAATTCCTTCCTCAAGCTTTCCCAAGGCATCTTATTTTATCTGTGTGGGCTTTTATTAATTCTCTCCACATCACTCAAAATCTATACTTATATTGAATGCAGTCTGAATATCTCACCAAAGCTTAACAATATATAATAGTAAGTCTGTAAACAGAGACAGCAGGAATTTTGAAATAGCAGCAAGCTCATTGACTCCCAGGATTTTGCTGTTGCCCACAGATATGCCAAAACTGAAATTACTTTTTCAAACTAAAAAAGAAAAGAGAAAACCATTACAATCAGAGTTTGCTGCTTTAGATGCTTATCACTCTAATACATCACAAGTGTCTTGAAAGATATAACTCTGGAAGGTCAATTTCAACTAAATTTAAAGAGAAAAGATTTGAAATTTTTTGTCCAAGAAGTTTCTAGAGGACATCAGTAACACTTGAGCAAATCCGGTGTTCATTAAATAGAACAATTCATCTCTGTTCTCAGTTCTTTTCTTTCTGAATTAATCACTCAGCCAGTCAAAGTTTGAGCTGTGACTTCGTTTGCTCAGACACAGAGGCTGCAGGGCTTTCCTATCTGGCACGTGATTGGGAGTTTCATGTCTTTTAGGATGAGACCTCTTGTGAGCAGCTGATTGTTTAATTTCTGTGATGTTTTTGTAGCTTCCCATGAACTGTCTGGTTCTGTCTCCCCCAGTGGGGAGATGGGGCTGGGAGTTGCTGGCATTGGGAATTCAGTTTGTCCTGGATGAAGGCATATGACTTTGAATTTTAAAGTGTATGTATGTTTTTGGCATGGGCTGGACCATATGCTGAATACAATTAAAAAGAAAAGGTCTGGATTTAGTATTACATAGTGTCAGCCAGACTGGTAGAGAAGGAACAATAGTTATGTACCAAACCAAGGCTCACCTGGCATCTCCCCGTCCTCCTCTTCACAGCAACCACATCTGGTCAATGGGAAAAGTAAATGTTCCTCTGATGTAATCACACTAATTGTTCCAGAGTTCAATAACTTATCTTGGCTGCTGACATGAGGGAGAGCTGATGGGGAAATGACATGGTGATCAGGAATGACATCAGTGGTAGACAGGAATCTTTTGTTTCGAAAACTAAGCAAATCTGAGTAGATAGTCTAGTCAGGTGTGCCCAGTAACCACAAGCTGAGTCAGAGCACAAAGCCACTCGTGATAGTTGAATCTTTCTGCAAATGTCTTGACTTGCTCTCGCCTAACTCTGTCATTGGACTCTGGAAGGTCCAGTCCAAGGTCAGGGGCATCTACAGTTGAACCTGATAGGCTTAAAGATCTTTTCCAGCCTAGATGGTTCTACTGCTCTATGGATTTCCTCATACAAATGCCATCAGAGCCTGGAGTATTAAGGCTGTATTTGACCTGTTAGTCACACACAAGGAAAACTGACGGAAAATGTGGCTATAGATAACAGTTTGGGTTACAGTGACCATGAAATTATTAACTTCACGATCCAGAGGATGCCTGGGAAGAAAAACTGCAGAGTTCAGAGTCTGAACATGCAAACTGAATTTGTTAGAGGATTTTGAAGTGGAATTCCCTGGAAAGTAGCCATGAAGGAAGGAGATAGGTGCCTTGGCCAGCTGGGATGATTTCAGAAAGAAATTCACTGAGAGCCCAGGAAAAAAACTATTCTGTTGGACAGAAATACTGGGAATGTCAGTGAAAGGTCCACTTGTCTGGGAACAAAGCCTCTCCATGAAATAATATGCAAAAAAGAATCCTACAAGGAGTGGAAATGAGGATGAGCCACAAAAGAGGATGTAAAAGCGTTGTTCCCAGCACTTAAGGACAACATCAGAAATGACAATGCTCATATTAAGGTGAAAATAGGTAGGGATATATTGTGAGAATCCAGAAAACTACAGACCTATCAGCCTTACCTGCAGCCCCACAAACACAAAGAGGACAAAAAGGCAATCAGAAATGGTCAGGGTGAGTTTGCCAAAGGTGAATTATGGTAGGTCAGCCCCTCTGCCTTCTACAGTGAAATGGCTGGCTCTGTGGTCATGGAGAGAGTGGTCATACAGCTGAAATGTCACAACACTTCTGACATCAACAAAAGCCTCCTACGCAGGAAGCCAAGTAATCTTGGGCCGTACAAAGTGCTAGATGGGCTGCAAATTTGGCCAGATCATCAAGTACAAAGAGGGCAACATCCATTTTGTGGCTGGTGACTAGAAATATACTTCAGACATCAAAACAGGGGCCAGTGTTGTTCCCTGCATTTGTTGATGATGTATACAAGGATACAAAAAGGACTTCCCAGAAAATTACATCCTTAATGAGAAGGAGTGGCTAACACCCCAAAGCATAAAACTTCATTCCAGAGGAAACTTGAGAGGCAAAAGAACCTCACAAAGTTGTGCTGTCATTTTGTGATTAGATTCATATATTGATTTTTGTAATGCTAGGAACCTGTTGTTATGATTTGAATTCTGCTGGAATATGTTACTAGCTTTAATATAAGCAATCATTTCATTCATTGGTCTTTTTCCAATTTAGATTGGACTTTGGCTTTATTAAAAAATTGTCACCTTTTAAGCATTTTTTGACCAAAATTAGACAGTCCTTTCTGAGTCTTCATGTATCTGATTTTGCATCAAAAAGTGCTTTGTGAGTCTGGTTTTTCTCACTTGTAGTACCATCATGAAAAATGGCATTTTTAGATTCTACACATCATGCTTGCTCTTTTCAGAAACATCCAGCTTGGTCCATCTCTTCTTGTAGCTGTCTATTGCCACATGTCTAATTGGCTCCCAGCTTGTCTAGGTGAACTTTTACAATGTCAAGCTAATTTGTGAAAATGTGTATTGTTTGCTTTAGCTGTCTCTGCAGCCTGAAGAGAGTGGACAGAATCCTGTATCAGCTGCCAATGTTTTTCTGCATAAAAGAATAATCAACAAGTCCAATAGTTTGAATGGACTGGTTTCCTGACCACATTAACTTGCCTTGTGGCTTGAAGACAGGAAAGCGTTTAAGCCTGAATATAAATTTAAATGTATAAGACTCCTTTAGTAAGAGTTCTAATCCCATACCTATACATTTTGTCTTTATGACTTTAAGTATGTTCTGTCAGCAAAGAAACAAGTCTAGGATTAAAAGTAATCAAATATATGGGAGATGAAAACATTATCAAACTAACACTGTACAGAGTTTTTAAGTGTTTTGTTATCAGTTATGGACAGAGTTCCCCAATTTTCTTTCAACACATCTGCATCAAAGAAGATAGAAGTTTTCACTTTGAGAAGCATACCTTGTCTGAAACATTAATTTCAGTGTCAACATCAATTATGGCTGTTAACACAAAGTGTTTTGCTGTTCCTGTTATGCTCTAATTTGTTCTCTCAATTCTTCTTCTTCTTGTTTTTATGTTAGAAATTACAACAACCAACTCAATGGATTTTCAATGGTATTGTCACAAATTCCTTGGATAACATTAAATCCCAACCAAACTGTTAAGGAATTTCTTTCATGTTGGTTTCAATCAATTCCTTTTCACCTTTGTTACAGGATCAAACCCACCTTGCCTGTATCTCATTTTACAACAGCTGCAACTCATGACATTTTTAGACTTCTGAGAGGAGCAATCATTATTCCTCCGAGCATTGTTTGTCTCTCAAAGAGTTTTCTCAGTTATGTTTTTTTGTTATAAATGCCATTCCTACTTCCTCGAGGTGGTGGTTCAAATACTGTGAAATACAGTTGCTCAAGAGGACCACAGTCTAACATTTGCGGTAAAGAGGAATTCATCAGATCATGAAGTAAAATGGTATAAGGAAAAAAGATGCCCTTATGCTTCTGTAGTGGTATTCTGTATTCCAGCAGAGGGACTAGCCTTTCTTTTTCATGTTTGAACTGTCTAAATCATGTGTGTCTCTATGTGTGTGCAGAGAAACACACAGAAAGAGTGAGATTTAAAGCCATAACTTACCCTTCTCAAAACATAAGCATTTATGTCATCATTGAAAGTACTGTGCTATTTCAAAATTGTAAGAAAACACTCTAGTGAAAATCTTCACAGAAGTCAAAACTTTCTGTGGATCTAAATAGCAGCAGGATACTATCTTAAGCAGAAGGTTATGCTTTACATAAAATGTACAGAGAGCATATTGACAGTAGCATTGACTCACGGAAACTTGCAGTTTAAAGGCATGAAAAAGATCAAAGAAGATTAGGAGATATGATGGACAGCTTTGTAGGGAAAGCACTTTTCTCTCCTTCTGAATAGAAGAAAACTAGGAAAATTCCCTAAAATAATCCTTCACTGCTCTCAGCATCAACATTGGCAGGAACCCTCCAAAAATTATGTAGAGTTATCAAAACAGTAATGCTGCCCCTTTAGAAGTTTGCATTTATAATGTCAAAATCTTGTTAAGAACAAGAAGCAATATATTAAATATTCAGCAATATTAACTAACCATGGCAACGAATTTGGTTCCCCTCAGGAGAACCTAGGCTATTTGATACAGTCAGTCTTCTTCAGTGGGACTTCAGTCATATCTAGAAGAGATCTTTGAAGTCCTTTCTTTCTGGTATTTTGCCATAGAATAAGCATCATAATGTATATGAAACACATCTTTCTTGTGCCTTCAAGACAAAACCAAACTCTGCTTTTGCTGTTGCAGAAGTATGGCACTGAGATGCAGAAAGTGAACTCAGGGGATGTGTCTCAAAAATACCTACCTAGGAAGTTTATCTCTTAGACACCAGTAGGATTATAATGGGCATTATTATGTACTTGAAGCAGTATAAAAAACAAGGGAGGTATAAACCTGCCTTACACACCAAATAATCTCAGAAAGCCCCAAGGCTCTACACTTATCAAGATGCTGTCACATCAGGATGCCCTGCTTTACCACTATCTGCAAAGTAGAACAGGCTGGAAGGCCTGGGGAATTCTTGTGGATTATATAGCCAATACTCAGGACCAAGAAGCTCCCAGGAAGACTCTTTGGTGAAAAGAGAGAATTCAATAAACATTGAAATAAAAAACATAGTTAGGAATTATATAAACTCAAATTAATGCATACAATATTCCTGTAGCTCTTACTGGAAAACTGATTTGTTTCCATATTTTTAAGAAGCATGCTTAGAAAAAAATAAACAGAGACAGTCAGAGAACAGATATGTCACACTGTAACACAAAAGTCCAGAATCCTGCCCTATTTATTTTTTGAAGAAAGTGATTAGGTTATGTCCCAGACTCACCAGAAATGGCATGTTGAGCAGCAGAAGTTTCAAGGCAAAAGGCCCAAGGCAGGATGTGTCAGGTTGTTACCAGAGGTCTAGCTGCTGGCCATCAGGAAACCTGGCAGATTTCTACTGCTCAAAGGGGCAGGTGACACACTTCCGTAGATAAATCAAATGGCAGTATTAATTGCAGTGTTAAGATGGAGTCTTTCCTATCATGCTAGCTTTCAGGATAGTCCTGTACTGAGTATCCTATTCCCCAGCAGTTCCAGGATGTGTGTGTTTCACCTGTCAGTTCAAGTAGGAGGTGGTGAATATTATGTTCTCTCCCCTTGCACGCTCACTGTGCGTGTGACATGACAATAGCAGGACCACAAACACGCTGGGAGGTTATAAGTCTCACGACTTCTGTTGTCAGAGCGTATTTTGTAAGTGTTTTCAGCAGTAGATAGATTTCACCTTCTGCAAGTCCTGGCACCTATTTTTACCAGTTAGAAGTGCAGCCTGACTTCCATAACTGTTGAACAACATGTGTTTGTCAAAGGACTGCTAGCACTGCAGGCAATTAAAACTAGGACCTGAAAAGTATTTCCAATTCAAGCTGCTAGAGAGAGGTTAGAGATTCACAGTGGCAGAATGTGGCAGAAGATCTATTTAAGTTTTGCAGACACCTCAGCTGAAAAGAATATACGCATGGGTGCTCACTTCAAGGCATGGATTGATCTGTTTTGTGGCAGCATAACAAACCAGCACCTCTCTCAAGCTGTTATTTTGTTCTGATTTCTCAGCTTTTGATATTTTTTATTTCTTTCTGGGCATTTTTTCCCCTTTTTTTTTTTCTTTTTTTTTTTTCCGATGCCTAGCTTAATATGGTTGTCAAAGAAAATGTTCAGTTTGCTATGTGAGTTTTCAGCTATCTCGGAAGAACACTGACAAGCAAAGCTTAAAGAGTCCTGGGAAACCAGAGGAGCCCATACCACCATTCCTTCACAGTTAGGACCATCCATTTTGAAGAATGACTTACTGGGACAAAAACTCAAAGTGTATTCTGATTAACAGTTGACACCATTCCTCTGTTTACTCTTCCTTGACTTGGCTTCTGGTTCACTGTGGATCATTTTAAACTGATTGAAGCCAAAGACAAAATTCTGTTCACTACTGAGCTGGGGTCTTATTATCTGGAGACAGGATGAATCTTTTGCAGTCTGGTGGTTACTGATTTCTTTTCTCTGTGATCTCTTCACAGACTTTTTCTAGCAGCATATCAGAGCAGGGGCAGATGTGTTCATAGCTCTTACTTATAAGATGCTACAGAATTAGACAAGCGAGTGCTACTCTCCAGGTTCCCTGTTCTGGGGCCAAGCTTTGAAGGGCAGCTGAATCCGGATTTCAGAGGCACTCCAGACCACTGGAAACTCCAGAGCTGCCAGACCTGTGACCATCATACTGAGAAAATAACCTCTGAGCCACAGAAATGGGAAGCCTGGACAGACCCGGGACAAAACCAATCACAACTCTTTCCAGTCTTATCAAAACAGGTGGACTTCCTTGAATCACTTCGTTTTTGATAAATCAGCCCTTTCTAGGGAAAATTCCTGACAAGCTCTCACCTCTCTCTTTGCTTGTGCTTCCAGGATCAGTTTTAATAGCAAATAATACCATTAGAAAAGGAGTTTTCTCATGCCATTTACAGCAGATCGTGTACTACCATGGAAATTATCATTTAACAAACAAAAAATACATCAGTCATGCATGAATCGAAGTTAATAGGCCCTTTTCTGATTTAAAACTGCATTAGATGACACTCTGATTGTGTGGGATATAGAACTTGAATGGGTGAAACATAAGATGTATCATCCATTCTTCTTGCCCAGAATTTGATCTGTTAAAGAAATTAACTGTACTCTAACTTTACTGTAGCTTTAAATCATATTTAGCTATTTCCAAGCATGTTCTTGAAATCTGAAGGAATTTCCTCTCTCTGAAAATTTTCTTATTAAACAATAGTGATGAAGTTATTGAATAGGCACCTCAATTTCCACATTGCAAGTGAAGGATGAATTATTACTCTGTTCAGCAAATCAAGTGCATTTGGTGCATTGGTAACCACTGTCAAGAGTTTGTGCTCAGGATGATGAAGTCGTAAGACATAAATATTACTATCGCAGTATTGTCATGCAGAGGCAAATTTAAGAGATGCTTATTTTGCTATGCCTGTTGTGTTTTTCCTGGAATATTTGGAAAAACAGGGAAATAATAAGAAATATTAACTTGTGCTCTGAATGGAAAATTTTAATTAAATCAGAAGAATAGAATGCTGGCTAAATCTCTTCTCAGTCAGGCTTTTTCTATCCCCAAGCTGCAGGTGAAAGATGGAAAGTATTTAAAGCAGCATTTCAAAGGATGCTTTGTATATAACCAGACATCCAGTGCTAACTGAAACTGGGCATCCACTGAGATTTTTTTCTTTTCCCACAATGTAACAGTATGAACCCATTGCCTAAAGTGAAAGATAATAAATGTATATATATCACCAAGAAACACTCCCATTAAAATGCGTGACTGGACTGTCAAACTCATTTACCACAAGATTTTACTTAGCTCAGGCACAGCAGCCTTCTAAAAGATTTAGAGGGCTCAGGCCATTCTGGTGATGTATACACATGTTGCTTCAGTGAGAGAATAACAAACAATATAACAGAGAGCAACATTTTTATTTTCAGTGCATAAAATAAGGTGCTCGAGGAAAGCTCCCCTGAACAACGTTCCCTTATGATTTATTTTGTTTTGTCCTCTGAAAATCTTAGCACTCAGCACAGGTAGGAAGAAGCCACTGAGTTAAAGACCACTCACTCAAATGAGGCTGGTGTTTCCCATATTGCCTTTTTATGTCTTTCTTGTCAATTCATTCATCATTGTTAGTGGTATTTCTATCTTACTTTGTGGTTTTCAGTTTGTGGTAGGTGGACTCCTGGGGTCCATGTACTGCTTCTGAGGCACCTCAGAACTTACCCACCACAGTGGGATTGATATTTCCAGCTTTTTTCTTGCTGTTTATTGATTTATATTACTTCTGAAAATATACACATTTGATTACTTGACAGATGGCAACCAATTCCAGAGCTGAGGAAGCCAAAAAAGTGAAAGCATTCTGTATTTCAGGAAATAATAGAGCAACAAGAAGTCTGGCAGCCTTGGAGTAACATAACTTGGAGAGGAAGGCTCTGGACAGATGAAATTAGTCTAAGCAAGTATATTTAGCAATAGAGATGGAGTCTGAGGGGAAGCCTTGTGCATTTGGCTCTTACCATTTGCTGTGTCTGTAAAAAACTGCTAGAATTGACAGTCTTTGGATGCAAGAATATAATTCATGTGAGGAAAATAAATAACTGTTGTCAATGAAGGATGGGCACAAGTGAACTAGAAAGACACTCTCTGAATACTGACAGAATTGTAGTTTTTAACCTGGTCACATCAAAGTCACAGTGAATATTTACATCACTTGTGTGCAGGAGACAGCCTTTAACAGAGTGGCAGCAGCTTTACCTGAGATTCAGAGCCTGCACTCTGTTCAGTGTGAGAATTTTAATTTAGGCATCAGTGGCTGTTTGGAACTCAGAAAAAGCCACACAGACAGAAGAGAAAGGAAACAGAAGATCAAGTTGGAATTCATCTGATCTGCTGAATGATCCAGAAACTACACCTTTGCCTTTTTTCAGGGTTCAGAATTATTTTTTATTCCTTTTCTGTATTCTCACTTTGATTTCCCTATGGAAGAAAAAAGGTCATCCCCCTGCAAATAATCAGTTATTTAAAAGGAAAAATCTTTTTGCTTTTTCTTGAAAATGTGCAGGGTTGTCAGTAAGCTCACAAAACAGATTTTCACCCCTTTTCACTATTATTCCTGGTATAGAGGAAGGTTTCTGATTGATATTTTGCATTTGCACCAAGGGCTTTGAAAGCACAGTCAGGCCCATATGGTTCTAAGTTATTTCAGTGGGTCTGAGGGTCTTATGAAAAACAATAACCATTGTAATAATACAATATGAGCTCTACTTTGTGTAATGCGTCAGGGCTCAAATGAAATCCTTGCAGCCATATGTATTTACTCTAGGGGATTTGGTTCAAGATTATAGTTCTGACATGCTAATGCACAGGTTCTAGGGCTTTTTCTCTAGTTTTATCTTTATTCTAAACTGCATAAGGAAATTGTACACCTATTAAATGACAACTGTGCACTGCATTGCTGTTTCTTTTTAATAATTCTTAGTACTACCCCAGCTGCAGGGAGTCAGTTCCTTTGCAATCAAGGATATGATGTGGTAAAATTCCTAACTTCAAGGGTCTTTCTCCTTTACCAGCTGTAGTGAGGCACAGCACTGAGTATGAATGGCACTTAAAAAATATATCTGCGTCTCCAGACACACTGGGGATGTTAGGAACAGGAAAATGAGACTTTAGACAGAATCTTGAGGATAAAATGTTTTCCATTTAGAAGAGAAATGATATGGCGCTGTTGCTCAAGGTGACTGGATTTAATGAAAAAGATGGAGAAATTTTGGTTTTCTGGAGCACCATAAGCAATGAGTGTCCATGTATCCTTTGTATATGTATCCATGTCCATTAACCTGGGAAATGCTTGAGACCTGTACTTGTTTCTACTTTCTTCACAGAATCACAGAATGGGTAAAGTTGGAGAGGACCACAGTGGGACATCCGGTCCAACCTCCCTGCTCAAGCAGGGTCATCCTTGGACAGATCTGCCATGGCTATAATAAGTAGGTATTGTTGAATACATATCATATGTATATTAGCATATGTTGAAAAATTTTTACCTTACCACAGTCTCAGAAACGCTTAGCATATTCTCTCTGCTTCAGAAGGGAAGCAAGTGCACACAAGTATAAATATTTTATTCTTCTGGTGCACCTGCAATTAAAATAAAACACAGAATGCTAATTTGTGCTTTAAATCACCATCATTATGAAAACATGATCTGGGGTTTGGGGGAGGGTTTTTGGGGGGCTTTTTTTTTTCTTTTTTTTTTGGTGTGGGCATTTTTTTATGAAGGTATTCAATTTGTTACACTGAAAATGAAAAAATGAGATTGTTAAGAAAATGAGATACTTTCCTACAAAGCTGTGACTTCAAATGCAAAGGATCATGAACTCAGAAGTGGCTCTAAATACAAGAAACAATGACTTAGGGGAAAAGAATAAAAAAAATAGGAGCAAATGCCTTGTTAGCACTGGAATCTCACTAATGAGGCCTTCACATGAAGCTAGTCATGACAGCCTGAGGTTCAAGTGGCTGATCTGAATCAGATTCAGTGATACTAGCTATTCTACCAGAGAGGGGTTTTTTTCCCCAAAAGAAAAGTATTGTGTCCCAATGATCTAGTGAACTTTACATTGTACGGTATCAGTGGACTTCTAGTCACTACCAGTGAGGTCTTCCCCGTTAGTACAGGTGCCTGCCAAGTGTCACAGGGCTTGTGAAGGGGTTTTGACCGGGTGCTGGGAGGATTGTACCATGATCTTCAGCAGAGATTTGCAGGATTAGTGTCACATGTTGTGAGGATGTGCTGATATTGTACCCAAAACATAAGATAATTGTGCCTACACTGTTTTCCTCAAATGGATCTTTAGTTTGATTGCCAGTCTCCCCTGGAAACTCAGAGACCATCTGTGAAAGAAATACCCCTGAAGTTTTGTTCCTAAGCTGCTTCAGAGGAAGGTTTCTGAAGCTACTATGTCTCCATATGACACCCTGAGGACCTGGGGCTCTGGGCAAGCAAGTGCTAAACAGAGCTGGACCAACCAGGTGCCAAGCAGACACATCCTCCATGTACTGTGTTGCAAGGAGCAGCACTGGTATCTCAGGTAGGGACAGAGAGCATGCCATGCTTGTGCCTGCACAAGTGTCTCCCTTCCTGCCCCAGAGGAGAAGTAGATGTTCTCATGGTGTTCATACTATGAGCCAAGTGAGACCTCTGGAAACCAGGGAAGAGCCATGATGCTCCTGGTGTGGAAGCAGGGGCTGGACAGCATGCTCACCCTCACATTCCCCACACAGGATGCTCCTTCCTGACACCCAGCACAGGGGACTGCCTGTCACACCTGACCCAGTGGGGACAAAAATGGTGGCAAACCATCCAGTGAGTCACCCAGGATGCAGTTTGTTATGGTCTCCCTGCTGGCAACCAAATTCATCAGAAACCTTCATCACATAAGCATCTTCTACATTTGCCACCTGTGGAACTACGAAATTTCTTCAGTCCACTCCTGATTAGAAATTTCTGTGTTTTAAACCTCAAGGAAGAATCAGCTGACAGAAGACTGTGCTAAAATTATAAAAGCAGAGGTAAAATAGATATTTTGAGTAACTGCTATATCAGCTGACACTTCCATGTTTCCTTTTTTCGTGAGAGAAAAGCCATTGAGCTCCAACCTTACAGCACAGCGGATGTTTAAGAAATGTTCAGAAATGCCCCTTGGGCAGTGATCACTGAAGTCAGAGCCCGGAGCAATCCTGAGGACTCTGTGCAAGCTCTCTGTGCTCACATATTCATCATCATCTTGTCTTACGTAAGTGCCCAGACTGTCCTCTCCAAATGACCCAGGACTGACCCTTCAAACTTTCCTTATTTAGCCTTGCTGAAGTCTTTGCCTGCCTGTAAAATGTTATAGGCATCATTAATGCCTGTGAGATGCATTTTTATGGAAGGGATAACGGAACTGTGTAAGGGTTCTTGTCCTTTATTAGCTGCTTTTACTCTCAGTCTTGAGCAGCCCAATTCTGCCCATAGTAAGCATTGTCAGAAGCTGATTAGGACATAACCTGCAGTGAGGCTTTTCTTTCCCAATTGCTGTATCAATAAATATGAGTGTGGTCAGATAGGACATTTCCTTGCACTCTCAGCTCAGCACCTGCATCAGCTCAGACTGCAGGAGCATCTGCTGCCCATCAAAGGCTCAGGTGCAGCAAGAACCTGCATTTCAGGTTCAGCCAAGACCAGATGGTTTATATCAGCTTGTGCAATAATATTTCATGGTGACTGTTGTCACCCCAGCCTGTCTCAAGGCTCTTTAGCAGTGTTTCCTCCTGGACATTCTGGAGACAAGGCTGGGGCAGCCATCAATTCCTGCCTGGCCTCGGCCTCACTTTGACATCAACAGTGCTGAGGTAGTGGCTGTCATGCCTTGTAAGTTAAATTCAGATTTCCCACCACATCACTCTTCTCAACAAAAAGGATGACCCTCGTCCTCACAAAGCAATTATAAAAATTCACTGCACCCCAATAGCATGTTTGAACCCAGAGCTATATTAGCGGAGAAAAAGCATGGACAAGAAGCAAGATCACAGTGATAATTTGTCCAAAATATAAACCGGACAAACCAGATAATGGGGTTTGCTGGCCCCACTGAAACAGCCTCAAAATACAGGGATATTTCCAAGCATGGCAAAAAGCCTGAATGGCATAAGAAGTCTCCTGTTCCTTATGTCTTCTGCATCCAGCAAAGTGACTCCTAAACAGGTAGGAACTGCTTCCATGCAGCTCCTGTGGTCCTCATAGCTCTCTCCCACTGCAAGCAGACAGCCTGCCATGGAAAAACACTGACACATATCAAGGAACTGGCGATAATGCTTGTCAGATATGGGAGATCAGGCACAGTATAAAACAAGGTATATCCATGCAGTTCCAGGCTTTCTACAGTGTTTCATGAAGGGGTAATGATCCCAGACTAAATGTCTTTAGGAAATCCCAGAGAGGAGAGCACGTGCTGCCCCCTCACAAACCTCCCCCACTGAGTGTCTGCACTGCCCACGTCATGGGCCAGTAGATTCTGGTCAGGCAATACAGGATATGAGCCCACACTGCAGTTTGAGCACTTATCACCCAAAACTTTGAATAAGACCATCAAATTAATTCCAGATGAACCATGAAAGTGTTCTTCAGCCTTGTCAGAGCTCACGGTCTTCCTAGCCATGGATTTCAGTGGGTTTTGGAACTGGACTAAGAAGAGCAATTACAGGTTGGACTGGCCTTGAATTAACAGCCCACCACAGAAACAAATCTCCAGAGCAGATGTTATCCATTTTTTTTATGTCAGGCTACCATGGGATGTAGTTTTCTTTGTTTTATTTCTTTGTGCTAAAATTTTAGACTTACACCACCAAGTAAAATACATTTAGGAGCACACAAGAATAGTGTGAATAGAAGCAGCATAAGGAGGAAACAACTTTCAGAGAATAACACAGTGTGCTGGTTTTTCTGGGGTAGAGTTGATTTTCTGCACAGTGGCTGGGATGGGTGTGTGGTTTGGATTTGTGCTGAACACAGTGTTGATAATATAGAGACGTTTTTGTTATTGTTGAGCAGGGCTTGCTCAGAGCCAAGGCCTTTTCTGCTGTTCATACTGCCACACTGGTGAGGCAGTCAGGAGTGCATGAAAGGTTGGGAGGAGACACAGCCAGGACAGGTGACCCCACCTGACCAAAGAGATGTTCCAGACCATATGATGTCATGCTCAGCATATAAAGTGGGGGGAAGAACGAGAAAGGGGGACATTTGGAGTGATGTCATTTGTTTTCCCAAGTAACCATTATGTATGATGGGGCCCTGCCCTCCTGGAGATGCCTGAATACCTGTCTGACCACAGGAAGCAGTGAATTCAGTCCTTGTTTTGCTTTGCTTGTGTGTATGACTTGCTTTTCCTATTAAAACGTCTTTATCTCAACCCATGTGTTTTCCAGCTTTTACCCATCCGATACTTTCCCCAATCCTACTGGGGGGGGAGTGAGCACATGGCTGCGTGGGGCTTGGTTGCTGGCTAAGGTTAAACCATGACACATGACTGCTTAAATATTTTTTTCTTCAGAGCTTTTGTGAATCAATGCTTTCATTATTTACTTTATATTACAGAGTGACTTTTTATGCTTACTTACTGCATCCTTTTAATGGCCCCAGTATGACTCGCTGAAACTTCTGCTCAGAAATTTTGCTGTTAAGAATTTGTCATTCACAGCTCAACAACAGTGACTTTAGTTATCTGCTGTAAGGTGTTCTGATTCACAGCTAAACTCTTCTAAAAGGAGGGCTAAGACAGATGCGTCTACCGTGTGCAGCAGCACTTGAGAAGGAAAGGTGAAAGACCTCTCGTCTTTCAGTTTGAAATCGTTCCCCCTTGTCCTATCACTCTGTACCCACGTAAAAAGTTGCTCAATGTGCTCAGGTACAAGCCAGCACTTCTATAGCTGCACTGTGCTGTGGGGCTCTGCAGCCTGGGTGAATAGGAAAGCAGCTGTCATTGCATGGCCAAACCATGCCAGCGGCTGCTGGAACCTGCTTCCAGCTGCTGGACAAACCCCTCCAAGAGCTGCCTTTCTTGAAGCTGCCTTAGCCAGCAGACGCACATCTCGCGGAACTGCTGTTTTTGGTGTTTTTCTTGCAATGGAAATACATACAAATGGTGCCAAAGGACAGACCGGCCAAGCAGCTCCTGGAGAGGAGCCACCATTCCCTAGCACCTGGTTTCTCCACGACATTCACCTTTTGCTGGTGTCTTTTGGGAGTTAAGTCTTTAAAGGCCCAACTCTCCCTGGAGTGTCAGAGGGAATTTTAATGTTATTGGTCAGACTTGCCTTAGGAAGTTGAAACATGGCATCCTTTTCTCCAGGCCTTTATATATACAGTGTAGCTAAAGGCAAAATCTCCCTTTCTCAGCTTTCTTGCCTGTGCCTGTCTGAACTTGATATTATTTCATTTTTAGAAAAGTTATATATATGTGTGTATATATATATATATAATGTAAGCAGAAAGACAAAAATGACAGAAAACATGAAATCTATAGTATTTGCAGTCTGATAGCATAAAGACACCCAAAACCAGGTCATAAAACAAAGTGGCCCAAGGCAAGATCCTGTACCAGTTGAGCTCTTACCATTTCCATTTCTCTTTTTTACACAGGAATACTACACCTCTTGCCCAGGGCACTAGCCATGTTACTGTCATTATTGAGTGGGAACCACAAAGACACTTGAAAAATATCTGTGTTCAAAAAAGAAAAATACTTTTTTTACCTTGTCTGATTCTCTGTTCCACATGATGTACAGCAACTACAGAGGAAGCAGTAAGTTAACTCCATTTGTCCCCAGACAGTATTTCTCACTCACCCATACTTTCTTGAGTCTATGGCACCACATAGTATTTCCCAACAAACACAGCCTTACGTCAATAGGATAAATACCAGACTTAAAAATCTTTGCACCTGTTTTATTCAAAGAGCATGGATGTATGAAACATCCAGGCACAAACTCAGCTTCATGGGCAGGGTAAAATTGAGCCAGCACTGAGTTCAAACAGTTTGAGTCACACACACCATACAAACATGCTCTCAATCAGAGGCTTCCTGCCCTTATGTTCATCCCCTTGTACTTAATAACGTAGCAGCAGGAATATTTTACACAGCTGCAGCTCTCTCTTTTATTTGCATTTTGGGCATCATTAAGTGCTACCAAAAGCAGAAATATGGTTGCATCCCTAATTCACTCTTCAGGTGAGCACTGGAAATGGAGAATCCTGCCACAACTCACAGAGGGAGCCTACCTGCCCCCACTGTGAGGGGAGCAGCCCAGCCCCCGGCTGAGTCACTGATGGTTCACCTCTGATCAGAGGCTGTAAGCAGGGAAAAATGCCTCTCCTAGGTTCACTTTTCCCTCCTGGTGGGTGAACACAGATCCCACTTCCAGACCACGGCTTTTTAGAGTGATGTTAAAAAGCCCTTACTCACACCAGCCTGCCCAAAGCAGACATGCCACCCCCCTCTCTCCATCCCACCCTCCCCCTGCTGTGACAAGTATCTTGGGCCATTGCTGCTGTCAGCAGAGGTCCCACCAACGCTGGGAGCTGATCCTCGATGCAGAAGTCAGGTGCTACCTGCAATTTGTGTGTATTTGTCGCTGAAATTGGTTCCACAAGGTCTTTTCTTGTGTATTGCTCTGCAGTTTTGTATTGTTGATGGCTTGAAAAAAAATGCTAGCCGGAAAAAGAAAATAAAATGCAAAAGCAGAAAAAGTAAGAGCAAACCCCTTAAGTTGTCAAAGTTACTTTTAAATTTGTGTAACACTGCATCCATGAGGGCATTTAACCACAACGACGACAAACTCAAAATCTCTAGACTTGTAAAAGATTCATTCATTACTTATAGGTTACTTCACCATTAAAGTATTTTTCTTTTTTCTTTTGTTTTTGGGGTTTTTTTTCATTGTCTTTTGGATTTTTTTTTTGGTGACGATTTTTTTATAGCTTTTATATTAGGGTAGAAGCAATCCTTAAGACATACCTTACTTCAACTTTGCTTTTTTGTCTTTCTTCACCTCATCTTTAACTGCAACATCTGCTGTAACTAGAGAAGAATTCTGCTTCTTCTCACTTTTAAGCTGCAGTCAAATTGTTTGGGGTTGTTTGTGTTTGTGTCTGTGCATGGCTACTGATTTTTTCCTTTGTTGTTTTTTTTTTTTTAAGTAAGCTACCTGCCTCTGTATCCAAAGCAACAGGTCTCTGGTTAATGATTCTGTAGAAATTCACTGCAGAAGGTTTATTAGTTTTTCCAAGAACTCGTGAAAGAAGCTTCCTTAAAATTGAAAAAGATCCACCCTAAATTTACAAGCTAAGCAACCCATGGAAAGCCAACAACTAAACAGCTTGAAGTGGGGTTTCAGTGAGGTATAGACAACTCACTGTAAGAAGAGAAGAGTGTCTTAAGATATTGAGTTTATTTAATATATTTACAGTGCTCCAGAAAAACAAAAGGAGAGCTGTCACAGCAGCACTACAATCTTACAAGATCATTTAGGTTAATCATGTCAAAGTAGCTCTATCTACTTTTTCTCTCCAGCACAGACTCCGCTACAGGGCCCAAGGGAGTAGAAGGGCCAGATCATAAGAATACCAGACAGTCTGGTCTCTGCAACAATTAGTATTCACATCTTTATCCTCAGAGGGCTATCATTTGTCCAAAATTGAGCCATGCTAGTCCAACAAGAACCCCCTGCCAACACAAGTTGTAATTACTGGTGCCAAAGCAAAGGGCTTCTAGAAGTCTAGGAAAGAGGATGTAAAAAGTTAGAATAGAGAAAGGAGATTTTTTTTTTTCCTCTTCTCTTAGCAAGAAAAACTATTACAGCTCAAATTTTCCAGAATGCTTTTGCCTCAGGTACATAACCAGCATGAAGAAATTCAGTTCAGAGATGTAGAGTTTGCCTAAGAAAAAAACAGCTGTACACATAGTTTGATAACTGGAAGCATGATAATTTCACGTACTGTGAGGAATTATGGAACAGGTGTAATCAATTTCCCCAGTGTAACAGGGATGAGACACGATTATAGCAGAGGAAGGGAGAAAACTTCTTTTGCTGATACAAGTTGCTTCTCTTCTTGTTGGTGTTGACTGTATAACCATTGCTTTAGTTTATCCCTGAAAGTTTCCTTATGCTTCATTTCAGCTCAGTAGAGGAGCTTAATCCAGCAGGAAAAATTTGCATCTCACCTTACGCATCATTAGAATCTTGAACGACTTCTTCTGAAAGCCTTTGCTCAAGGATTTTTGGAAGCTTAATTCTCCATTCTTCATTATTTTGCTAAGCAGTACAAACGGTTAAGAGAGGTCAACCAGGCATAAATTTCTACCACGGAAATCCTGCTGATATCCTTCAAGATATCATGCTCATTAGTTGTTTTATTCTTAATTATCATTTCTCCTCATTTACTTGGTACAAACATAAGACTCACCAACATATTATTCCTAGTATATTTTGAAAGGAAATATTATTCCCTTGCCCTTTCTTCTAGTATTAGCTCATTTAATGACCATTTCCTTGGTCACTAAGACAGCTGCACAGTCTGACATAGCTCAACCTTCACAAAATAAATAATTCTTTGCATTTAAGTCAGAATTTCAACTGTGGCTTATTCCAGATTTAATTACTCCTTCAATTTGTAAAGCTAGGGAGATATTGTTCTATGTTTATTATAATTCATTAGAACTAATTGCAGAAGCCTGTTTTCCCCCACTGCCAAGCTAATCCTCAGTCTGGACTTCTCTCTGCTCCCTTTCAAAGCCATTTTCTTTTAGATCCTCTCCGAGCTCAAGCACTGCAAAACCCATTGTTCCTATTAACATCACCGGAGTTTATTTCAGTCATGGCTGGGAGCAGGTGAAGAACAAACACTACCATGATAGGCACTGATCTATCACTAAGGTTGCCAAAAAAGCTGATCCTCAGACAAAACTGATACAGACTTGATAGGCATGGGATGGATGAGAAGAAAACCACATCCTGTCTGATGGCAGCAGACGGGAGCGATGAGCACTGCCTGCTGTCACTGCTTGCTGGGTAAAGCCTGCTCTCCAAGATGACCTGCTCCTGAGGATCAGGTTCAAGCACATGCCACCTGCTGCTGCTGGTTACAGCATCCTCCTGGATGCTGTTCCTCCATGATAACATGTGAGTACTCATAGGACAATTCAGTTCAGGGAAGTTTAAACAACTGCTGAACACCATCCTCATTACTCACAGCAGCACGTCTGCAGTTCAGGCCTCTTCCTGGTTTTGGTGGTTTTTTTGCATCTTGTTTACTACAAATTGAAGTGGGTTGTTAGGAGGTTTATTTTCATATCTGCTTGACATTCTCCTTGTCAGTGCCCTATAGGTGTGCAGATAGCTTGATTATAATTTTTTTCTTAACAACCACAAACCTTGAACAGATGCTTGCAAATTAAAAATTAGCTTGACTACTTTTTCTGTTGCAACAACATTCAGGACAGTGTGAACTTGTCTTCTCCCAGACTCTGGTTTTCCTATTACATATTTCAGCTCTACAGAGAATATCACTATGTTCTGTAAAGATGCTGAAAAGAGTAAACAAATAATTTCCCTGAGATTTTTGCTTGTGCACTGAATCTTACCTAGCTCCTAATTGCTCTACTTCATGCGATCAGCCAACTGAAGAAGCTGTTTAATAAAATTGCCATTAGTGTCTTAAGGGGTAATAAAGGCTATCACTATCAGTTTACACTTTTAATGTTTGTAGCTCTTTTTCTTAATTTAGTGCTATATTTCTGTAGCTGCTTGATGCAGTGAAAAAACATTTCTGCTATTCAGCGAGGATCACCATAACAGCAATCATTCACTTCAGCAAAGCCAGACATATACTGTGTGGTAAAGGGAATAAATTAGCCCAAAAGCCCTGCCCAGGTATCCAGGCCCAGGCAGGCTATCCCACTCCAAGGCTGTCAAGGAAACCAAAATCCTGGAGGTTTGTTGGAGCTCAAAACAGCCCTGAGGAGACGGTGGTGTTTGTTTTTCAGAACTGTCACCGCTCCATGGAGCCACTGCTGGATTTCAAAACACAGGAGGATAAAAGAGACAGTTCTGCTAGACTTAAACTTTTCACATCTCTGGTTTGGCACAGGGAAGTTGCACTACCCTCCATATCATGCTGGGACAAAATGTATCTTCATAAACAGGAAGCAATCAATGCCAGCTTGAGACTGATGAAAAATTATGACAGCTCCACACTTCTAGAGATTTGTTAGCATAATATATAAAAATAATACCTATTTCTCTAGATAGCTTTTCCTAAAGCAGAAGACAGACATCTACTCCTATACCTATAGAACACGGGTTCTCTTTGAGACAAAATATAATTTTTATTCTATAAAACAAAGAGGAGTTTCATTGCCAGCATCCTCATCCGTAGCTGATTTTAGAGCACTTGGGCCAGAGGAGAGCTAATGGAATTTCTCTGAACTTGGATGGACAGGACTACTAGCCTGACCAGCAACAATTTCTGCATAAGTTGCCCAGCTGCTGGTGGTTTCTCAAGGCAGGACACAAGAGGGATACAGAAGTTTTCCTTGCTGCCCACATTGTGACCAAATCCCTCTAGCTGGGAGTCAATATTGTCAAAGAAATATGAGTCAATAAACGTTTCATCTCACCTTTCAAAACACTATTGATTAAGCAATACTAGCACCTTATAAAGTAGTGGGGTCTGGGTAACATAATTCACAGTGAACAGATATAGCTGAGCTTCATTTGAAATTATCTCGTTTCTAGACAGTTAGGTTTTTGATTACAGCTATGCCTGAAGCTGTCCATTCTCTTTCCTTGGGATGCTTGGCCACCCAAAACAATCATTTACCCTTGATCATGTTTCTGTTGTTAAACAAACACCAGTCTGGTGTTTAATTTATGAGCAAAAATGCTGCAGGATGTGAAAATACATGAAATATGAACATGAAAATCGACAAGATATAATGTCCCTGATAATATGTAGTGCTGCAGGTAAAAACTTGCATCAATTAGGCCCAAAATTTAGCTGCACCAGCTTGCCTCAGCACCATTTCATAACTCTGCATTACAAAAAATTAACAGAAAAATTGGTTTTAGTGGTGTCTCCTATTCCACAATTAAAGTATATTTTTCATTTCTCTGTGTTTCAGAACATTAACAGTCTTTTTCCAGGTTATACAAAACTTTTCTGCAAGTCCTTGGAAAAAAATCAAAATTATATCTTCTAGAAAGATCCAAAATTGTAGCTCCTTCACTCTTCCTGTAAGACCTCTACACATCCTCTGGTAAAACATCCCCTTAGTAAAACACACTATAATCACTGAACACACATATGGAGAAGTGGTCAAAATCCTCTAAAAAGAGCAACAGGAGAACACTGAAGAGTGAATGAGATTGAAGGGGATTCAAGTGTAACAAAATTTGAGGAGAATGCTGTGTTTTTATCCTAAAGTTTGCATCTGTATCTTCAAAGTGGAAGTAATAAATAACAAAGGAAGTTAAAACCAGTTGAGGACTCCAGGATATGTTGTTTCATTTGCAGCTTAACTCTAGTAGCTGTACTACACAATAACTTTTCTTCTGCCAAAGGAAAGGTTGAAACAAAAGGCAGAGACTTTGTCTCTTCCCAAATGCCAATTATTGACTTTAAACAAACAATACCAGTCAGAGAGGAGCTGGTCCATGTGCAGCTTTCTTACCTTAGATGTAGTGGCCATAGTTTCTCCATATTACAGCTGCAAATGCTTGACAAAAGCACCCATCCTAGACCCTCCTTAGAAATATTGTGTGAATAACAAAGACTGAGGTTTCAGAACAGAATTAGGATTCGGACACAAATTTCCATGACCAGACTTGGGAGTAGTGGGAGCTGGAAAGAAGTAACTGTTTTATTTTTGTGTTTTAGGAATAAATCTGAAGTACTAATAAGTTAGGTGATGATGTAACTGAAATTCTGTATCTATTATTGTCTCCTCTGAACCATTCATGCTTCCTCCAGACAACATATACATTTTCTTTATCTCCTACCACTGTCATTTAAAATAATACATCTTGAGAGTTTGTTTCTTGTGCTTTATTTCCTCTAGAATCTTGTGCTTTATTTCCTCTAGAATCTTGTGCTTTATTGCCTCTAGAATCAACCTGGCCTAAGCAGTTTTTTCTTTTAAAACACTTGTCTTCTGCATTCAGATTACCTTCTTTTTCTTTTCTTTAAAATACTATCCTACAGTTTCAATTTTGCATTCAAGCCTCCTTCTAAGAACATTTCATTAGACTGTTCAAACAGATTTGCCTCTTAAACCAGATACGAAGATATATTAATACTTGGGCAATACAGTGCCATTTCATCTGATATGTAAACTTGTTCAGATTGATTTCCCAAGCTAAAAAAATAGATGTTCATAAATTGATAACAGTGAGGCAGAAGTGCAGCAGCAAAGATGTGCCAGGCAGGGACCCCACAAGTGGCATATCGGTGGGGTGCTAAAGTGGTGTACGAGGCCATTCCATGAAGCACAACCTGCAGGGAAAGGCAGCCCCACTGTAGCATGGCAAAGTCTGGAGTGGGACAGGAAAAGGGTTGGGAAAGAGAGATGTGGAAGATGAGCAAGGAGAAGCCCATGGAAGATTTTAAAACTGGAAAACTGTGTTAGATTTGCGCTGCTAATAAGCAGCAGGGGAAGTGTTCGTGACATCGGCTGCGAAACACTTACTTGAGGTGCTCAGAGGTTTGGTTTCCCTGATGCCTCTCTGGGAAAGGAAAAAAGACTTCCCCAGGGAAAAATGGACCTCATGTAGGCACAGAAGTCTCTGGTCTTCCCTAAGGAAGAGCCTGTTTGCCTCCCTTTGTTGCCTTAAGTGTCCAGAGACACTTGCCTCCAAGCTGGGGCACCCAGGTAAGACACTCAAAGTTAGGACAGAAAAAGTCTCTGCCTTGAATAAGTGAACATCTAAAGAGCTGGGTCTCACAGACTACTGAAGACAGAGGAGTACCTTCAACAGAAAGATTAAACAGCTCAACAATGTGGAAATGTCACATTGACTCCAAATCTATCTTGTTTTGAATCTATTTAAATTAATAGTCTCCAGTCCATGGCTCACAATGTAATGTCCACTCCCAGACCAGGCTCAGACCAAAGACCCCACTCCGGCATGGTTCAGACCAAAGATCCCACATAGCTGCAGTTCAGTTGGACAGGCAAGGCATCCAGAAGTATGATGCCACTACCAGCAGAGTCCTCCAGGGGAGACTGAAGCTTGGGAATCACATACCAGGGTATGTAGATGGCTGAAATTGCTCTGATAGTTGAATGGCTCATGGCAATAATGCTGCATGAATAACAGTTAGTGTAAAACTGATTCTATGGGGGAAAAATAAGCATATTTAAAAATTACATCTGGTTTCAAATGACTTAGCCTGCAGAAATGAGAGCAAAGAACTCTTGAGGACACTGTGTTTGTTTTGAGGATTGCCTCCTGTGGCTTTAAACAGCTCCATAAGAAAGAGGTCTTTTTACTTTGTCAGCTTCCTATGGGAACTTTCACTTCCCTTCACTAACCCTTTCTGCTTTTTGGACTTAATTTTCTTTAAACTGCCAGACAGTTAACTCCGACTTTTCTTCCTTCAGCACATGTTGCTACCAGTTTTTTTTCCACAGGAGGTGTCCTATACTTTTGGCTGAATTTCACAATGAAGAGTCAATTTTTCTGGAAATTTAACAATATGAACAATCTTGTTAAAAATTTTTGTTTCAAATTTCCGAATGTTAATTGATTTCCTCCACCGAACATTTCAGGAGTTTCTTTTCTGCTTTTGGGGGGTTTTGCAAACATCAGAGAATTTTTCATTCAGACAAAGATAGGGAAATCTAGTTTGGCACTTTCGCCTCTCGCCCCCCCAGTTTCTCTTACAGTTTGTAGGTTTTTCAAGGGAAGTAAATAAGAAATAATCCTACTTTTACTGTGACTTTCAGCAATATGTTTCTATAACTAATTTTTTGTAACTGGTGGGAAAGGTTATGTAGAAATCAGTGACAGAAAGATTGAAAGAAGAAAATAGCATGAGGCTGTTCTCTTTAGCAGGAACCACCACTGATAGGAGCTGATGCTTCTTTATTTCCAGCTCATCCTCTGTTAAATGTTGTCTGAGCTTGTACCATTATTAATTCTCTCTCTGGAGTAAACATTGGGCTGACCTGCATAAGGAACTTTAGACAATTCTCCCTTTTCATGATGCTGAAATATCTGGTTGAAAGCTCATAGAGATCTATAAGACTTCTTCAAATAAAGTCAATAGATTTTGCATCAGGCCCAAAATGTTGCTCTAGTTCAAAACAAATGACTGAAAATAGCCCCAAGAGCATCTATGTTTATTCCCTCTCAATGATTCCCACCTGAAATATGCTCAAATTACAAGTAAAACAATGTACTTATTCCTTCCTTTCTGACTTAAAATCTCTACCTCTCATCTGAAGTAATTTTATGTACTTTCTACAACCATTCTGAAAGTTCGGAAGATCAAATTAGGTCATGCTGGTAAAAACGTGACATTTCATCAGCAGCGTGGTACTTCTGCAATATTCACCTCTTGAAGGAAGGAAAGAAAAATGTACTAATTGCAGTCCTCTCTTTCATGTGTTGTCATGAAGTCCCCACATGAATGACTGAATGGGTGATTTTGAGGATCTTACATGCTACAAAGAGACTTGGGAAGTGTGTGACCAACAGAGCTGGAGGAGTTCTCCAGTGGGTGCAGCAAACAGAACCAGTCAAACCTTTATCTGTCTCCCGGCCTAGGAGCAATGGCATAAGATATATAGCGACCCATTCCATCACCACGTTTGTGCTTGCAAAGTGAAGGTCCTGCAAACTGCAGCAGGAATCTGTGAGGCACTGAGTTCACTCCTTTCAGCAAAGATTTACCAGAATGCCATACATCAAAGGACTTGGGGAAGTTAGAATAGGCGATGGTAAACAGAAATCAAAGAAAGGAGATGGAAAGAAATATGATAACAGAAAGGTGTAGTTCAAAGAAAAAACTAGTCTGTGAGAAATAAGTACTGCTGGTATTGGTTGTCTGTACACACTGCATGGAAATCTCTCTTTAGCAAAGAAATATGAGCAACTCTAACTGAAGCAATGTTGTCTTTGACAGGCTGATGGCCTTGGGAGGGTGCTCCCCTAGGCAATGGCATATATTAGCAGAGATTTTACTTTGAAAGAGCCTGAAGAGTAACCCCTTTTTTTCCACTCTTACGTTTTAGTTACTTACCAACAAAGATTTCTGCAGGATTTTAAATTTTATCCTAAGATGGCTTTGTAAGGAGCCCATTTCCACGTGTGACCAGCCTTTGATGTCTAAAGGTTACACAAAAAATGCCAGTGAAAGATCTCTGTAAAGATGGCTTCAATCAATAACATTACCATGATCGATTTTCACTTGCCTTTGATCCCATGTATAAGTAGCCTATACCCACTCACATGGGTACCCGTGAAAGAAAACCCAAGTGCTGCAACCTCTTCTCTCTATGATTATTGTTATGCTGGAGATTTGATACTGCAAGTAGTCAGTGTTACCAACATTCTGTGTTTTGCCAAGCAGGGAGCTGATGCATTCACCTCTCCCAGGGCTGAGCAGCAGGTTCCTAACCTCATGCTGCTGAAAGATATACTGAAACAAAGGACTTTTCTGTCTGTACTGACTTTCCTGTGTTGCAGATAACTCACTGGAGGAAAGAAGAAAGTGATGTGGGATTAAGCATATAGGTTGAATGGACAGCAATTTTTGTATCTGATAAACCTTTGTCTTTGATAAGTGCAGATATTTTTAATCTCAGAGTTCAAAACAGACCTAGAACTTCCATAGATTAAAGCATTCAATTAAAATAGATGTGCACCACATAATGTATTTCCCTTTGCCTCAGATGAAAGGTCTTAGCCTATCCTTTGTACAATGCTCAGGGCATTTAAGGGTCTTTGACTGTTCTCCATCAATCTTCTCTGACAGGTCCCAGGGCTGCTGGTGAATCATTCTTGTTAGATAAGACCAGAACCTTTATATGAATTTTAATTATTGCTTTTGGCATTTAGGCACTGCACAAATACCTAAATCAGGAATACAGTCAGGCTACCTACATGCCGGAGCAACAAACCCATTGTGGTAGATCACAGATATTTTCATTTAACCTTCAAGGAATCTGGATTTTTCTGCTTAAATTGTATTTCTATACCCTCTCTCCAGATACTTCTGCTCATTCAGCCATTGCTCTTTTTTACTCCCTGCCTCACTGTCAAGGATAAACTAAAATTCTCCCAGGGCAGAGGTAGAGTGGAAAGGGCTACAGTGGTAAGAGAGGCAGTTTTCTTGGTAGTTTGCATTATGATCATACACAGTGATCACGCACAGAACAAAAGTATCATTTGTGGCAACTCAACGGCAACTCATCCACTTCATTGTAAACTAATGCACTACTCTGGCTTGAAATATCTTTCCTTTGTTATTTTTCAGTCTGCAGAAAGAATACAAAAAAAATAGAGTGAGGTTTTCATAGGTGTTCATTTTGATTAATATCTCTGGATGGGGGAAAAAAGGAATCATTTGTCTCACTTGGTATTACTTTCAGACTGACTTGTCAGGAAAGGGAGGCTTAAGCAGTCACATTTACTGTCCATCTGCGCATTCATCTGTTGAGCTGTCTGTCAGTCCCTCCTTCTCAGTAGTTTTTGAGCCCACTAGCCACTTTCAGTCACATTTGACAAATGGCATCATAAAATCAGTAGTAAGTACCAAATTAGAGCACCCACTGATGAGGGGATGGCAGCAGCCAGCTGGCCAAAAAGCATGTGAATGCTGCCTGGCCAGCCAGAGAGTAAGGAAGGCATTACACAGGCCAACAGGCAGGAGAGACTGGGGACATTGCTCAGGTGATACGTAAGACATCTGTGCCACTTCAGCCTCTCATGGAATACTTGTTAGTGTGACATATCGGTTCTGTAACTGGTTGGTTACTTGGTCCACAGCTGTCACAACACCTGCCTTGCTATGAGCATGAGAGATTTGCTGCTGGAGAGGATGGACAGTGTCTGCTCTATGTCCTACACTCAGTTGAGCTCGGGAGAACATCTGCTCTGCATCCATCCTGCCAAAATGCCATGCATGGGCAGAATGGAGGAAAGCTGCCTTGGCCTTGACAGACAGGAGAGATTCCTCTTTCCCTGGAAGCATCTCCCTTTTGGTGGAGAACCCCACACATACACACAGGGATGAGGCAGGCAAGGACAGCAAGCATGAGAGGTAGGGGCAGGGACTGAAGGAGTCCTAGGCAGAGCAGGGAGACAGGAAACATGCAGATACTCTATATGGGAAGAAAGGCTTGTCCTCATGACCCAGAGTAAGAACTCTGTGGCATTTGTTGCACCAAAGAGCTGCTGCATCACAGTCATTTGGCCTCTGGCCCAGGAATAACCTGGAGGTGAGGATCTTTCTCACAAGGGCACAGCAGTAGTTTTCTGTGCATCCCCCACCTATTCATATTCTGATTCAGCCTGAGCTTCCCCTAGTTTAAAATGTTCCATATTCCAGTGTGTGTTCCAGTAAAACCTTTTTCCTGTTGCTCAAAGGCCATCTGGTGCTGCTAACATGCTTGGTTTAAATTAATTGCTTAGGCAGAGTCACCTCAAGGCTCTGGCTGGCTCTGGGTGACGTGACTTTGTCCAACTTGTTCTGATGTTATTTCCTACCTTCCTCAGGCATCACCCTACCTGCTGGTCAGGGTTTGAAACATCAGATACTGTCCTTGTATTCTATTGGATGTAGCAGGAGATATGGGGAGAGGAATAGTGACAGGAGTAGCATTCAAGGATTGCTGGCATTGGTTTCTCTCATTTTTTATGTCATCTTCTGTTTTGCATTCCTCTTGAGTCCCAACTGCCTTCCAAATCAAAATGCCAGCCTGCACAATGATTCCAGATACTCCAGCCTGGTTATCAAAATTCCCAGAAATGTCTGGAAGCATCCACACAATATATGCACATTTTCAGGAGAGACCCTTGTAACCACACAGAATTTGGAAAATAAAAGAATATAAAAATTTAGGGTAGAAATTGTATGGGGCAAAACTACACATAGATTAATAGGTGTGAGAGATTTATTGTATTTTCTTTATAATTACATAATTTATTTATACTTTTTTTATTTTATATATATTTCTACTTATATTTATATTTATTTTTATTGATAAATAAGAACTTGGTTTTATTTTCCTGTTCTTTTGACACAAAAATTATTGGCAAGATGCTGCAAGCAGCCTGGGTAGGGACAGGGTGTTGCTTTCTATAAAGAAATTAAATATAAGAAGAAGCCAGAATAGGAAACTAAAATAGTAGGCCATCAATAAAAAAGGAGACTTCAACAAGTGAAGAAACAGAAAGAGATAGAAAGACAACTTGAGGGGACAACAAATCAGAAGAACTGGCAAACTGAAAAAAAATTCAACTACAATAAAAGTATAATGTTAAATCATTCCATTGTGGGGAAAAAAGATTGAAATCATAACAGGAGACCAAAATGGCTGCATTAGGAAGCATCTGAAGATATTGGTTGACTCATATAAAAGAGGAAATAAGAGTAAATGACTTGCTGAAAAATTTAAAGAGACATAGACCATGTAATCTTTTCTTCCGTATTCATAATAAATATAGGTTGTGAATGCACTTAATTTTGATAAGAGAGTAGGCATACACACTAAAACAGGTTTTGAAATTGTTTTGAAGATATTAAAAAAAAAGCAAAAACCCAGAGGTGTTCAACACGGCACAGGCTGTTCAAATCCACTCCTGTTTGAAGTGCTACCCAAACTGATGTTAACAGATCTGCTGCAGATGTGGGAGCTGCAGTAAGCAATGATTTTGTTTTTTCTTCCTCAGTACTATGGTCCCATCAAAGCATCAAGTGCCCTGTAGTATTAACAGGGCTGACACACCCAAACGTAGTAGAAGTCATTGTTTTGCCCTACTTGGTGCTATTTCGGACTCATCTCTAGGGCCTGTTATTTAGAAGAAAAAGAAGAATGATAACAGACTTGAAAAATACAGCTTGGGAGAAAAGGCTGAAGGAGCTGGGCTTCCCCAGCATAAAGGGGAAGGAAAGCACACTAATTCCCTTCTAATGTTTGAAAAACTTCTGTAAAGAAAACTCTTACAGTTTTTTTTAAATTTTACTGAGGATATGACAGGAAGAAACTAATTGAATTTAAAACAAAGGAGATTAAGGTTAGCTGCTGCAAAAATGTTTTTAATGATAAATACAGTTTTACACTGGAATACACACACACAAAATATATATATACACACATACATATATATATGCAGCAGCATTGAGGAATTTTCTCCTTTGGAGATTTGAAGACTGATTAGATCGAAATTTGTTAGGTACAGTCTCTGTATTTTTGACCACCTCTCTGCAAGGGCATGGACTAGACGACCCCTTGAAGCCTTTCAGACCAATGATTTTTTTTAATTTCCATGCAATGATTAGCTAAATAATTTTTCTTGACAATTGAATTGTGGTATTTTCACTGACTTTGTTTAAACTGGGATAGGTTTATACACTATATGACAGCCACACTTCAAGGACTCTCTCAATAGATGAAATTAAGCAGGTTATGCTAACAAGGCATCCATCTGAATCACTGAGATTTTTTCTTTTAACAAGGTCTTGACATCCACCAATACTCAGCAGAAAGAAAAGAAAAGCTTTGAAGAAGGCTGGCTTTAATGCTAGGTTCAGCAACAGTGAAGTACTTTGTGCCTTGATTAAGGCATACATCCCTTTGGAAATGACATTCTGGACTCAAATCACAATTTGCAAATTTTATGGTAAAGGAAGACCCACAACACTTTTACAGCATTTCTGTGACTATTGCTTCTCTGAGGGAGTTTGTTTCGTCACTATGCTTCTTATGCTGGCCAGGTAGAGACCATTTAAAGCTGATTGTTCGTGATGCAAAATCAAAAAATCCCTTTGATACAGAGAGTTGTCTCTAATGCCTTCTCTGGTACCAGCTGAATAGAGGAACTGGTTCTCCAGATTAGGGCTCTTAATTTCCCAGGCTGCAGCAGACCCCATCTAATTGTATTAGTCACAAGGTAGGAGGTTCCCTGGTAGAACATAACTCAATGTGACTCATGTAAGCAGCTCAGATGTGGGCGTGCATCCCTCAAAAATGCCTCACTGTCAGGCACGTTGACCATTTCAGCCCAGAGCTTCCCTCCATCCTATGCAGTCCTGGTGTTATCTTCTCTCCAACAGCAGGAATTGAATTAGTGATTGCTGGAGGCTCAGGCGACAACAGTGTTTATACTCACAAAAGGAACAAACCTCACTACACTGAGATTTCTCTTCTGGTATTTTTGGTTGCATCTCCTCTCTAGTGCTTCCTACCAAGATATTGGGCTTGTCATCGGCTGACAGTCACACAACATGTCATACTAGTGTCAGAAATAAACCTGAAATGCAATACTTATCCTTGTTCCTTAAAAAAAAGGAGTCTGGTTGGGAAAGGGAGAAAATTGGCTATTTATTAAAAAAATTAAATTTAAAAAAAAATAAACAGTAAATCTGGGATCCGGGTTTCCTAAAGTTTTGACGTTGTTCTGAAATATTGCTCTGAAACAAACTTCAAATGCCATAAAGCATTGAAGAACTAGAGACAGATTAAATTAAGGAGATTATGTTCTCAGAAATGTACAGTCTATTCATTTCAATGTGCCAGGACAAACTGAATGAGCAGACAGAGCACTCACTGAAGGATGTGTTCTGCTTTTGGTTATTTTCTCGTATACTTCATTGTTTTAAATTACTGAAATTGTTGGCTCTTCACATTTTACGTTCCTAGAAAACCATAAATTAGTCTAGAAAATGCATTTCCTTCAACTTTAGTTTTGGTACATTAACCAGTGCAACGCTTTCAATGTTTTCTAATCTTCACAGTTAAGTACAGTAAAGCCATGCACAGCAGTCCATAAAATATTGGATTGCGTTCTCAACACAGTGAAGCATAAGTCACAATTCCCAAAAGGATGGAATCAGTAATACAAGCAAGTGAAAAATAGTCCCTATTAAAACACAAACAGCATGTACCAGTAGTTTGGAGGAAACTGTGGAACAGGCTTCCGTCATCAGCGTCACTGCATCTTCAGTCAGCCATGTCTTTTGTGGGCTAAGTGCTCACTGAATATTTAAAAGTTATGCTAAAACATTTAATAAATAATGCACTAAAGACCTGATGATCTGTCAGTCCCAACTACAACGGAAAATGTTAAGAAAAGGTAAGTGCTTTTACCACAGACTGCGCTCTCCACCAGTTTGTTATTTGCACTCCATGAATAATTTGTGATTCTAAAAGTAATATTAAAATCCTTTTCCCAAGGGTGTCTACACATATTGCACTGTACTGCTAGGTTCTACAACATGAAATATTTAAATAATTTGAATATTTTCTGTGAGACGGGAGAAGAGGTATTAGCAGTGGGGGAGAGGAAAGTACAGAATGTGTAAAATATTTCATAGCTTTCTAAGACTGTGCAAAGTACAGCAAATAGAATGATGTAATATTAATATTGAAGGAGAAAGCTAACTTACTAAAAGGCCATTTCCTTGTGCTCTCAGTGGCTTTGTTGCTTTTTTTTTCCCTTTCTCAAGTTTTTTTCTGGTTTTATTCTTATAAATTCTCTTTGTCTACAGATCTAATTCTTTCAGATAATAGGCTGCACTGCTCAAGATGAAAATGCATCAGTCAACAGAGAAGTTGCCACTGGTTTCAGTGGAGATGCCTACTCTGCACAAAGACTCACATGACCAATTATCTTCCAGCAGCACTGATTTTCCCTAAGCAGCCAGTACTGAGGAAGGGCATTGGTTCTCCTGCTTGGAAACCAAGTGTCTTTTTGTGTTTCTTTTGGATATTTCAGTACGAAAATTCCCACAGTTTTCAAAACACCTTTTCCTTAAATACTTTGGCTCTAAAGATCCTGTACACTAAGAGTCCTGGCCTGGTCAGTTGAAATTCAGCAGTGTTACAAGATTTAGATGTTTGGATTACTTCACACCAAAAGCTTCCTGTAGAGTAATCAAACACTTAGGGAAACCGATAATCCCTAGATAACCTCTCCATTAGGCTTCCAAGGGATTATTGTAAAACTTGCAGAACTACAAGATGTTACTGCAGATGATGTAGATACATCTTCACAGGTGCTACTCAGTCTGATCCAGTGTAGAGAAGAATTTCTGTCTTCCAGTGATCAGAAGCCAATTTACTAACCAGTCTTTCCAAAAATTACATGCCAGAAGTTTGTCACATTGTAATAGGACATTTTTTCATCCTTCTGAATGAATTAATGTGGGAAATGAGAAAGACTGAGAAATTCATTAGCAACTCAGATAAAAGGCTTGGATCAGAGAAATTTTAAAATATGGCTGTTGTCAATGTCCTGTAATGGGAGTGGGATTCTTAGATTTCTCCAGTTACCTCAGTTTACCTTTCTCCTTTTCCATTTAAACACTGCATTTCCCTTCTGCAGCCCTTTGTTTGGCTCTGTAGGCAGTAAAGTCCTCAGGGCAGAGCAACAACTGCGTTTTATGATACACGTTTACAATGCTTCACACAACGGGACCTTAATCTACTAATAAAGGACACTCAAATAGTAAATCTGACGCCTTTCTAAAAGTACTTTGTTCATTAAAAATATATAGAAAAAATCATTAGATACATGATACATGCTTGACAGCTGAATTGAACTGGTGCTTGGGTCTATTCCTAATATTTTCATTAGGTGAGGATTCTTTTATTTCTCCCTTTAGTTCCCTCCCTTATGAAAACAGAGATAATATTCTGATTAGGGACATTGTTTCCCTCCTAGGCCTGCATTTAGTGCTTTATCACATATTCTTTTGTGAGTTTATTAATAAGTTGTTGGGGGATACCTACCAAAAACTTTGTGTGTGTGTGTGTGTGTGTGTGTATGTGTGTGTGCACATACAGATATTAAAAAGGTGGATCTGCAGAGTGATTTGTTCTGACAGCTGTGTTGTCAAGATGCTGCAGAAATGCAAAAGAAACATGTAAGTTGTGCTGAATGAATGAGATCATGCTGTAAGACATCTCCAGCGGCTTTTAAAGAACAGAGATGACAGAATGCATCAAAAATTGTGATGCACTAAAATAAAAGGGAGAGTGAGGCTACATAAAGCAGCAGCAATCCCCAAGGATGAAAGCCCTTTTGAGGGGCACTTTTCACCCAGTTTAGACAGGGAACCCCCAGAAATGGCTGCTGTTCCCATGGGACTCTGTGTTCAAGGCCAAGTCTTCCACCCTTCCCTTCTGCACAGTGAGCTTGCCCCTTGACATTGCCTTGATCCAGTGCTCACCTCTTACTCTGTGTAAGGTCATGTGCCAAGGCTTGTACTTGTCTTACATTTTTCTGCCTGAGTTTTTCTTCTTGCGTGACATTAGTAGTGGCAATGGTAATAGGACAGAAGATACTCAAACTGAAAGAGTAGAGAATGGAAGGAAAGCAGGAGATTAACTCTTCCTAAAATGTGCAAACATTTCCAGAGAAAAATCTGGCGTCGTTGTAAGACAAACAAGAGCTCAAATCTACATAAAGTTTCCAAATGGAAAACTGTAAAGACCTCTTAGGGAACAGAGAGATTAAATGACTAACAGCTGCCACAGCACCCTAGATGTGACAGGAGAGGCAGCAAGCACTGGCCACAAGTTTCCAATGAAGATTAGGTTTGCCACAGTTCCTAAAACAAATTTGCAGCCAATGGTCTTTGATAAGGCAGCACACCCAATACAGCAGAGAGAACAAAGGCATTTTGGGGGTAGTGACATTCAAGACTAGCAAAGAGATGACAGCAGAAACAGTGAGTATAGGTAGACTATTAAAGGAACAATGTCAGATTAAATATCATACTTTCTAACAAATTGTTTTGCCTGTGTTATAAAGAGATTATTAAAATCAAAAGAGTTCAAAGAACCTAATTTACTCTCCTCTGTCTGAGGTGTTTACTTCCTGCATTGCTCCCAGCTTGCACTATTAAACTAGTTAAACCATTTCACTTTTAAGGCTAGTTTCTTGTTGATTTTATTTTGGACTTTAATTCTATCTTATTACAAATTGCAATAAAGCCTCAAGGCTTCCCAACAGGTCATGGGAGTCTTGTACAGAGCACTATACAGATGTAATAAAGAGCAACTCACAAGTACAGACAAACACAGGCTTCTACAGACGAAACAAAGGGGCAAGAAAAAGATTGGGACTGCAGGAAGACAATGGTGATAATAATATAAATATTACACTGTATATAACCACACATAATGCATTTACCTTATATTGTGATTATTGTATATTTATTAAAAATATTTATTGTGTATCACATCTAGCCTATTATTAGTTATAATTACAATCCATCGTCTTCTTTATTCAGCTGTCAGTCACAAGACTCTACCACTGAGTTTTATTTGATCTTAGAATGTAGTAACATCAAGAAGAAGGCTCCAGGGGTAGACCCTTTATACTAGGTGCTACTCCAGGGTAAATAATATGTTATAAAATGCTTTATAACTTGCAATGAATAGAGCTATTTCTTTTTGCTTCTCTTTTCACAACAATTTATGTTTTATTTTTACAAGGCTCAGCACTGGAGAATTAGGTACAAAAACACTTCGCTGGTGTTGGATCTGATCCTCCCAGTGGTACTTTCTTACTCAATACACAGAACTGGCATTTTCTTTTGACCCCTGAGATACAAACATATACATCCTATTCTATTCCTGAAAGCCTTTATTGTTTCAAAATTGGCATCAGAGGACTCTGATTCAACTGAGGTGTGACATGCCCCTTGGTTTCTGCTGCTGCACTGCATCTTCTATCATCACATCTGTTGCCATTTCCCCTTTCAAGTCTTCAGGAAAGGGTTGGACCAGTTCTATTTTTATCCTAAAACCCTTTTCTATTCTTTTAAACAGAAAAACAGTTCATCCATCACCTTGATTGAAAGGTTTTCTTTTACTCATGAATGTGAAAGTCTCAGTTGGACTTGGAGCCATTTTCCATACCTAACTCGTTCATAAATGATTGCTATGCTTCAATAATATGTTAAAGCCTCCTGTCAGCTTTTGATGCCTACTTGACATTCTTCAGTGTAGGACGCATCTTTACTGGAATTTATATCAATTTATAGATCAAAATAATAAAGCATAAAAACAACTAAAAATACCTATGTGTCTCATTATTGGCTGTTGATTGAAGCCAGACATAACAGTGATAAAATATTGGGACTCCTGATCCCCAACTTCTATCTCCAAGGCATATTCCATAATCATGTTTTCATAATATCAAGAATATTAATGAATCTGTTTAGAAAGTTTAAAGCAGAGATGCGAGTGGCAGGTAAGATAAGGAAGGATGAATACTAGAGATGAATACTGAAAGGAAAAATCCTGACACAATTTAGGTGCCATAAAAGGCAGCACTACTTTTACAGCAATATATTTAAAGCAACACAAGAATAACTTTAGTAACTATATGGGAAGGATTTCAGGGTTTATGAAAAATAGCACACACCTGAACAAATTGGATTCCCAAACTCTGCAGCACTAACATTTCATATGTGCATAATCTAGAGCAGCACCAAGACTTCACAGAGCTCACCATAGCAAAATTAATTAATTGCCATATCTGAGATTATCCTATTGATGTGGCTCATGATTTTTATCTTTTTAACATCAGTAGATTATGCATTAGAAACACGGAAATATTGACCAGGGTTCAAATCTTTTCTCCTTCCCCTCCACACAGTTAGGAACAAGTTAGGAAACACAAGTCCAATTATTCTACAGCATGAGAGAGTAAGCCAAGAAACAATTTACTGAAAATAAGAGCTCCAGCCATAGCTGCAAAGAAGAATAAAAAGCAACTAAATGCCATCACAAGTTGCCTATTTTCCTAAAACACACATTAATTTCCATCTCTCCAGATTTCAACCATCAGTATGAATTAAAGGAATTTCTCACTGATGCTTCTTTGTTCCTCCATCTTCACAAATAGGTTAGCTTGAGAGGGAATGACTGGTTTCAATCCATCAGTATTTAGAAGATAGATGTTTCAGAAAATATGCTTTAGCTGAGTGCCTGTGGTAATACTGTCATGGTACTCTGTCCCATAAAGTGGTGTTGCCCCTCAAACACGGCTGCACCATGAGTAAATGGAAAAGACAGAAACACTTGGGGACGTGGTTTAGTGGTGGACTTGGCAGTGCTGGGCTAATGGTTGGACTTGATGGTCTTAGAGGTGTTTTCCAACCTTAACAATTCTGTGGTTCTACAGGAGGCTTGGAAGAAACCATGGCAGTGTAATTAATACCATTTTCTGCTTGCCACCTGCCAAATAGAAGATTTGACAGTGTTGCTATTAGGAGGATAGCTTATAATATGCATTGGTGTATGTGGTAATAGCACAGAAAATATTTTGGTGTGCGAAACTACTAGACTGCAATGAGAAGAAATAACCTGATTATGCATGAACTCCTTCCAATGTTGGGAAACACTGCAAAAATGTGAGGTGAAATACTTAGTTTCGAGAAAATATATTGCTGGCAATAGAAAAGTGAGCTTATTCACTTAGGTCAACAGTGATAAGTATGATTAGAGCTGGTTTGCTTGGCTAGGTCCACAAAATCTGGCATAAAGTAAAAATAATGATATAACAGTTGTTATCACAAGTAGATGTTTAATAAACTATGCCATGTAGGTAGTTTCAACCTATACACAAGAGAAAGATTCAAACAAAAAATAAGTATTGTCTGCTACCTATGTTTTGACTGCTTTAAAATTCACAGCATCTACTCTGACTGCAGGCATAACAACCACCTATTGTGTTTTGCTAAAGTATTTGACTGGTACAAAAAAAAAATTCCTGAAGGAAGATACAGACCTGACGTATCTCATGCTGAAGCCACTTCATACTGAAGAGTTTTTAACTGCTTTTTTTCCTCCCCCCAGCTTCACTTCCATGAGGAATGCATAAACCTCAGCAACTGACTTTGTGTGGTGGATTAACCTCATCTAAGGTCCAAATGCCCACCCAGCCACTCACTCACCCCCCACCTCAGTGAGACAGGGCGGCAGTAGGATGAGAAGATTTGGGGTTTGAGATAGGGAGATGGCTTAGCTGTAATCTCATCAGTATCCAAATCCAGCGCCAGTAGTTGTCTTGCTCTGCTACTTCCCTCGTGTCCGCCTGCTGATGTGAACACTGCAAGTCCCTTCAGCCTGCTGCCCTCTCACTACCCCCATCACGTTTATGGGGCAGGCAAAGCAGCAGAGCCCCAGAGCCAAAGACCAGGCACAAGACTATGGGCTATGTTTTCCATAGAGAAATATTTTCATTTTACTTTTCTACACCATCTCCTGATCAGACATCAGCACCCACAGACCTGCTTTCCCCTTGCTGTCTTCCTAGAGCCACCTCATCCCTAGTGCTCTGCTATTTGTTCTGGACCCTCCTGATTTCCCCTCTTCACAGAGTTCCTCAGCACTATTTTTAAGCTATTCGATTTAGCAGAAAAGCCTTCGGCTGGAGGGGTTTAAGAGCATCACAAGACCCTTGACCATTAATGCTGACTATTCCACAAAAGTACCAATTCAATTCACACTCTTTCTTTTTACTTGCACAGACAAGTCACTACCCAGTAATGACTTCAATCAGCTTCAGATCACACATCAATAAGGATTTAGGAGACACAGGTGTCTGAGCTCATCCTTGATCTTTTCTCTATCAGCACAAAGAGTGTTTGCATTGCTTTTTCGTGACCAACTTGTAAATATCACAGGTGATACAGGGAGGATGGAGAGATTATTAAAGTGTTGGGGAGAAGAAAAAGAAGGGTGAAAAGAGGCAAGCAGACCTGCTAACATCTTTTTAAAAGGACATAAAGATACAAGACCAAATGCTGCTGATCTTCATCCTAGAATCCAGACCACATAAACACAAACTAAGGCATCATGGCTGAATAGCTGTCAATTAGCAGGCCACAGAAAGCAAATGCATCAGAGGATTTTGTTTCAGTCTGTTGCTGCTGCAGTGATGCATATGGGAAAAGGAAGAGAGGACTAGCTAATTGCTGACCTCAATACTCATTTAGTTATAGAGTGGGTTGGAACCTTACCCAACAAAAGTATTTTTATTTTGAAAACACAGATGTTTCAACCCAAAATGGCTGGGGGCAGACTGACATGTCTAGCTTAAAAAAAATTTTAAGAATATTTATAAGTTTTAAATATTTTTCTTTCAGATTTGTAAAAAATATGCTAAAACGTTCAGAGTTTACATTCAAATTGAAACAGTTTCACTTTATCAAATGAAATGTTTTCATTGACTCATTTGCAAAATACAATTTTGTGCCACTTCACAAACAAGCCATTTGTTTTCCACACAGGATGAACATTTTACTAAAGAAAAATATTCTTTATTCAATAAAAAGAGGGAATTATATTTTAAGAATTTGTCCTAATTATCGTGCTGTGTTTCTCCTTTACTTTTCTAATTCTCAATGCCCTTGCTAGAGTAAAATGCAGACAAATCTTCACTGATTTTCTTTCCTCTATCTGGATTGTTGTCAGAGCCTGCTTGCTTATTTCTAGGCTGGTGTGCTAGTTTTGCAGTGGAGGAAGGGAGGGCAGGATAAAATTTATAACAACATTCTCTTTGGGATGCTGTTCTCATAATGAACACAAATTGCTCTCATTTATCATCTTGTGATGTAATCATATAAAAGCCTTTCCCATCCTCATCCCTATAAGGTAACTGTTTTGCTGTATTGGATTATAATGACAAATGACAAAATCTTTTGCATGACTTCAACCATTCAAGTCTGAAGGGATTGTTACTCTATAATGCCACTCTGGCTTTTGGATGGATGCAGCCCATGCTGAAAGCTGCAGGTGGAAGTATTCAGTACACCAGTAACTTATCTGTGCAATGCTGGTTCTTAGGGGGGAAAACAAGAAAAACTAACCTAACAAAACAACCAACTGAAAAAACAAACCAAACCCAACCGTTATCTTTCAGACAACCCAAAAAATTAAAACACCACAAGGAGTAAATTGTGGATACATGTTATATCCAAATGGGGCATAAATCCAGGGATTCCACTTTTTGGATGTTTTATTCAGTAAACAAAACCCCGTTGGATTTCTCAATATTCGTAGGGTACAAAAAATCCATGGAGTTATCTGCAGGATTCATTTACTTCATGTCTTTTGGAATCTGATAAATCCATTCCAGTCAGGGCTGCCAAAACATGCAGAGTTCCTGTAAAATGTGATGGAAGGAAAGGGTGCTCAGCAATGCAAAGTCATGTTTACCATTTCTCAGGAACATACCATGTTGTTATTTCAAATAGAAGAGACAGAAATCTTTCCCAATGTTCCAGGAGCAAACTTTACGGTTTCATGTTTCCCCAGAGCATGCCAGCAATTTAAAATTTGCGATGGACTATTTGCAAATAGTTAAGTACATAATTAACAAACACTTTGAACTTACAATATTTAGTCTGTTGAGCACAAAATTTGACATACAAATGAACTGCCCTTTTGGGAAAATCAAGGACAGGCATTTCCATAAGCTACTCTCTGCAAGAGTCCTCAGATCAACAAGCACTGCAAAGAAGTTGAGGAATGACTTTTCTTCTGTCTTCCACAGGTTTTTTGCTGGAGACTTTGATCGAGTCCCATGGACTCTTGCCTCCTTACACTTCAAGAGTAGAAGAGATGAGTCAGCTTTCTGGTATCATTGTTTTCTTCATTTATACTCTGCTCTGTACATGATTAACAATTCAAATTACTTATAGACTATACTGTCTTCTTTATTAAAATGAATAGTGATGCATTTAAAATATATTTAATCTAAATCACATTGGAACACATACCTTCCATTGAAATAATTGAAATATATTGCAAAAAAGTTATACATTTCTACTCTGCATTTCATTAAAGAATTTTTCAGGTCTAATCAGGCCTGAATATACTTTTGCTTCTGCTCTTCACAAGATTAAAATAAAATGGTAACATACAACTCTTCTCTAATTACAATATTGACCTAAAATCAGCCATCAGCTCTAATTAGTTCAGTGAATCTAATGGTGAGGGTGTTGTGAATGTTTTTATATTATTAGTTGGGGAGAGAAGTAGTTGACACAAAGAAAGTTGATCTCTTATCACTCGAGGAAAATAACCTATGTTCCCTATATTTCCCCCCTGAGTAAACATAACAGCAAGACTCTGGCTTATAACTTTGATGCTTCTTTTTCTATAAAAATGGTTGAACAATCTGTTTCTCCTACAGTTTAAAGGCTCTGTTTTGTGAGGCACCAAGAAGCAGAAAATTGCAGGCTTTCCATGAAATAGCCCTTGCCCCATCCTATTTTGGTATTTTTCTTTAGTGTTTTTGATAGCATGGTAAGCAGCACATGGATGACACCAACAGTTGAATAGATTAAGAAATAGGAATAGGAGTACCATCTGATGGTACTTATCTGATATTGATCTCCTGCTACCAATGAGAAAGTTTCATCACCATATTCCCTGAGTCAGTTCATTAATTGATACTGGTGATACATAACTGCTCAGTGGAAATCTCGGGGGAAAACCACAGGCACATAAACATGGGGCTCAAAGCAACTCTGAGAAGTGACACGGTCCACCCCCTTCCCCAGTCCAAATCATCTCCAGAAGTCTTGAAAATTCATATTTGTGTCTAAATAACTCCTTAAATCCTCAAATGGAGATTTTCCAGTTAAGCTAAGCATTTTATTGTTGAGCTTAAATACACTTAATAAATATAAGCCTTAACAACACTCAAACTGGACCACCATGGACATTGTTTAAAGTCAGTACCAGAAAATGCTCCTTCTCTTAGCAGAGACTCTTTATATACTTGAAGACCGCCACAATCTCCATCCAAATCTTCTCTGCAGATTAACCAAGTTTATTCCATCTTTCTGTTGAAGTCACATTTTCTACATGTTCAGTTTCCCTCTGCAGGCTCTCTCCTGCAGCTCCATGAAAGCCCATGGGTCCACAATGACAACCTGTAACAAACTGTCAACAAATATTTGTCACATCACAAATATGCATCAAAAATCACTGTGGAAATAATGTGTGGTTCAGCTATTCTTGCCCATAAGGGATGGATACAAAACCCTGCGTAGAGGAGTATGTGAAGCACTTCATCAACGTTAATTTTTAACTTGCTTTTATTAATTCACTTTGATGGCAAATATTTAATTAGCTGCTAGGAAGTAAAGGAGAGTTGGGATCCAAGAAACATGGTTTTGGATGACTTTCCATTTCAGGGAGTTCACATTCGGCCTACTGCAGCTGTTGGCACTGCCAAGTATTTGTTAGGGATTCCAGGCTGTTCTCAGTACTGTACAGGATTCTCAATGGCTAAAAAGGGGTGGAAACATAAACATATAAACAGAATCCACAAATTCTGTTATCCTTTCAGATTTTCAGAAATATGGAGTACCTGTAAGAAATAAAAAATGTGTTTTAGCTATTACTCAAGGTCCTAATATTTGGAATCCGAGAAATTTGGAATTCATGCATACATTCATCACTTTATTTTGCTACTTGAGTTATGAAGGTACACTTAGCTATGGATAAATTACCCTTTATCTTTGGCTGAAAGCTCTGTATATCAAATTATGCCCAAACTAGTATTTTTTCTTAAAATACATCTACTTTCTCAACAACTGACTTTATGGCTGTCATTTTTTTCTAGTAAGTGATTATCTGATCCTCTTTCAGAGTTTTTCTTTTATTATAAGTAGTTTTTGTGGTCAATTTTAGGATGTATTCTTATCAGAATGATGCCTTAGGATTCTGGCTTTTATATTTTTCATATACTTGTAACCCTGCAATTCTTAGTGTGTTGTTCTAAAGCCCATATAAAAGTGTTAGCTACTGCCTTTTAGACAAAACAATCCATCTTCAGGCCTGGGCTTCAAGGACACCTTACTGCTTCAGGCCCAAGATCTGTAAATAACCGTTGATGAAGGGAGGAAAACCTGGGGGGAATTACCTCATTACCTGGGGCTGTAATTGGAAGAGCTAGCCCCAATATGATAATGGACCAAACTTGTAAAAGTATGGACAACTCATGACCAGTCGTCCATCTTGGGTGGTCTATCTTGGGGAGCGGACCTCAGGGGGTCCACTTGGGGTGTAGGCCCTCCCCCCCCCCACCCTGAGTGAGCTTTGACTGCCCTGGATGTACCCGAAGACCTTCAAATAAACACCGCTGCTTTTTACCCTTTTGATCTTTGTCAAGTCTCTCTCTTTTAGGTAGTCCCGATAAGGCATCAATAACATTCAAGCAAATCATTTCATTTTGTAGCATAAGTACCCAATACTGAAATTAACTGGAGGCTGACAAAATACATATTTTTACACATCTCTGTGTGGCTTGTGCAAAGCATCCCACTCGTTTCTCAGATTCTGGCCATTTTCCTTCTTGCAAGATGGAGGGACGGAAATCCTGACAGATCGCAGGATTTTTGAGTCACAGCCACCCTGAGATTTGCATTGATGACCTTCACCAGAGATCTGACACTACCTCACTCCTGGTCCATTCTTCCAGTGTCAGTTGCTCTTCAGCCACCAGCCAGATCTGATGCAAAACGTGGTAATGGTATCTTACGAAAAAAAAACGTCTTTAAAACCTGATACTTCTTCTTCACCTGGGAGACACAAGCAGCCAAATCCTCATGTCTGCACAGGTCAGGTACTCTCACTCCTTACAGCTTTAATCCCTTTTGCCTTTTTAGCTCTCTGGAGAAGGTCAAAACATACAGTATTAACCCCAGGCATGCAAAATTTCAAAATCTCATTAGCTTCATTGTTTCAGCACTTGGAGATTTTCGTTAATTACCCTTCTGTGCCTCTGGTGTCAGCAAGAAGTGTCCTGTGGGCTGCCCACAGCTTCAGTAGCTGACATATCATCAAAGATATCCCTATAAAGCTAATACCATAGAATAATCCTGGCTTCCATGCCTCAAGTCACGTCTCAGTACAGCAGTTTTCAAATGTTGCATTATTCCATAGTGCTAGAACTACCACAACAACAGCTTCAGTTTCAGTGAAAACAGTTCCTATGGCAATTGATTTAGGTTTATATTTTATAGTTTTATATTCATGATTCCTTATTAGTACCCAATTTTCAAACCTGGTACTCACCTTTGAAAGTCACTTCCTGTTTCTTTCACTAGACCATCATCTGTTCTTATGGCGATGAAACACATGAATATGACTTTTGAGGCTTAGGTCTAGCTATATGTTAAAGGAGTCAAAAAACAAGATGTTTCTTATGTGAATAAATACAACAGAGCGAAATTATCACGTAGTCCAAAGCAAAAACAGCTATTGGCTGAACTAATTAAGGAAGTTGGAAATAAGAAAATACCTTTCCTCACTCCTTGTCAGCAAGCTACTCAGTTCTGCTCAGCAATCCAAACAGCCACACAATTATCTCATGAAATCAACCGCTTGGCCTTTCATACCATTGCATGCAATGTGCTCACTCTTTTCACTTTAAGATGTGAAGTAGGTCCCATAAAACGCGAAGCACACAAAACTTGAATTTTTCATTATTTGCCTGCAGGCTAAAAAAAGAGATTGATAAATTATACAATTTGAAAAAATGATTGTGTTTTTGCTCTTTTTCAGGAACATGGATTTTGTTTTGACATTTTAAGTTCAGTGTGTGTGAGAGATCACATGGAGTTGGCTGACTCAGAATTTTGGAATTGCTTTGATAAACAAAGTTTGCTCCAAGTAGAAGAAAAGATCTTAAGAAGCAGGATTAGCATTAGAACTTTTAGGACTACTACAATCTTTTAGAAAAATAAGATTATATAAATATTTTTCAGGGTTTTGGGAAAAGGTGTTCTAAAATGGCATCCTTATTTTAACAAGACAATTTTGAGAGCTAATTCTAAATCTTGTTATTTATGGTTTTAAAAAAAAGACAAACCTAAAAAATATATATTTTTGACTATTAAGCACTGGGAATAATGAACAAGTCAATTTTGAACCCTTTTGAAACATAGTGATCAGTGACAGGATCCAAGGGAATGGCATGAAGCTGAGTCAGGAGAGGTTTAGGTTGAATATTAGAAAAAAGTTTTCCACTCAGAGGGTGGTTGGGCACCGGAACAGGCTCCCCAGAGAAGTGGTCCCAGCACCAGCCTGCCAGAGTTCAGGAAGCGTTTGGACAATGCTCCCAGGCACATGCTGTGATTGTTGGGGTGTCCTGTGGAGGGCCAGGAGTTGAACTTGACAATCTTTGTAGATCCCTTCCAACTCAGGATATTCTATGATTCTATGATAACTCAAGAAGAAAACTCTGTATGCACTCTTTTTATCAGGTAACAGTATGAGCTGGATTTCCTGTTCCCTATAGAAGAACAGATCTGTATCACCATCTTTAAACAGTCTCTTACTAGTATTTTCATAGTGAGCACTATTTCTTTTAATCTTTTCCACATGATCTGCATTGAAATGAACTAAGTTTCCATAAAACCATGTATTTATATCACTGCATTGACAAAAATATTGAAAACCGTTCATATTAAGCTAGGAACAAAAGCTTTGCCATAGGAATTGAAAGCTATGGTCTGAATTCCTAGGATTTTATTAAATAGTAGGAGGTAATGAGAGAAAAAAAAACAGGGAAGTGAAAAGAGAAAAAAGATAAACAAAATCTAGTATAGAGATACAAATCAAAACAGCAAGATTTTTTTTCAGGAAACTACAAACAGCAAGCTGAACTGGAGTAAAGCACCTCCGTACAAAAACAGAGAGAAGGAGAGGAAAAGCAGGTAACAGATAAATGAAAAATCGGTAAAATAGAAACAGCTTTGGCCAGACAGAGACACATCTCTGCACTCCTTGCCCTCCAAGAAAGGGCCAAGTCCTTGGGGGTGGTTCTCATCACACTCCCACCATGTATGAGCAAACCTTTGCATTGAAAGGGAGTCTGTGGAGCTCTCACTTGATTCCGCCCTAGCAGATACCTAAAGGGTTTTCACTCACAGCTCAGGAAATCAGCTATCTGCCATTCTCTACAGTCATCTGTGTAATCTGTGAAGGTGTGACTGATGTCAAGCGGGCAAGCCAATGCCTGAGCCTTGCCCAGAAAGACCTCGGTGCCATATCCTGTGCACAGACACCCCCTACACCTGCCAGAGCTATCTATGGGCATTCACTTGTTCCCTAGCACTGAAAAGTGGAGGTCAACTCACTGCTTTTTCATTGCACCTCATTTCACAGATTGCAAAAATGATGGTGAAGGAAAATTCTTGTTCTGCTGCAAAAAATTATCAGCATGTGGTACTCCAGGTGCTGCAAAAGCCCATGTTTTCAATACCTGCCCAAATCATTGAAGAACTACTTGACAAAGAAGTGCTACTACTAAAATGAATGGTGTGGAAGTGATTAACTGGTCACCAAACAGAGTGAGTGAAGCATTCACAAAATGATACAGAGGTCTGGCCCTATCTGAGAGGCACTGTAGATAAAATTGCAATAAGGACTTTTTACAGCACATCTTCAGCACCCTAGAGAAACCCTTATTACAGTTGACTGTGTTCCCACTGCAAGATGGGAGCTTGTGTGTTTATTCATGCCTGGTTACTAAGAAAGGTGGAGTCTTTAAATCAACCAAAACCCACTTGCCTAACGTCCTCAGTAGGGTAGACAAGGTGCAATAGATTAAAGCTAATATGTCTGTATACAGGAATATTTTATTCCAGTCCTATAGCATCACCTCATTGCAAAAGTCTTGGTGTCATTTAATGAGTACAATTTTTTCAAACATCCTTTTGTTGAAATATTCCCTTACCCCATCTCTTGAAATACCAGCTACAGAATCTACTAGCTGCTTCTGAACACTCACAAAAAAAGGAGGGTGGAAGAAAATCGAAACACACAGACACGAATGGTATTGTGTTGTAAGTCAAAAAAGCACACTGCAATACTCAGAGAAATCTATAAAAGAGAGCCAAAGAGATTATTTATGTTATTTCTCCACCCTAAGGATCACCTGTCTTTCCTGACAGGTTTCCCTCCAGCCTGTTCTTAAAGGCAATCTGACATATTCCAGTATTCTCCTGGCAATCTATTTCGGCACTTCTTTGCTTTGTTAAAAGAATATTCCTCATCCTGAAGTCAATTCCTCAACTTAGTACTCCCGGTCTTAGAAAAGCAGCAAATGTAAGAAAGAATTTGATCTTCCTTCTTGTAGGTACTTATTTTGCAGTTTTGAATTGGTGACCTGTGGGAAGAGATAAAAAAAAAAAGATCATAGAAAAGGAGAAATATGCAGTAAATTCTATGACTTTATCTGGTCAGTCTCACATCTGCATGATTCTAGAGTTTATTTATATCTGTTTTTAATTTGTTTGTCGTTCGTACTCTTATTAAATTCAATACCCCTACAAGCCACTTTTCTGCAGTGGAGGCTGTGCCATCACAGGACGTTATTACTTCACATATCTAAGGGGTAGTGCATTAGTTTATATACACCATAATGTGATGTTTGCTTTTACCACAACACCATGACTCGTGTTCAGCTTGTGAACCATTGTAACCAATAACCTCCTCTGCAGTTTTCCTGCATTGCCTTTACTCTCCACTCTGCATCTGTACATGACTATCCCTACCTACTTTTGCATTTCTCTTTGTTACGTTGCATTCTACTTCTTTCTAAATCGTTCCTCTTAAGAAAAAAAAAAAAAAAAGCCAAAACTCTAATCCCATCCTTCAAAAAGTTTGAAATCCTTAGGAGCTCTAGATTTAGTAACTTCTAAGTTTAAGGAGTCTTTCTCCAAAAATAAACTTTTGCAGTTCTTTCAGATCTTAGTCTCATATTCCAAAAAGCCCTCCTTCAAAAAAAGTCTGGGAAGGAGAAAAAAATCCCAAACTGATGAAGCTGCATGTGTGTATCATATGACATTCACATGACTACCAAATTAAATATTCAGGCATGCTAAAGCAATACTTATTCAGTCCTGAGAACTAATTTAAAAGCAGAGCTGTGTAGGCAAAGCCATATTTCGTTCCACCCACAAATTACATATAAAGTCTTTCCTGACATTTCTGTCAAACGTGAAAGGACAGATCAAGGACATTATGAAGACAATGAGAAAATGGGTATTTTCAAGCAGTAGTATTTGTTTGAAAGCACAAGGAAAGTAAAAGCTCCAATTATAACACCATGTAATGGCCTTTTTTCATTCTTATGATGATTGGTCTTAGTTTGTAAAAGCAATCTCATCCAATTTAAGACTAAATGTTTTCTTTAGATGCCAAAAGGAGTGTGAGGACTCAGTATGACCTCACTTTCTGTTATGAATGGGAGTGAGAGTTTTAGATGGGCTTTGCCTTCACTCAGATTTCTGGCAAAATCAGTCTCACTCATAAGTTCTTAATAATGGCCGATTAGGTCTATTACAACATGAATTATTTATTGAACAGACACAAGAATAACAGACACCAGACTTTAAACAGACTGCTTGCTACACAGGATAAAGAAAAGGCCTATTACAGCTAGCAAAGAAATAGTATAGATTAGCAGCCAATGTAATTTATCAATGAATAGTGAAGGTGTACAAAAGCATCCTTCGCTCAACTCTTGAGAGAGAAGATACTCAAGCTCCGTGTCCTGAATCTTGAGGAGACCTCCCCCACACACTCAGAGAGTGTGCAGAAGATTTCTACTTTGTGAAAGTTATGGTGCATCTTTTACAGCTTGGAAAGTACAGTGTCCGTCAGTTCACAAATCCAGCCTATCTTGTACAATCTTGCTCCCACAGCAAGATGTTTACTGTCAGCTGAAGACCTTAATCCTGTAGTGCCAGGATGGCTCTCATGATGACTGAGCCATTAGGGGGAGATACCCTTGATTTACGCATCAGCAAATAAACAGCAGATAAGCTTCTTCATGGCAGGGGGTGAGGTGTCCCATCACACTTTCAAACAGAGAGGGGGAAAAAACAAAAGCTGATTATGAGTGCTGAACAAAGCACAACCCACTTTTGGTCAAATTCTACATAAAAATGCTTTTTCTATTTTCATTAAAATTTATTCAAAGAACAGATGGGTATGGGATTTTTTAACATTTAAAATGGTTTCTTAGGTGTTTAGAAGCAATGATATATGGAAGCTCGTCAACAAATGGCCTAAGGCAGGCAACAGCAAGAAGGTAAAGAAGCTTGACAGTAATAGAGGACCAAATATTCTTTCTAATAGTTTTGAAAATAAGTGAAATATTTTTTTAGACAAACAAGACATGTAAAAGCAAATTATATGTTGTATTTTTTTATAATTTAAATGTGTGGCTTCCTTAACAGTAAGGGACAAAAGAATTCTTCTTGGATTCTAATTCTGTTTTTTCTCCAGAGTTCTACAGATACTTACATTTGTGCTATTCCTCCAGAACTCCTTTTCTGGTATTACGAACATCAGTAGAAAGGAGAACTACTGAGCTGAAACATTTGTTCCTCAGGCTCCAAGTAGAGGAGCCCTGAATTCAGTGCAAACAAAACACATGTGCTCCTGCATGTGAATGGAAAACACTCCAGAATGGACCATAAAATCCTGGAAACTGACTCCAGAAGTATCATAACCATGGCTAGTTTATTTGAAGCTACTCATGATTTCTCTTTAGTATAGTCTATCTCATCCAAAGGAATAAAATTGTCCTGGTGAACAATAACAGTGGGATGGTCCGTTTAAGTGGATGACTTGGATGTGTTGAGGGCAACTGGGCTTAAAAGAAGCCTAGAGAGTGAAATATCTGGATACTTCTGCTTCATACATGAGTAGGGACAAATGTAAGTCATGTGTGAATGTAATTCCTCTTCTCTCTCCCCTGAAACAGCAAAAATCCTACTTGGAAAAAAGTCTCTCTCTGCACTCCTGCAGTATCATCAGCACTTTTGGTGAACAGTGGTCATGAGCATGTGCACATGCTGGCAAGCTGTAGTGAAGAATAAATCTCAAATCAAATCAAAACTTTCCAGCAGAGATATGTAGGAAAGTCACAAGGATCACTGAAGTCCATTGTTTCCTGAACTTTCCAGAAGCCGCCCAAAAAGCTATTACCTTCAAGGTTAACTGAAAGTTACTGCAACAGCAATGTCAATTTTGGGAACACCTAGGAATCCTTCCAGAACTTTGGCTATGCTTAAGGCTGTCACACTGCAAGAAACATATTTGTTTAAAAAAATAGTAAAAAGTAATCACAGTGGGGATGGAAAAAGCAATATTCTTGAGGCACAATGAAAGTTGTTATCCGCTTGATGTATGCACCTTCTTCAAGATTCTTTTTTCTACATACTCAAGAAAAGCACACAGATGTTACCACAGAGCCATGAAAATATTTCAGTATTTTTAAGGTATTAAAGGAAGGTGAAACAAAGCAGCTGTAACTTTAAATCCTGATAATTTAAAAGATGTTGCTCTGTCATTATTACAACTCATAAAAAATGTATTGTTGCCATAACAACCACCTCATCACATTTGAGACTGCTTGAAGAACTCAAGCTTTCTTTAACCAGACAGATACATGGGCCCAAGCCTGAAAATATTTCACCAATACATTCATGACATTTACTGTCTTGTAAAATGAACTTTAATGCACACAATTACTTTTTAACAATCATTATTATAAGGAAAAAAACCCACTATTTTCAAAAGATTCTAACAGATCCTCTTTCTCCTTCTAGGCAGAAAATTTGTGTCAGGGAATGATTGCATTTCTTCAAATGGAATAGGGTCGATGAATGCATTCAATGTACATTCTCTTCACTGCCATCATTTTCCTGGGGCTGCACTGTATATCATTTGAATAACACTCCACATAAATCCCAGATGGTGGCAGGACTTGCAAATGATCTAATGTGGCAGTCCCTGCATACATGCAAGGATTTATTGAAGAGAATTGCATTTTAATGGCAGTAGAAGGTATTAGAAGGTATGCCACCTGGCTCTAACTGATAAAAAGCCCGCAGAAATGCAACCATATTTCCCATCCTACGGGCCTGAGACTGATGGTTGAGTACAGGAAAGCTACTAAAGTTGCCTAATTCAAGCAGAAACACAGAGCTGGTCGGAAGGATGGCCATATGGAAGGATGGACAGTATGTCCCCGTGCCCTATGGCAGGCCATCCCAGAGCTGCTGCAAGGCACAGGTGTCTGATGAGATGGAGAGCAGTGTAGTTAAGCTGCTCTTGGCTGCCCAGAAGTCATCTCTGCAGCAGTGGCCACTTCATTCCCGTCCCAGACCCCACAGAAACAGATTCCTCAGACTGTGACACACACGGGCTCAAGCCCCCAGCCTGAACCAGCCAGCAGGACTTATACCTGAAGTCCCATTCCCAGGGAGCACAATCACCAGGTTGTTAGGGATCTGGGGGCATTGTCTGTGTTCAGAACAAAAATTTCAGCTTTAATGAAGCAGGAGCTTACACCCTCCAAATCTTAGTTTTCACAAACTGAAATTTCCCAGCAAACTCTTATTTTCTTGGATTTTTGTCTGTCAGCTCTCCTCTGCAACACAAATGATATTTAATATGCTATATTTTACAATAAATGTAATATATCCTTCCTTTCCATATGGGTATTTTCTTCAAATTTTGTTCATTTTCTGTCCTAAATCTTCTTAAGTGACATTCAACAAGTAATTACATTTCTTTCTAACATATTATCCTCTTATTTAAAAATGTTTAAATCTGATTTTCAGCTTTGGATTTTATGGGTCAAAGTGCTTGCCTCAAATCCTATAGCAATATTGCTTTCTGTGCTGCCTTTGCTTTGCATTTCCTGAATTTTTTTCCAGGATGTCCTGAAACATCCTGAATGTTTCTTGTGCTCATACAGTCACTGGTGCCAAGTGCCCAAACTAGCTCTGTAAGTGGAAAGAGAGTTGTGCACTAGTCATTATACAGTTCAGGCTTCAGCAATGGGATATTCAGCAAACATGCCCATGAAAATGGAACAGCCCAGAAATATGTTTCTCCTTCAACTGAAATTGTATTGTATTCTGCTACTACATCTGTGTTTCCATACTTTCATAGACTGTGCTAAATTTACCTCTAAAAAGGGGGAGGAAGCAAGAAAACAGCACAGAAGAAGAAATATATATCTGATGTTAGAGAATGGTGGATTAGAGAAATCACAGGTCTGATTCATTCCAACAGTTCCTGACTCTCCTCTGTTATTCTACAGAAATGCACAAACAATTGATAAAAAGCTGGTTCTTGGCATACACCTCCCTTGCTGATAGCTCCCACCCACGGCTGAGGTGGGGGTTACTTTGGGAAAGCTTTAAGGAAAAGAGGAAGAGAAAAAAGAGGAAGACCAGACAAAACCATGAGTGAATTCCATCCACAGGTTCAGAGAATTGTTAAAGGCAGAGTAATGAAGAAAGATGCAATCCTAGGCTGCCAATAGATCATTTTTCTCACGAGTCACTGCTAGAAAACACATGCTGAGTCACAGGCACTATAAGCAGTAATTTTAGGAGAGATGATTGTTTGCTAGTTGAAGTACAATGTGAAAGGTCCCTTAAAACACTAATTTGCTTTGGAAATATTTTAGGTCGTTCAAGAAACACACAAAACAATCTTCCCTAAAACCCAGCTGTCCATCCAGTCAGTTCTGGATCACGAAGAACTAGCTGTTTATTTTGCTCATATTCTATTAAAAAGTTATATGTAAAACTTAGTACTAATGAGAGGAAAAATAATGGCATTCAACCTCCATCCCCAAATGAATCCCTCCTAGAAGTTTTTCATGTTAAATGTCGAGATTCTTACGCAATTATATTTCAGATTCACACACAGGCATACTGCACTTGCATATTTAACTATGTTTTCCTATACAAAACCTGCTCTCTGTCTTACAGACTGAATCACTAGCTGAAATGTCCCTTCTGGCCACATTTAAAATCTTGATTATAATCCTTGATGAAACAGGGAAGTGAACAATCCTTGTATTTAATCATAATAAATTAAACTAATGAGCTTTCCTGGCAGATTTATTACTTTTCCTGTCGATGAAGTTCCACTGGCTGATTATATGCAAGCCAAAGAAAGTCTTATATAAGGGGAGGGGGTGCTTGAAGGGCTGCATACTATTTTACTTGAAAACAGCGCATTCCTGATACGTTCCTAAGAACAACTGGGTTTGTACTTTTCCTTCACACTTGTATGAGAACCAGAAAGGAAGAGTCAAAGGCAAAGTTCAGGGACTCAGCCACGAGGTGGAGTGATGCAGGACAGTGCCAGGAGTGGTTTTAGCCAATAGAAGTCCTACCCAACACAAGGAGATAGGCTTTAGTTCTTGCATTCTCACAGTGCAATTTAGTGACTCTTTTGGCAGCACTCTAAAATATATACTCCAAAATTTCATGTACTTATTTAAGACTATACATGCAAAAAGGTAATATAGTCCACTTAAATCTAAGGAGCTGTTGAAACACCTTTCCTATTTCACCAGGAAAACCAGCTTAAGATGGGGTTTAGTCTTGACCCAGCAGAGCTGTTTCTCTGTAATATGGGGACATAGCCTGAATCCCGAGCAGCAAGCAGAATCAGATGGGAGAGCTTTTCTCCTTGAATTCCTGGCCTCTTTCAAGCTCTGCCTGAACAAAAAGTGTGCCCTCCCTTCATATTTGTCTCAGGGCTGTACTAATTTGGCTGATAGCAGAACAGAAGAAGGCATCCCCCAGTGTGAGGTGACAGACATTCCAAGAGAGCTGTGGTCATGCATGAACTTTGATGGGCAGTTGTTAGCAACAGGACTACACACAGTCCTGTAGCAATAAAGATAAACAAAGTTCAATGCATGAAGAGACACAAAAATCTCCATATCCAAGTAATATTAATTTGCCCTTGCAATTCTTTCTCCTTTTTTTTTTCTCCTGAAAATCAGACAAAGTGTGGGAGGCCAGCTGTCTGCAAGCAGAAGACAATCACTGTTCTGCAGTCCCTAACACAATGGACTCAGTCACTGCTTAAGGAGAATCACAGGTCTGAGTCAATTACTGCAGACTTTCTACATGCCACACACTTGCTTCTTTACCCCACTTAGATAGAAAACTATATTTAAATGCAATTCTACAACTTTGTTTTCAAACTGCTTGTAATAAAACAGAAGAAGGGAAGTGCCTCATGTTTCTACTTCTGAAATTTTGGTTATTCATACTCAGTCACTTGATCGCACAGTCCGTGTCCAAGGACCTGCCTAAACTTTGTAGACATGCCTTTCGTGCCATGGAGACATGAAGATCGTTTGAGCTGCAGGCACCTTGATAAAAGAAACGAGTAATGTTGTCTTCTATTGCAGGTAGAAATTGTTCCAGGCACTGGCAGCAAACCAGGGCATCAAAGAATTTCTGGTCCAGTGGAGCCCTCACAAGCCTGATCGATATATCAACTGGATACTGCCTGGCAGGGAACTATCTCCGTAATTACTTTTCTTTTGACTCTCTTCTAATAATAAATAACAGGTGGGAAAATCTCCAATCCAGAAGCAAACAAAGACACAGAGATATATAGCAAAAGCAACAGTGAGAAAGATGGGCAGCTGAATCATTACAGGGTTACAGGCTACCAACATTTGACTGACATTCTCACAGCAAAAAACAAACAAGCTCTGGCTACTAACATTCATTTTTCTCCCTCCTGCATATGTCTCTCAGAAGTGGTAATCCTCTGATAATTGCTGCTGGATTCTCCCTACGAAATGCATAAGATGGGGCTCAAGCACACTGTGCAAAGGCAAGCACAACAGAAAGAGGAAAAGTGATATTAAAGTCCACAGTGTTCTTACTTTCTTTTTGTCCAAGTTTGCTACTTCTGGGTGACTACAGATTCAGAGTAGCATACATGGAGAATTTAATTAAGGAGGGTCAATGGAAGCAAACCTTTCCCTGCCCAGCATGTGTACTCTGATTTCAGTTTTAGAAGCTTGCGTGATTACTGCAGGAAGCAGTTACACAGAAAAGAAAATCTTGATTGTTCTTCATTCTTAAACTCCGTTTGATTACATCTGGTAAATATTGTGCCCTGAAGTCATTTAATAATTCAGCTTTTCCACTTTGAAATAATATTAGTGCTGTATGAAAGGTTACCTGGAGGGCCAGCTCTAATTGCTGAATACATCCTGCTTAAAAATATTCAAAATTATTTCCAAATGTTTACCAAACCCCAGCTTCAATAATATTCTTTTACAAGGACAGTTAAATTTCAGTACGCCCATCTAACTTCATTTATTTTTCTGTTTTAAATGTTGGGCTATTCCAGCTGAGGATTTCTGGATATTTTGGAAACAGGTGGCTGTTAAACTAAGTTCTGGTTGAGAGGATAGTATTAATCAGTATATTGCAATTTGCAAGACACTTAAGACATGAGTCCTCCATTAAATCCAAATCTACCCTCACAAGACACTAATTATGGAAAGGCATTCATATATTTCATTGATATTAGTCAAACATTGACATCTGCCTCAGACAGACAAATGAAAAAATACTGCTGAGAGTTAAACATGGGGCTGTTAGACACAGAGAAGGTAGATGCAGCACCAGGCTACCACCTATTACAACAGAATTTCATTTCTATACACATATAATTGTTCCACAGCTGATAGATAATTTCCAAATACAACCACAGAATAGAAACAGATGAAAATCAAAAGTTAGTTGTAAACTTTCAGTACAAAATCCTCATATTTTTACATTGATTACAGTCCCAGACTGAGAAAATATTCATTTGTAGTCACTAGACTGTATTTTCCATTATTTTACATGCTGTTATTTTGTGCAATAAAAGTACAGAAAGCACAGCAATATCTGTCAAGAGTATTGGAAAAAATAAGGCACTCAATTTCAACAATTTTGCTAGTTACATTATAAAAAATCATCCTATTACCATACCTATAATAAATAATAATCTTTGCAAAAAAATGATATTACATTCATGTGCATTCATAACTCTTGGGGTATCTACATGGGGGAATAATATCTAAGTTAAGCAAAGCATTCTGGAGTCTTCCCTTACAAACCACAGTCATACATTAAACACAGTGCAAACTTCAGCAAAGCCAGCTGGAAGGCTTCTGTGAGCCTCAGGAAGGATTGATCAGACCACGACAAAAGCACTTCAGTCAAACATAAATAGAGCTCACATTCGTTCAATAATGGTATATCACTAGTTTAAAAGATAAAGAGGTTTTCTGTCTTCTAAAAAAGAATATCTGCGTTGGAAGTGTGATGTATAAACTCTTACAAGTAGATGAATCCACATGGATTTTCACCATCTATTGGGTCACACATCTGTAACCCAAGCCCCTTGGTTCCCATCAGATTTGGAGTCTGTTCCAAATCATGAGCACTTTCCTGCTTAAATTGCTAAGGCTTTACTTTCAGCACTGCAACAATATGGGTGGTTAAGTGGAGCTAAATTTCTTCAGAGGAAAGAAGATCTAGTACAGCTTGAACCACTTGATAAAAGAAAAAAAGAGTGACTTTGACAACAGGCAGGTACTATTTCAAAGTGAAAGGCAAATATTTGACAAGGTTAGGATAGACTGAGATAGACTTCTTCAAAGGAATACCATGTACAGCCTTACTGGCAGGAGGACGCTGCTGTGATGAATATGTCTCTTTCTTCAGGCCTCAGGAGCATAGCAGGCCTGGGCTAGGGGTGAAGGTCTCAAGCTGAGGTCTCACCTGGGCTGGAGGTTTGGTTTACAACCACATAAAACCAACCAACCAAAACCCACCCAGACAAAAGGGACGTGTTTACATTTTTTGTCTCTGAATTGAAATTCTCTGAAGTGATTTGATGTAGTTGAGCTTCCTGGTCAAAGAATAGACTCTCCCTGAGGTATCCCTAGCGCCCATTCTGAACACCACAAGAGATGCTACAGGGGAGCAGGAAGTTGTCTAAATAAATCTTTGCAGAAGCCGCAGGTGACCAGAACACAACTTAAAAGAGTCATAGCCACTTCTTCCTCAACATATCTTACTTTGGAGAGGGGTAGTGAAGGAGGAAAATCCTCGGCCACCAGGAACTTTTGATGGAAAGCCTGTCTGGTTTTGCAGGCATGAGAGAAGCCACAGCTTGGATCTGCTGAGGCTAATCACCGTTTGGAAACTACTCCCCAAAGTCTTCAGTGTGTTAACACTTCATTTCAGGAAGTAACAAAAAGGAGGGAATGAGGGTGAATGCTGCCCTTTACTAGCTAGGGAGTCTCAGAAGAGATTCCAAGAACTCCTTCATAGTGTTGCTGGCACCAAAATTGTCTTGTTTTATTGTGATGTTGCTTTCACCTAGGCAGATAAACGTTCAGCTTCCAGCTTCTGAACAAATATCATCTCACTTGTGAGATTCTTTGTCTTCCAAACAAAGCTTTAGCTTTTTTTTTCCTGAAGAATTTCAGCCTGATGGATATTGGCAGTGGAAGACATGTTAAATAATGCATGAAGAGAAGGATGGACACAAGAAGTGTCAGTTTTCCATTTTATACCCTTTTCCCCTGCAGCCTTTGAAACATATTTTATGCAGTTTCTTTATAATTCATACAAATATATAAAGGCTAACCCTTCATATTAGCCTCTCATGAATATACTGTGCAAATTCATATGCAAAACAGATGTAGCCCTCAGGCCACTGGCACATGCCCAGATGCAAAAGAGGTACCACCGTGTCAGGCAGCATTTTGTTGTTTCTGGCAATCTCTCTGAATTTAAGTCAGGAATGAAACAAAATGGAACAGCCAAAGGCAGTATATTTTACACTCCTTTACGCCAAAAGTACAAGTACAGATCAACACACTCTCTCTAACCTTGTGGGATTTTTAGCTTTCTCCAGGGTAAATAAATCGGCCTCTATTTTTGTTCCTTCTCTTAAAAAATATCCACAGTTCTGTCAATGATTTGAAAGTAGTGGTGTAGGAAGATATTATCTCAAAAATCTGATTCCATACGTACAACAAACATCCTTTATTTCAAACACACGCAGATTTGCTTTGCTTGCTTAGAGCTCAGCTGTGACTAAAACAAATGGATGGTCTCATTCAGGAATATCTTCTTTCTAATGATACATCTTGGCATCATATATTCTGACACAGAAAATACCTTATCTTACCTGCGATTTCACTAGTGTTGATATGGAACTGGAGAGAAGTATCTTAAAATGTTTGCTTCAGCATGATCCAAAACCAACTGAAACCACTGGAAAGACTTTCAGAGTCTTTTCTGAATTTAGTCATTTAATCCCTTCCAGCGATCACACTCTATCATGTATTGATACTCCCAGCTAAATAAAGTTGAAATATTTGTGCATCAAAGAACAATTAGCCTGAGAAAAGCAAGAACAAAAAATACTTTCAAAGAACAGTTTCTACTAAAAATTAATATTACTATTTTACCACTAGGCTAAAACACCAGAGAAAACAGCATATTATAACCCTGAATGTTGACATAAGACATCCATTAAAATCTTAATTAAAGTGCATTCTGCATAACAGCAGGTCTTGGCAGTGCAAGTGATCTGCAAAACACTATGAAGTACATTTGAAATTTGAAAAGAGTATGTGCAATTCTTTAAAAAAAACCCACCATAATTTATCTCAAGAGACAGGGAAGTTTAATAGCATTCAAATTTCCTGGTATTTTAAGTTTGCCTGAAATTACACACACACCATATAATCTGGTCCTTATAAATGTTATTATTTATCCTACTCAAAGCTATCATGCTATCTAGAGGTCCCAGTAAAATGGTGCTTTTTCCAGAAGGACTTAACACAACAAATTCTCTCCACCATAATATCTTTGGAATTAATAATTTATTATACTTAATGAGACTTCAAACACGCAGAAAAATTAGACAAGTTGCTATGTCTTCCAAGGATCATTTCCTGCCAGGCAAAAGTAAGAAAACAGCAGACAGGCACACGGTAGAGGAATGATCATTCCGGCTTAGACAAACAGCTCACTAATTTAATTTTTTTAAAGGTGTGAATTAATCATCTCCAGTTGCCTCTTATGAAGCCATTGCTACTTAGTTTTTATATACAACTGTATGTCTCAAATTTTTATTTTCAAGTGTTGCACATCTGTCAATTAGCATTAATGTGATTCAAGGCTCTGCTTGTTAGGCTTTTTAAAAGCTTAAGGTATTTAATTTCCTCTCAGGTTGCTCCTAAGTATTGAGCCTAACTTCAAAACAGTAAAATCTCTCTTTCCTCTATCAAAACATCCTTCATTCATCTCTTTTTCAGCAGAAATTCTATTTCCTTTACACAAATATGGTTGTTTATTGACACCGTGACAGCCAGTTTGTGCAGCAGCAAAAACATGGTCCTTCTCCTCTTCCACTGCTTCTTCCTTTCCTTTGGATCTCAGGTGCAGCAGACTGGATCTAGACTTAAAGTGTCTTCACCAAAAGGGACTACCCCAGAGATCTTTCCTGGGTAAGGCTGACTGGTTCAGATTAAAACCTCAGATTCAGACACACTCACAAAATTGCTCTTGCTTGAGCCGACTCATCTCCATAACACATGGTCAGAAGAGGAAGTTGTCCGTGCCACGTAAGAAGGGCTATTGCACGCTTGTGAAGGAGTCATCGTGTTGTCTGTGTTTGGTTATAGTTTTGTTTTAGAGTAAAGCATCCTCAACACATCAGGTAACAAGAAGCCATGAGAAAAATGGGAAGATGCTAAGCCAGGGCTGAGGTCAGCAAAGAACAGATGCCAATGTAAAAAGGTAGGCCAGCTTTAAAAACAATAGGATGTGGATTTACACTGGGGAAATTGAGTATGGTAGGGTTAAACAATGCAGATGGGGGTAAGACTCCGGTGTGAGGATCCTAGATTTTCCATCCTTTCTTATCTCCAGAACAGATTAATTCTCAGGGTCTGATCTGGTTTCCACTTTTCCATTCAAATATGAAAGATACAGGTTTCACTTCCTTAGGCTGTGGGACCAGTCAATGTGAAAGGAGAGAAGTGGGAGATGAAAATGGTCTTTACTCACTGTAGAGGCTAAATATCTGCTCACAACTGGCCTTTTTTTTCCTTAAGGGACTTTGGAGGAAGAGACTGCAGCCAAGATACATCTTGTTTGTTTTAGCCTCTTACTCTGCTCTAAGAGAAGCATGTGCAGAATTAGGGAAGACTATTGAGTCACCAACCTTCATGACTGGCATGGAATCAGTGTTAGATATTTCTTTCTTTTTTCCTTGGGGCTGAAGGATGGGATTTAGCATCTGAGATGATTTTCCTTACTATGATTTCTTTAACTACTGCCTTTGCAAAGTACCACAAAGAACGCAAGTGCCAATGCTTCTTGAGATTTCTTCTGCATTTACCTTTTCTCATTAGAATTTATTTTAATAAACACACATTACTCCAGAGCAGTAAAAATGTGCCCTTGTTTCTGTCAGAAATATTGCACTTGGTACGCAAAGTTGTTTTTAATCTTCAGATTGGTCTGCATACGTATAGACAGCGCCTCACAGCATTGTTTTTACAGCCTTAATGGGGAAAGTGTACGCACTGGGGCAAAGTAATTGGATTTCAGCTGAGAAGCAGCATTTGAATGAAATCAATAAAGATTCTGTCATCTAATATTTTAAGTTGGGTACAATGTGTATACTGCAGGTCAGTGTAAATTCATTAAAAAGATCAATGCAATGAAATTTGTCTTGGGTGCCTTGAAATATCCTAGGGTGACTTGAGAGGAAGTTGCCAAGGAAACAAGAGATGCAACTCAGAGAAACGTTTAGGTGTTTTAAGTTGATGTCTGAATTCTACCGGGTTTCTGAGATAGTATAATATAGGAAGTTGTCATGGAAACAAAATTCAACAAATGGTTAATGAATAGCCAGGCTGGACAATTACTGCAGGTGGCTCTGTCAAACAGTTTGGACTAGAACACCCTTAAAAAATGAGAACTCTCCATTCTTAATTGTTGTTTTTTACACCAGATAAAAAGAAACTGTGCTTAGGCACCAAAATGGCAGAAGCATTATCAAAACTGCTAACAGACAGACATATTTATAGCTATGTTAACTTTGGGTAATATAAATCCTAACTCCTTAACTAGCATCTAGAAGCTCTCCTACAGGTAATAAACCTGCTTTGAAGTACAGATATAATTCTCTTGTATTATTGTTCATATTAAATGAAACATTTTCATTAGAAATACTTTTAAAACTTGATTTGTATCTTGATTGGTGTCTCTTCTCCGCCAAAGGCTTTTTGTTTGGCATGATGTTTTGGTTTTGCTCTTTTACCCTAGGTTTAGTACAATGTCTACTTTTCTTCAATAGTAAATTTCAATTTCTGTAACAGAACATAACAGTCATTTTCCAGGATGATGCAAGCATCAATGTTTTTCTTCTTTTATTATTCCATTTCCACTTCTCCATTTCCTGTCTCATTAGATCTGAGGCATTTGCTAGCACGTGTACAGTGCTTTAGGGTCTCAACACTAATGTGAAGACTCATAACTTCCTATCAAATTCAAAGGAGAAATCTAAGAACATATAGAGTAATATGCAATCCATATTCTTTTTTAATGCATTGAGGAAAACATGGCATTGACACTCTCAGGGAGGTTAGCTGATGTAGGAACCATAACTGAACATGCAGAAGGCATTTCATTCTGTAATATACAGACAGACTACATCTAATGTATGGATAAGATAGATAAGGTTACACTTCTGCATTGAAATTCCTTTCACAAATCTACTCAAAGTTCACAATAATTTCACTTTCACAATGAAATCCTGGGTTTAGCCCTCAAATACCTGTTCCTGGAAAGTATTTCCTATCTAAAACATATACTAAGAACATCACGCTATTTAATTTGCTAAGAAGCTCCTGGCCATGATGTTCTAGCTTCAGCCTGTCACTTGTTAAAAATAACAGCTTTTTGAGATGTTTCACAAACATTTTTGTCTGCCTTAAATAGCAAAGAATTAAGATGCCAAATACTGGATGACAACATTTGTAGCTACTTCACCATTTTAAGTTTTAGCTACAGTTATAAAATTTACATTATGTCATTTTCCCCAGCTACACACACACAAATTGTACATTTTGAAGTGCTGGCACAGGAACGAGGGTAAGAAAAGCTTGTGTCATTTGCTTGGCCGGTAGAAATGCTGTATTCTTTTAGTGAGATTTAGCTTTTTCATTAACACACAAAAATCTTCCCTTTGATCCTTTCACCCCCTCCTCACCACTGTACCCCAAGGGTGACACAGGTTGGTGGAGTATCCACACACCCTGTGGTCGTCTGGCCTCTGCCTGCTGCCCCAGATTGCTTCTCATTCAGTGCAGCTGCACTGATAGTGGACAGGAGAAAAAACAGGAAATCCAATCCAAAAATACAACATTTCTAGCCCAGAAAGACCCCTCCAATTTGTTCGGGTTTTTTTGTAGGGCTTTTTGACCTAAAAAAAGGAAATGTAAGATGGAGTGTTACTTTCAGATCTGTCTTCACATGAGCTTCACAAGGTGCAGATGGACGCTTGGATAGAAGAAAAAGGAGAAACAAACTCTCACAATAACATTAGAAGTCTTGAAATTTCAGCATTTCCCCAGACCTCTGAATAATGATTTCCAGGAGAATCTCAGCTTTTATGTAAGTTTCTAGACTTAATGGTCATGTAGAAAAGATGCTTAAAAGGTTTAGAAAGAGAGAACAGAGAGGCTAAGCCCTGTATAGGATTTTTGTATGCTTTTTAAACATCTACGTATTACTGAGAGGCTTAAATCATAATACATGAATGATTGGGACTGGTCAAGAATCAAGTCTCTAAATGTGAACCATATTTAACATGAATGCATGCCCTTGGAAACCACGCACAATTTCTTTTACCATAAATCCTCCTAGCAGAAAATCTAAATAGAACTAGGATTTCACAAAGCACCAGATGACGTCCCTGAGCTGCAAAGGGTACAGTAAGACAAAGAGAGAAAAAAGAATTCATTGTCATTCCCAACACTGTAGTTAAGTCTACCTTGCCCTTAAATGTATTTTGCAACCTGTATGATTTTGTAATTGTACAGCTTTATGCTAAAGAGAATAAAATAACCTTGAATTGTGCTTCATAGCAACACAATCAATTAACTACTTACATATGGACAAACACTTGAATACATTGTATTGTGTCTGAATGTTATGTTACACTTCTCTCATAGACTGCATTCAATTAACTCAAGGCTGTTGCTAGTTCCTGAGCATGCTGCAGAACAACGTCCTTCAGACAAAGGGCATTTGCCTCTTGTGCATCAAGATATTCAAACTTTAAACTTGAATGAATCCTCTGAAAGTTTAATTTCAAGACTATTAGTGCTAGAAAGTCCCCTTTTAAGGCCTGTTGCAGTTTAAGGCAGCTGAGGAAGTAAATCAGACTCTGGCTCACTGCTCATTGCCCAAGGATGGTGTAGTCAGCTGGATAAAGGCAAAAATGCATCTTTGTTTTCCATGTCTGCTATGTAGTCAAATGCCATATGTTCTCTGAATTTTTTATAGGATTTATTAGAAATTATTAACTTCTTGAGATCATAAATAAAGGGGTATGGGAATAAGAAACCTTAAAGTTGGGGATTTTTTTTCTTCTCTACTATTTCTACTAGCTGAGAAGAAGGAAAAAAAAAAGTGCTCCATTGTAACAGCAGTATTTGCCCAGCAACTGATTTTGCTTGATGTTCTGCAAATATTAACTGAAGAGACATTGAAGGTATGGGAATTCTGGGATACACAGTTATGCTACATTAATTATCTGTCCTTCTTAAATGTTCATATGGGTTAGCATTTATGCAAGAATCACTGGGTTTCTTGCATACTTTTTAATGATCAGTGCTGCTAGATTCACTCGGGTAACAAATTGTGCTTTATCTAACTAATACAATGATCATTTCAGATTTTGACTACTCACAAAAGGGTACCTGCACCCCAAACACAAATTTAATGCTTGTACTTGTTAAACTGGCAGCAGTTCTACAAAAAAAAAGGCAGTGCTCCTCAAATGATTCTTTATGAATTCACTTTTCAACTGTAAATGTGAAAACTGAACTTTAAAAAAATTCAACAGTGCTTTTTCCATTAACATAAGTTCTAAAATGAATAGGTTTGTGAGCTTTTTTCTCTTGAAAAACATAGCTGAGAGAGGCCAGAGCTGTCTTTCCAGGAGAAGTCTGTTAAACAATAAATATAAACCCCCAATAACTTTCAGGCACTTCAAACCAGGCACAAAATACAGAAAACTCACAGTACTTAGTCAGTACATCAGAACCAGGGATTCAAGCCATTTTTATTCACTCGTGCAACTCAGGGCAGTTTTTTTCTCACTGAAGTGCTGTTTACACAAAGCATCCATGGCAGAGAAACATTTTAAACGTCTTGTGTATGCAACTTCCCTTTGGAAACACAGCTTCTGATATGGCAATTTAACAAAAATAAATTAAATCTGAACATGACCCTCTCAAAGGTAGAGCAAAGGAAGGTTTGCCAGTGCTTTGAGGAAAATCCTCCCGTTGCTTACATCCTCTTTCAGAAGTTTTCAGGTCTCTTCTAATCTGCAGACCCTTGCTGCGTCTTCACAGTATGGACTCATGGGTAAATTTAAGCCTACGGCCTCTTTTCTTGAGCAAGAAAAGACCCATAGAAGGGTGCAGGTTGGGACAGAGAATCCAGTCAGTCCCATGTTTAGCATCAAGACCAGAGTTGTGCACTGTAGGATGTGAGGGTGCACACCCGTGAACCAAGTCTCTTGCAAAGTTGGCGTCGTCTGGTCTTGGTGAATAGTGGAGGGGAAGCAGCACAGAGACAGGGTTGTTAAATGCCAGTTGTCTCTTGCTGGGGTGCAGCAGCATCCGGGGTGGCCACCTCCAGCAGTGACACCAGCTTCTCCTCCAGCTGCGAAACCAGACCACCTGGTCCCAAACCCATCTGGTGCAGGGTCTGCTAAGCCCAACTGTGGCATCCTTCAGTCCAGGTGGAGAAATCCTGACATCTTTCTTTCTCTCCCAGCACTTTTTAGCCATTCCCTGCGTTGGACAGGCTGCATTGCTATTGCTGATTTGGGCCACCCTTCAGCAGAGACCTTGGCTTTAGACTGTGCCCTTTGCTGGGCCAGCAAACATCTGTTCAGAGCTCAGATAAGCTCAGGTGAAAAGTTTAAGTGTGTTGCTGACAGAGAGATTTGTACTAAAACGTAGGTGGGAGCCTGACTTAAGCCTGTGGTGAAGACATGTTCTCAGTCTAGATATTCCATCACAAAAGTGACAGATCCAACATACATCAATGCACTGTCCTAAATCACTGTTGCTAGTGTCAAGAGAGAAAAACTAATAAAGCAGAGAGGTAAGGACAAAACATGATGAGTGAAAATACATATGTGCATCCATCAGCACACGTGCCCACCCCACTCACACACTGCATAATGTAATTGCATTTCCCATGGTAACACATTCAGGGAGATAGTTCCATAAAATATAGCTCCATTCTTTTGAGTATGTCATAGATTTCAACTGGTAGTTTACCAGCTGATAGTTGGAGGCTGAAGGAAACACTTTCGTTCATTTCACTGAGGGTAATCATGGTGTGTAAAGTCCTTGATTAAAATGATAATCTGAAAGAGGGCCAGAACTGAGAGAAAACCTCCCTGCTCCCTCCCGCCTCTACTCACTTCCCACTCCTGAGCGCTGGATTCCTTAACCTTTGCCACAACTTGCTGGTAAATAGTCTGGGCTAAAATTAGGTATATAGCAAAGGGTAGGTGTTACCATCTGCTGCATGTTGTTAATTCTTGATGGCCTGATAACATCTATTTTTGATGGTCTTTATTAGCTTTCAGGGGAGAAGAATAGAGGAATAGGGCTCTAGTGCCACCATCAGTGGTTTTCAGTATTTGCTGCTTTTCTTCAGTTAACAGCCACCTCTGCCACAACAAAGGGGTTTTAGAAGAACATGCTAGGGAAGACAGGAAACCATTACATTATTTTAGACATTATCCTTTATTTCAGTGCTTTGAAATCATTGCTGCTTTTTCTCATCTGGTTCTGAACTCTCCATTTTCATTCTTCATCTACAATCATGCTCCCAAAGATGGAGTAAATAAACCAGAAAAGTGACTTAATACACATGATCTCAGCCTCTTACTAGATAATGAGCATGTAAAAGCTGGTTATTTAAAAACAACAGCTGAAGGCCCAAATTGCCTTTCTGATCTTTTCCATTATACATGGCTAAGCATTTTGCATCATGCTCAGCTAAGCATGCTGCAAACAAAAACTGGGAAAATAACTCAGAAACGAGCTCAGGCCTCTCAAGCTAAAGACAATCTTCATCATAGGTCAAATTTTCAAGAAAGTGAAAAGTTCATGAAATATTTTAGATTAGTAGTGGAGGCTACCTTTTTTAATACAAGCTTGGCATGCATTACAAGTTTTCACCAGGAATTCTAAGCTTTATACTAACCCGTTTTTTAGGAATTCAGGCTTTATGTAGACCTCTTATCTTGGAGTTCCTCATAAAAGCTTGTTCATAGCAGGCTACCAGTCATCTCTTCCTGGAGACCATGTTGGTCATACTCAGCAATTCTCTTTTTCTCCGGGTGCCAGAGATTCACTATGACACCAGCCATGACAATTAAGTGCTTCATCCTCTAACGAACCAGATGATGCAGCAGTCCAGCTCTCACTCCCATTGAGCTGCTGTCCTGGCTGGGTGCCTCTGCCATCTTGACCTGTTTGTCCAAAGCCCTCCCTGAGAAGGCTTGGCTGTGTTCTTCCAACAGCATGAAACAGCCAACGAGCCAAGCAGCGCTATCGGGACTGGCAAGTATATTTGTTTTCAGCATCTCTGTAGTGAGTCAGTGAGACAGATGTACTCTTGAGGGCTAGCAAAGTCACACTGCCTTTTTATGAATAGCTGAGATATTCAAAACTGCAAAACAGCTTCCCAGAGGAGGCGAATGTGCCCCAGCCTGAGACGGCTGAGGCTCTCCTGGAAGGCAGTGTCTGGAAAGGTTAGGAGGTAAGAAATATCAACAGCAACTGTAAATGTCAATGAAGAGAGTTACTACTCACAAGTGATACATTAAAGAATCCGATCCAGTGGGAAAACTGTATCTGATATTAAGCTCTCCCCAGACACAGAGCTCTGTTAGGTAGAGATGGAATACTTGGAAGTGAAGTAGATAAATGCCCTGGCTGCTTTTAGAAAGCCTCCTGAATTATTTGCCTTTTCCAATCTAAAGAGATTTATATCTCAACATGAGTGGGCTATACTAGGACAAGCAGAAGAAAAGGGAATGTCTGCAGGTGAAAGTGTTACCATAAAAAAGAAAGCATAGCTCCAACACACCATGTGACCTAGAAGCAAGAATTGTTAGATACTTAGCTCAATATTTCTAAAATTGTGGTCTGTGATGTTTCTAAGAGTCAATAAAAGATATAAAAGAACTTAAAAATGTTAGATATCAGGAGCAGCTGTAGTTCATTTCTAAAGGAGGTGGGTTGTGAATGTGGATTATAACATGAGGCTGCAATGCCCACAAGACTGGGAACTGAAACACCCTTAGCTGCTACCAGCAGATCAGTTCCTTCAAGGCAAAGGATTGATTAAAAACACATGTAGCTAGCAATTGTGGTTTGGTTTGATAGCCCTGTAAGATATGGAAGGAGCTATGTCTGATGCAGTGAGTAAAAATGCTAGGATTACATGGAAAAAATGAGTCAAAAAATAGTCACAGATGGTTTAGAAAATACTACGCCTGCCTTATAGGGAGCTATCTGTTGTTTTCTACAGTCTGAATAAGCTGAAAAATTCACAGAAGGGAGGATCAGTGATGAGGAAAGTGGACACCAGAAGCTGTCAGGCAAAGGCTTTGTTTGTGTAATCTAGCACCATTTCATCAACTTCCAAGAAAATTTACAAGTTCATATCAGCTGAAGATCACCCCATGTATCTCCTGCTATGAAGAAAGGGAAGAAAGAATAAAAGTCTTGCAAAAATGAAAAAATCGCCTACTCTACCCACTCAGAGAAAGAAAACTAAATACTTGTATCTCTAAATCTCACTCACATACTCCCTTCTCTCACAAACACACAGATGCATAGAGTATGCAGAAGGATAAGGACTGCTTGCTAATCCCTGGCTATTGCAAAGGAAGATAAGTAATCCTCTGTAATCAAATCTGTATGAAGCTTTCATTTTTTCATAATAAAGCATTCATGTTACAGATGCCCTGCCAGATTTTACCATCTTGCCATTTTATTGATTCTTAAATAGGAAAGCTATCATACTTCTGACTGCTTCTCATGAGGAGACTAATTAGATTATTTCATCATCTGGTTCATCAAAGCAGGAAATACTTAAGTGTCACAGCTGGTCTCAAACTAAATATCTAGTACCAAGATTTTAAATGAAAACTATTACATCTTCAGTGGGTAAGCATTTCATAACTGGCTAGACAGTAAAAAATGATTAAGATAAGAGATATCATCTCACATCTCTGGGCTGCAAAGGGAGTCTTAACTCTACCAGTGCATTTGGATTTATTTTCTCTTGCTTTTGCTAGTACTATCATCAAGGAGACTTTACATAATGAACAGATCTGGAAAACTGAGAGAGCTATTTAGATTTCTGGCAAAGATTTATGACCGAGAATAAAAAGTCTGAGGCAACATCTTCATTTTAAGTGAATCCCGTGTTATTGATGCTACCTTTCCAATCAGCGTACTCACCACTATGGAGGGATCAACTACAAGGAAGCGCATCCTCATTGGAAAGGACCCATCCCACTGTCCAATCACTATTCACTGCCCATCATTCCTTCCTGAATTTGTAAGACATCTTCTTCTTTTGCACACACTACTGTGTACAGTAAGCAAATCCTCCTGTAAAGAAACATGTGTAACAAAGCCACATATTCAATTTTGTTGTGCTTCACCTTCTCCTATGTACAAACAGAGGACAAGGACAAGAACAGACTAACTACTCCTGTGAAAGAAGAGTCTGTTCACCACAGTGAGTTGAAGTGAAATTGCCACCTATCACCAGCAGACAGTTAGGAAAAGTCCTAGGCTTTGGAGGTCTACTTAAGACCTCAAAAAGAGCAGCGTGATAATGGGTAAATCATTTCCTTTAAAGAGCATTCTCATGAAAATTCTATGTAAAGGCAGAGTCTCCGTATAATACCAAAACTTCAGTAACTTTGTTATGGGATAATATAATCCTATTTCTCTTACAGACCTATAATGTTATTATGTAAATGGCTATACAAAGCTATGATTATATCAACAAAATGAAATTGTTGTGTAAGACAGTTCCCAGTCTCTGTAAATGAAGATTTTCAGCACTGTAAAAGAGAAAGTTTCCTCCTATAATGCCAGAGGTAATGTTAATGTTGTTGATTCCTGTGGCATATTTTACTTCAAGGGTTATCACAATTAACCTTGAAGAACACAGGACAAAAAAAATAATATATATGTGGAAGTTGCATCATGCAGTGAAAATTGTAATAATATTTAGATTCCTCTTATGTTCTGCATTTCCTTGACCTTATTAGAAATTTAGAAATCCTCATAACTTTGCCTGCCAGTTTAGTTGGTCAAAAATAGCTCTTTGTAATCTAAACTCTCTTGGGTTTTTTTAATGAGTTAGGCTGTAGGCCTCATAAAATTTTCGATGGAAGTTTTGACTGGGTCACTTTGATGTGGAAAAGTGTAATTTTTATGTCATAACTATCTTTTTGAAGTTACATGAACCAATAGATGAACCATGAACCTCAGAAAAGGACACATACTTTCTTTCTGACCTCAGCCTAACTTTTGGAGTGAACAGAATAATGAAAGATACAAAGGAGGCATCGTTTAAAACACACATGGAACAGTTTGAGGGTAGTAACGGTGCCATAAAAATATTTTCAATAAGCTGTCTCCTGAATTAATAGCATATAGCTGTTACAAGACAATGCTATTATATAAACCAGTAAAATTTAGCTACAAACTTCAGTTAATGATCCTGTAAAGTCATGAGCAATGATGCTGATAGTTTTAGCCTATTACATTATTAGCTATTCTTTCAATTTCCAACTTAGATATAATAATTTCTGCCTTTGTGCTGGTTTTACCTGGGATGCAGTTCATTTTCTTCATAGTAGCCAGTGTGGGGCTGTTTTTTATTTGTGCTGAAAAAAAGACTAGACATGAAATTCAGATTTTTGTATAATTCTGCAGTTCACCTGTAACCAGCAGTGTGCAATGTCCACTGTGCTAACAATGCTGGCCAAGGGAACTGCACCTACTCCAGTGCTGAAAAATGCTTCCATCTCCAAAAAGGGGAAGAGATGGATGTTTACACATTGTAAAGTCTCAAACGTCTGTATGAGCTTGTCCACAGAGGAGGTTTAGAGAACCATGACCACTGCAGTGGCACGAGCTGCAAAGCATACAATCCTCATTATTCCACTGCATCTTGGGAACTGTTTTCCACTTTATCAGTTATTCCTTCTTTACAGTCCCTCATTTTCTCACACATTATATGTTAAAGAAATTCTCTTTAAGGAAGGACAGAGAATGGAAAAAAGAGGTGCTCTAGGAGAGGCCAAAGTGAGGAGTATTCCACTGATCCCAGATGCTTCCAAGACTGTAGGATCCACAGTCTGACGCAAACAGAGGCAATATTACAGGCAAAATGGGAATGTCTGACCTCCCTCTCCCTCAGCAGAACTTATTGTTTGGGTTTTACACAAGAAAAGGAAAACTGAATAAGGGTGCTTGATATTCCAACTGGTGATAAGCAGTACTGCTATTCTATTTTAAGACAATTTACTTACTGACAGGGGAAAAAAGAAGACATGCCACCACAGATTGAACACCGGGGGGAAAACTCTTACCCAAATATTTACCTTCATAGCATTTTACTAGTAGTATTTTAACCATGAATACTGTCTCCTCAGCTGATCTGAAAGGAGTCTCCTATATTCAGAGTCAGGGCTATCCTTTTCATTAAGGTCATCAAATGAGGCCTCGCTTTGTTGTTTTGTTATCAAACAGGTAGCACCAGAGAACTGATAAATAAAATTCCCCTTGTGGAAAATAGTTCTGTTATGGTACTGTTGTCCTATTTAACTTTTTTACTTACAAATTAGGCAACACAAGGATTAACAGAGAAATCACACCTTTCTTTCATGTGGCTTGTGCATTTTTATGTTCTTGGGGCAGCAGCCAATTCCGCTATTGTCACAATTTCCTATCCTCCTGCTTACATTTACTAAGCAGCCCCTTTTTCCTCCTCAACCTCCAGATTCATGTTTCCAATCCCATGCTACACTCTGTTATGTACAGTTGTTTGTGGAAACAGGTAACAAACAAATTCAAACCACGCAATTTTACGGCCAAGCCTTCCAACAGTTAAAAGAAATCTAAACGCAATTCCAGTAACACCAATGAGACCATGATGTAACAAAATAAAGTTACTGATGTGTAAATGCATGTTAGATTGAAGCAAATCAGTTGAGAAATAGATAGAAAAGAAGAAAGAAAGAACTAAGCAACAAAACCCAGAGCTTATGGAAAGTCAGACTTACTTTAAGTAAATGGCGAACTACTACATTAAATATAAAAATGTTCCGAAACGAGTAATGGAAATTTCAGATTTTCTGATTAGAGGAAAAAGATGAAAAATGCCACGTTTCTTAGGAAAACACTGTGATTCCAGTGTCAAGCCTCCAGTGTGAACAGTGCCTCCCAGTCCTTTTCATAAGACTGACAGGTAGCTAAGAAGTCAAAAAGTCAGAAGGGAGGACCACTGTAGAACTCTGCCTGCAGTTTGGCAGCCAGAGTGCTTCCAAGAATGCCTGGATGTCTCACGACCAGGAGCATTTTGAATCTCAGCCCTCAGAACACAACCTGTAACTCTTTAATCCCATGACAGCCCATGTGGCAGGCTCAGACTCAAAGCTGAAAGCCTAGGCTCTGCAACACTCCAAAAGAGTTCGGCAAGTTTAATAAAAAATGTTTGCAAGTGAAAAGCAACTTTCTTTAGAAAATTTTCAATCTACTCAAAGAACAACCCTGGTAAGGTGATAACCTCAACTCCTTTATGCCAGCAATGAAAGCCCTCATAGCTAGGCCCAGCAAGGTGACTCAGCCTCATTAGAGCAGCTTTGTCAAGGCACCTGGAAGCTGCTGAAGGACCCGTGGAACCATGCACGTGCCCAACCCTCTGTGTACTTCCCATGCTTTTGAGATGTGGCCAGGGTCATGGGAACACCTTGGCAGCCGCTATGCTATTCACTTATAAGTGCTTTCAGAAAACACCAAGCAAAAATCTTTCTATCAGACAGCTCCCAGGCAAGCTTTCAAACCATGTATGTCATTGGGGCATCTCTAACCAAATAAAAAGTACCTTTTCCCCATAAATTAGGACACTGACAAGTAAAAATATGATGACATTAAATTTCTAGCAATGCACATATCATTGTTATTCGAAGGACTGTATACCACTGATTCACACTACTCCAACAGACCAGCTTTGTGTGCACACACACATGCATATACACAATTCTCTCTACAAAAAACTGGCAGACCCATCCCTGGAAACATTCAAGGTCAGGTCGGATAGGGCTCTCAGCAACCTGATCTAGATGAAGATGTCCCTGGGCACTGCAGGGAGGTTGGACCAGATGACCTGTAAAGATCCCTTCCAAATCAAACTATTCTATGATTCTATGAAAATACCTGCCACCTGGGACACCACAAGACTTCTTTCAGCAACTGGAACATACTTCATCCCTTGGCTATTCTCTAGCCACCTTTCATTCTTTTCCTGTTATGTCCAACACAAAATAAGTAGTATGTAAGTTTTAAATGGTATGTTGAGCCTCATGGACACAATTACCAAGGCATAGTAGCGTGTATCTCCTGTAACTCTATACCTGTTTACGTAGTTTGTAAATCTGTTTTCACAGTCAACTCTTTACTGCTGCTGACTCCTATCCAAGCTGAATGCTATGAAGAGGTAAGACCTACTCACTCCACTTCTTTAATAATGTTTAATCTTGCAAAAGAAGTTTTGCTGTTTCCACAGGAGTACATGCCTAGCAATCATTATTCTGAAAACATATCTTACTGGTATAATTCTTTTTACTTCACAGAAGTTTAAAAATACAAGTAAAGGTCATATGCTAATTTGACATTTCAAAATCATACTCAAACCTGAAGCTTCATAAAAGTAAGTTTGATTATGACACTTGATGTACTCTACGTATAGGAAAAGCTTAAAATTACTTCCTTTTGCTTTATGTAACTGAGATCTTTTGCAATAAGACATAATTTTAAAAGGCTTTCAGTAGTAGAGGACACTTAGCCAAAGAAACTTTTATCATTGTCCTGCTAAAATAACAACAGATGTAACAAGTAACATACTTTCCGAAAATTCTTGAGTAATCAGTTGTCACTTCACCAAGCTGCCACAAGAAGAATTTCTAGCTGAAAAAAACCTTCTATTTTGTCAATGTTGTGAGTAAAATACACACCCCACCTATTTTTGCTTTGAATGTGTGATACTATAATATGAAAGAAGAAAATCCCTTTTAAAAAAGGGGAAAAAATCTTATAATTTCCTAGGAACACTGAGAATGTGCACAATACCTAGGCTGACACTTATCAAATACACCTTTAACATCTCATTACTATCCTGTATTCCTCCATCCTTATCTTCTTCCTTTTTTCTTCACTTCTTATCAACTTTGTAAACTCTTCAGAACAGGTTTTCTTTTTTATACAAGGCTTGACACAACAGAGGGCATTTTTCCACTGCAAAAGTAATACAGAGCAACTGAGATAACATAAAAAGAAACTCTATCTTAAATTGTCCTGTTTTATTAGGTGGTTTCAGTCATTGCTGGCTTTTCAGTATGGTGCAGATTCTGCCTCAGAGGAATCATCTGACAGACACTGAAAGATCTGATGGCTGGTGAGGAACAGATGGGGTTTTGGACACCTGGAAAAGTGTAAGACACTATTTAAATCAGGAATTAAGCACAACAGGCCAATAATTATGTTTAAAAGATGACCCTGAAACTATCAACTGCTAATACCACCATGAGGTTTCCAAGTTAGCAACAGGCTTTCTCCTCCTGAGAAAATGCAATGGTTTCAGGTTGGCTGCAGATGTTTGAGATGGCTGCAGAATACCTGTCATATGCACAAGGCTTTTTTCATGGCCAGAACAGTGGAAAAGCAGCAAACAGGTGTCCAAGGCACAATTTTGTAACTATTTATGACAGGATCAGGTATGACATAAACTGCAATCTTCAACTTTTGACTTGGTCTGAGAAGATTACAGTCGGCCTGCAAAAGTTCTCTACATACAAGCCACACTTAAAAGACTGAATTCCCAGGTGCTGGAAGTAACTGCTCAGCTGCTTCAGTTTAGTGGTGAACACAGTGATGTTAGGTTAACTGGATTTGATTTTAGAGATGTTTTCCAACCTCCATGATTCCAGGATTCTAGAAGGCCACAATTTGCAAAGGGACTCCACAGAAAAGACAAATTAATAAGGCCGTGAATTCTTAAACAGCTTAAAGGAGGCCATTCCCATAGAAGGGTTCTGCTGCTTTGCTCAAAGGAGGAAGGTGGTTTCCTGATCTCTGGGATTACCATTCTTTTATTTGTAATTAAAAGATAACCTAGAGTTGTTCATAACAGCGGATGTGGAACAGACAATATTGTCATTTCTTGTACTGTTTTACAAAGGGAAAACACGATACGTGCAGCAGTTATGATTTATTCCATGTATGAGTCTTATACATCATTTACTACCAGACGAGAGCATCTTGGGAGGGCAGGGGAATTCTAACTGGGAACGCAGAAGCTCCAGGTAGGGAATGTCTTGTAAAGCTGAAAGCAGATACAAAACCTTCTATCCTTTGTAGATGTAGGTAAGGTTGCTTTATGTACTGATGGTTTAAAACAGACTAAATAAAATAATGCACCAAGAAATGTTTTCCCTGGTAACTACTTTCACTGTTACATTATTTACTTACTTTGAGTATATGTCTGACTGTTAGCAGAGGGAGAAAAACGCATTTTCCTTGTTTTATTAACTGTACTGCTCCAATAGGCAAAACATGAAATTAAACAGTAATATAGAAACTGGGTCTGCAAATAAGACAAAAGTTTTTATTTTCATTTTTATTACAAAATTATAAAAAAATCATCTGCTAACACTTAAAGCTTAATTTTAAAAAAAATCTTCACAGCTTATCAGACTACCAAAACAGAAGTGAAGAAGGTATACAATGCACTTTGTTCTCCGTTATTAACAGTCAGAACTCAGGAGCTTGCTGTCAGGAAAATCGGCTTGTCCAGCACCTCTGCCTCTACTGCTCCAAATGAGTAAGTGGCGGAGGCCTCATTACATTTTCCTTTTGTTTTTCAAAGCAAATCTAAGCACAGCAAAGGATACACAAAGTGTACCATCCTTTAAAAAAAAAAAGCATTATTTTTATGTTAGCTGAAAAATACAGCTCACTGGCATGGCTTTTTAACATTCCAAGAACATAAGGAAAGAGAATTTTAAAAATACGTATAATCTGTTAAAATCTCAGAATTTGTAAGATGTTGAGACTGATCATTTACAATGTATTCAAAAAATTAATATCATATACAGAAAGACAGAACTGCCAACTGTTTTAAAAGGATAATTTTACAAAGAATGTGGTCAGCCAACAATTCATGTGCCAACTAACACAAGCACTGCTACTTTTATTTCCTCTGAGGTAGACAGACGTGGCTACAAAGATGTAGCAGGATACACTGCCTTCATAACCATTTTAGGTCAAAATCCACTGTTTAGAAAAAAAAAATCTTCTTTAAGAAAACATGCATAATTCAGAACTGCTTACTTCCATTGACACTCTTTAAAAAGAATAATTATAATTCTTTAAAAATAACATAAGCACTACAACGTAGCAGTTGTGATGTGCTATTAGCTCAGATTTGATGGCTCCAGTGAGAATACTTTAAAATATCTTTGTTTTCTTGAGGTTTGAAAAAAAAAACAACAACCAGAGATGAACTTACACTGTAACATTGTTGGCAGATGAAGAATTGTTTGCACCTGGTGGGTTAATACAATGCTTATTCTTCAAAAACCACAAGCCTATAACCACACAATGCTTATTCTGTAGGATCATGTTCTTCCAAGAAGAAGAACACAAGTCTAACCAGCCCAGTTATGCCAACTTTTTATCAGTTCACCAGGTGGTCAGGCGTGTCTTTGGGGTCGTCAACTGCCAGGGACGGCCAAAGAGACTCCATGACAGAAGAATCCATGTGCAAAGGGGAGGGAAGGTATGTTAATGATTTGGGGGAAATTATTATCCCATGTATGTTTATTCCAGAAAGACCAATGAATAGGTATGTAAAATATAGTACACAAACAGGAGCTTTTTCTGTAATCAGCATGCACAATATTTCAGAGGAGATTCCCTTGTGCATCCAGCTGAATAAAGAATGCCTGCTTCTTAATGCTCCACTGGTGTTAAGGAGTTTTATTTTTACTGATTTTTGGTAACAACATCAGTATTTAAATATGTCCAGATCATCAAAATAAGGGACCACCTTGCACAAATGGAGATACCATTAAACGGATATTCTGTCACTTCAAGAATTTTAACTGAAATGCAATTGGTTTTATTTCTGTTACCTTTAGGTGCACCAGCAGTAATAAAGGCAAATTCAAGAGCCCCCTGGGAAGGTGTGGAATTTCAGAAGACATAGATATCTAAAACCCAGCTAGTTTTCATTTTGCAAAAGAGTGAAATAATCAATGTGCTGAAACTTCAAGACCTCATTTCCCCAGCTGGTCCAGCCAGGCTGTAGGTTGCGAGCAAACAACTCCAAGCATTCAACATCTGGCTTGATAAACTCTGCCAGAACCGCTGTGTAAGAGGAAAAAAAAAGAGACAACAACAGTGACAATGGTACAAATAACAACAGTAAACAAATAAAACCTCCCCTGCAATGCTAGTGGATGAAAAAACAAATGTTTCATTAAAAAAGGGAGAGACAGCAAATTAATTTCAGAGGTTTCATCAAACAGCTGGACTATTTATAGTGAGAAAGTAATTTTAAATAAGTGCCCTTGAGATTCTGAACAATACTGCCAAGGCCTTCAATAGCCTTGATTTATTGGTTTTCATTTAGAGAAAGGGAAGGAGGATTTATTTCAGCCTCTACATAGATGAGTTCTGAATTTTTTACTAATATCAACCAAACACCTCCTAAAGACTCACTTAGCTTCAATAACACGGGGGCAACACTTCTAAAAATAAATAAATAAATAAACCCTTTTCTTAATTAAGACCACACTCTTTTCCTCTGTACCTTAAAGGGGATAAAAGCATTTTTGTGATGATGACTGCTAGAAGGTAAAATAAGAAACACCAGTTAAATAAGCATAGCACTATAAGGGCTATAAAAATGCAGGAACTACTTTTCCCCCCAGTATCAACTTGGCAGGTCAAGAGATATTTCTATAACTTTGTTCTGTTATTCAGTAACATAAATCTCAAATTTCTTTTACAGTCAGGCATTTTTACTGCCTAAATCTAAATAAATAGGTGCTTGTCATTAACATCAGCTGTGTCACTGATTATGCCTGGTATTCTTTGCCTGATAAAGATCTTGCATTTTGCTTGAAAAGTATTATTTCAAAGAATTTATTGTTCCATGTGTTACTTGTCATACAGAGCCATTTAGTCTGTGGCTGTTCAAGCAAATCCTTAACTAGGTTTCATGAAACAGCTACATGCATGAGAAAAGCAAAGGTTTAACGAATACCCAACAGAGAGAAGGCAGAAAGACTGAACAACTTATCTATACTAAAAATTACATGTTATGTTTTTGGTTACTAAGGACAAAAGATGAAAAATTATGAAAACATTTCCTTTTCCAAAAGATATCTTGGTCATTTTTATATCAGGTATGCCAGTGATTTCTGTATCTCTGTCACTTGAAAATACAGCTCATAAATCTGACATTTTGCTGCTTCACTCAGTCTCTTCAGAAATGATCAATGCAGAAAGCAAAAACACATCCAATCAGCATGCACCAAAGCATGAGAGGGAACGCTTTTTTCTTGGTGCAATCCAAGTACTGACTTTTTGCACCAAGTTTGCCAGTCACAGACTCCCTGTGTGACACTCCAGCTGATCAAGTCATGGATTGTTACTCATTGCAGAAAGATGAGCATCCACTTCACTTTATAGTGTTAGCCAACCCAGACGCATTCCCTACCTACATGAACACCTCTCCCAAAGCTCCAACATATTAAAAACTTTTTTGTATATATTTTGTGATGTGTGTTTCCAGCCTTTATTGTGTTTTGGCATGGCATAAAAATCTATTCTTCTCCTCCCATTTTTTAACAAATGTCACATGAATGTCTCAGATGGGTTATCATCAAGGCAGCTTTTAATCTAAAAAATACTGCTACCAGCAGGAATCTTATTCCAGAAACCTGCTTCTTTTAGAGGCAAGATAAAATGTTTAAACAAATCTAACATTTGCAGAGAAGAGTCTGGGAAGTTTAGAGGAAAATGTACATTCTGACAGAAAACTCACGCACTGTTTGGTGTCATGGGAGTTCATCTAATTAGACACCACTCATGAGTAGCTGCTTTTATACTATTTTGCAAACCCACCATAATTTTAAAAAGTGGTAAAATTTATTGTTCTTTTCCCAGCTCCATTTAGATAAGGATTTCTTGTGCATAATTTGCTGCCAACATGATTAGAGGGCTGGAGCACCTCTCCTACGAGGACAAGCTGACAGATTTGGGGTTGTTCATCCTGGAGAAGAGAAGGCTCCAGGGGACCTTATAAGACCTTATAAGCCTTTCAATGCTTAAAGGGGGACTACAAGAAAGAAGAGAGTAAGCTTTTTTAGCAGGGCCTGCAGTAATAGAACAAGTGGTAACAGTTTTAAACTAAAATAGGATCAATTCAGACTAGATAAAAGGGAACAATTGTTTACAATGAGGGTGCTGAAACACTGCAACAGGTTGCCCAGAAAGGTGGTAGATCTTAAAATGCATAGGTTAAAAATATCATCACAGCATTAAGTTCAGTAATCAAGAGCAGTTTTAACAAGCAGGAAAAACTTTCATGCCCTACAGAACAAATTTGAAAAGCACACTTCAGAGATTCAACCAACCTCAAAGACTGGTTCACCAGAAAGCAGGAAAGAGGTGGCCAAAGAACTGATCAGTTCAGCAGATGCAAGACACATATGCCCGTGTTTCTAACAATTTGGTTATAGAATATGAAAAGAAAGTCCCAAGAATCTCCCCCTCTCCTTCTGCCAGAAAGAGGATGTTTTTAAAGTTCAGGGCTGTTTTTAGAAAAAGAGACATATTACATATAATTCGAGATCACATTATAGTATGATTTTTCATTGCTAGGTTGTAAGCATTTACATAATCACATGAGGCAGTAACTTGCACTGCAATGAAAATTACCAAATGAAGAGGGCTGCATTTTGTTGGCTTAAACTCTCATTACATTGCTTTCCTTAAAATAGGAAAAATCAGTGTTCAAGTTACAAATTATGGCTTCTTTGTTAGACCTTTACATCACCAAAAGGCTATCTTAACACACGTGGATCTGACTTGCAGCTCTCAAGCAAGCCCTTGCACTTTCTTTCCTCTGAGAACAGGTTAGAAGAGCTACTTCAGTAGAAAACTTAAATACTGAGTTTTTCTACCACAGGAATAGATTGAAAAACAAAACCCACCACACAAGTACTTCTATCCAGTTACAGATACCATCGACAAGAAACAGCTTAAATAGATGATAAACAGCCTATTCTTTATCACTTGCAGGTGTCACAAACACTATGACAGCAACTCAGGCACTTATACTTGAGCACCTAATGCCCTAGGACACATGAAGCTAGCACAAAGCCAGGTGGTAGACAAAACACTCCCCAAAAAACCATTTCATCCTGAAGTGTGAGCCAGTGGTCAGGCAGACTTGCCATACCTGCTTACTCCTAATCCCAAACATGTACTAAACATGCATGCTAAAACATGAACATGCTGCTAAAAATGTTTAAGTAAGCAAAAGGAAGAATCACTTTTGAAACAAGCAACAGTTCCCCCTTGTCTTTTGAACTTCCACTGCCGAAAAAGCAAGTTCTACATTGACAAATTGGATACATAAAGCGAAAATGACTGTCTGCTTTTTCACTGCCTTATCAGTGAGCCATGCAAAGCACAAAGCACACAGCTGATCTCTGTTTAGAATAAACCTTCAAAAGCGTTTACATTGTAGAGGTCCTTATTGCCCAATCTGTCTAATCCCTGAACAGAGTAGGACCACAAAACAATCTGAAACATGGCTCAAAGACGGCTTTACACCACTGCATCTTTCCTGAGCTTCAATTTAAAACCTAGATGCTGATGCATCTATCAATCAGTCTTACAGTAAGGGTTCACAAAGCACATAAGGAAACAAAAGGCATTTACTTCTTTTTGTTCCAAGAAAACCTTTATAACATGGCCTAACAAGCCAGCATTGCTACAGGAGGAGGTAGTTCCCATGACTTCTCGTTGCATTGTTCTGCTGGAGATATGCAAACTGGTTAGAATACAGCCAAGAATTAATTCCAGTGCTTTTAGGCAAACTCCTGCATGACAATATTATTTTCTAACAATAAATGTACATACTTAAAAACTGGAAGAGCAATGGCTATAACAAGAACAATCTATTATACAAGAAAAGGAAAAAAGGTGATGTGAAGTTACGTAGAACTTCATACATCTCTGTAACAGAATATCTTTTATGTCCTCTAAGAGCAACATTGAATTGAATTAGGAAGAAAACCTGCTGTTATTTGAATCAAAACATGGAGTAATAAAATTTGATTTTAACACATTTGCATAAAGCAGCTTAAGTACATTTACAATGACATATTAGAGCTCTAAGCACTGAACACAGCACATGCATCACCAAAAACCCCTACAGTTGCAATTTCATGGTTAAATGCACTGTAGGAACACAAACATCTCTTTTTGATGGCTTACTTTAATTTACATCTTTCTCTTCCCCCAGAGAGATAAACTGTTATAATCAGTCATTAAGTGGCTACATATGTACCAACATACAACCTTTATTGTTGTAATAAGAAACAAAGTGCCAGACAGCATCAGTAAATACTAATATTTTTGGCTTTGTTACTACTTAAACAAAGCATAAAGAATGTATGTGACTCATCAAGTATCCTTCTCCCCCCTTGCCAAATCTTTGGTTCTGTTCAAATTTGTTCTGAATCCCTCTAGGATGTAGCTCAGCTGCTCTCTACTGGCTCCTTGAGAATATTGTCTGGTCGTGAAAGCAATACCTTGTACAACACAGAAGTCAAAGCATCAGCAATTAGCTTTTGCCTTATGGTCTACCTTTCCATTATATAACCATATTCCGCACAGAGCTGCCAAAAAACTGTAGGATACACATGGATTTTTACAAAAACCTTGTAAGTCATTGATATTGCTCCACAGCAAATTCATTTTTTAAAAGAAAAATGTAAATGCTGCACCATAGTATCAAACCCCAGCAATCAAGTGAAGACTCAAGAAATACACACAAGAAATTAGCACAGACAGTTTCTTTCAAAATCCATTCAGGGTCATAATTTATAAAGGATTCCTCAATACAGTTTTTAGATTCTGCCCTACAAAAGAATTGTTCCAAGGACCATTCTTGTACTGGAATTTTCTATAATACATACAAACTGCTGTTTTGCACCCTTGGATACCTCAAAAGTTTCCTGTTTGTGTCCAGGGTTACTGTTAAGTATTGATTTGCTAAAGAGGCCCTAGATGACTCACAAATTACCACCCTACCATTCATTAGTTTAAATCAACACACATACCTCCTGCCGTAGCCTTAATTCTTAGAGATGTAGCTTCAGAATCACAAAAAGACCCTCCTAGCCTTTTTCTTCTATTTTTAGCTAACCAAAGTATGTCCCTTCTACTACTTTTTAACAGCTGCCTGTGCATATATATATATGTATATATACATATATATGTCAATTTAATAAATACAAAACCCCAAACACAAATTTTAGAGCATCCCTGAATGTACAACAATTGCCCAGATCAGAAGTTGTTCTGCCCTTTGAGACTAGAAAAAGAAAAGCATGTCAGTGAAGCAAACGGTGACTCCTCTCCTCTCCAATAGCATTAAACATTTCCTCTACCTGCCTTTTCTGATCTGATTACAAAGCACCATGTGCACCTGAATATTTGTAGATTCATTGTGAGCTTCCCCGTTGGGCAAGAATGAAACCAATTTTGTGAGAGGTATTGAACGCATTTCTTACCATAGCCTTGTGAGATTTTAAGGTGCTATAATGATGAAAGAAGTACAACTTCCCATTGATGAAATTAGTCAAAGTGCTCCAGAACAATTTTTTGGACTGAACTCTGATAAGTTGAATTTTTACCCGCACTAGCTGGCTGGCTGGAATTACTGCATCAATTTCAGTAAGTGAAATACAACTCCTCAGAAATAAGCAGAGCATGCCCTATTTGTTGCCTGTTATTAGTAGTCTTAAAACAATTAAGTTTTTTGATTTAAAGGCATGATTGTACTGCAGGCATATAATCAATTCCTGCAAAATGTAAACATTTCTTTCAGGATGACATAATAAAGAAAGAGTTGTCTGCTCTCCTGTTTTAAATATTCACAGAGTTCTCCCCCTCACAAGGTACTTTAGGTCATTCGTCGTAACTTCATATATAAAGTATCTGTAAAACTGTTTGTGCAGTATTTAAAAAACAAATTTTGAAAAAGGCAACTTTTTTTTCTACATGTCTACTCAAAACGTTCACACAGTAGTACTTGAAGTTCTAGTTTCCACATTCATTTTCAGAGACCAAGACTGAGGTGCCTCACAACACTTTTAGAAATGGTGAGGAACCACAACTTCCGTCAAGCCAAATTGCTTGGCAAATGGGAAATTAAGGCATTTCTAGGTACATCCTAGAATGAGATATCAAGTCCACTGCACTACAGAAACATTAGGCAACAAAACCAAAACGTACCAGTAAGAGGAGGTTTATGTGAATGCAGGCTGCAGGGTATGCTGACAATTAACTTATGCTCTGGAATTGGAAGGACGCCTTCAGATTTCCTGTCATATAAATCAGAACAAGCAAAGAAATGTGAGAATGAATGTGACCCAATGCCATGCTGCAGCTCTCACAGAGCTACTTCAGATGGGGGATAACACACAGAATGTTCATTCACAAACTTCAGGGAAGTACAAGGGAAGTTAAGTGTTGCTCAGACTTAATAAATAAAATGACATTTATGAAATCATTGAGGCCTGAGACAAAACATGGTTAACAACAGCCATACAAAGCCATTGAGAACAAACAATGTAATCCTGCATGTTTTCATGTGTGGAAAAACAACAGCATCTCCAAAATGGCACCAGCCTGTGCCAAGGACTCATGGTCCAAGAGAACCTCTCAGCAAAGGAAGCCTTGTTCATAAGGCTTTTGGCCAAGCCAGTTCCCAAACACAAACAGATGTAAGGAACAGACAGGAGTTTCCATTCTTTAATCTCAATAAGGCACTCCCCTATTCCAAAGATAATAAGGCTATCTTTAGGTCCACCATCAGGCAAAAGATGGTGCCAAGAGACTAAGGGACATTAAATTGTATTATGAGTAAGTGATATATACAAAGGAAATCCTACCAGCCACAAAAAAGACATTTACCCTAAATATCTTGACATACCTTAAAGGTTCCTTTACATCTCCTTGAACTCTTCCCAAAACAAGAACTTCATAGGGTTTTTTGTGCAAAGAATCCAAAGGCAATACAAATTCTCCAGCTCTAGTAATCTGACACAGAACGGTTAAAAATACACAGTGGAAGATTTTAATATCCCATTTTTTCCCAAGACATTTTATTTTGTAAAAAGGAAGATACTGATGATATCATGGCTTTCAAATACAGAAGCACATGGTAGTAAACAGACAAATTAGAAGAGTATAAAGTGTCATAGTGCAAGTCCTTTCAGTCTCCAAGAAAGCAACAAAACAAATTGAGAACTTACTTTTACCCAGTGCCACTCAGCAAGTGTTTTCACTGACCAGTGAGGATAAAGTTCATCCTTAACAAAATGTAAGTGCTTCTGTCTATTAGTCACCCATGTGACTACAAGACAATTTGGAGCAGCCAGTGCTGGTACAGGAATCTGCTTGATTTGCCATGAAGACAAGTGGCTGTACCTATACATCAATACAGTGAGAAAGCAAATTAGCATATATCAACTATAAAAATTGCAAAGCAACACAAATGGATAAAGAAATTACACAGACCAGTCGTTTCAAGAATTATCTCCTAACAACCTAAGTCATAAAAATAGTTCAAGACTGACACCCAGTGGCCAAATCTGATGGATTTTGTATAAAATCGTTACTGTATGTACTTAAGTTTTATTGACCAGAACCTTTGACTACATATTTTCACTATTCGCTCAAATAAAGCATAATGAGTTGTGACTCTGAAGAAGTTTACAAGCCCATGTTTCATTTAAGAACTACCATATGTAATTCAATATTCTCATCTTTATGCCAGAACAAAGCTATTTAGTGAACAGTAGCTTCTTAGGCAATGTAATACTATCCATTTCTCATAATAAGCTCTCCTCTGAATGAAAATGACAAATGAGTCACTTGCAAGGGCAACACTAATTTGACTGGCAAGTAAAGAGGTCATAAAAGATAACAATTTCTCCAATTATTTTCAGAAGTTATTCATTTTTAAATTACCAGCCATAGTAGAAGTTCTCTAGGTTATTCAAAACAGTTCTGCACTTTTCTGAGCTAACAGAATGCTACATTGGTGAATGAAGTATGCTTTCCAGATTCTGGCCTGTTCTACCATCTTTTCTCATGACGCAATTCTACACTATTAGCAAACCACAGTTCCCGGAACCTACACATTGCAGCATCAAAAATATTGGCACACTGCTTACTGGAGATCAGCAGCCACCACGTGGGTACCCAGGACCCACATATATATATGTATATAATGCTACAGAATGCTTTGTTTATTGAGAAACAGTAAACAAAGACAAAATCCAGAATACCCCCTGGACTAGACCATCCACAGAAAAAAAGATTCACCCAGATGAGAAATGCTTCACAATGATTAGCTGTCAACCAGGTAATTAAGAGCTGGGATAGCTCCTACATCCTTTGCCTTTATTTTGTAAGGGGGAGAGGGTCTTGGTGGCTAATTTATGCTTGTAACTACTGTTCTTCTCTGAGTACCTTATGTAGTCAAGAAAGGCATTTGAATGAGTTCAACTCAATAGTTTCTAGAGGTTTCTGAACAGCTTTTAAAGGAAAGCCTACTAATCAGTCTCTGCAGCTTCAAACTGTGTCTTCATAACAAGCTTCAAAAGCTCCAGTAGACTTTATTCTAGAAAGCTGTAAGGCTGTATTTCCTGTCTACCCTTCTTTCACATGGATACAATTCCATGGTAATCAAGAGGACTCCACTGGCATAAACAGGTGTTACTCAGCAGTGAAGGAAGCCCATAAAAATTTAAGTTAATGACTTCATAAACTACAGTAGTCAGAGAGTTCCTATTGTGCAAGAGGATTTTATTGCTGCATTATCACCTTCTTCTAAACATTAGACTGAAGCTTAAGCTACAGCTCAAATTAAATAAAAACCCACTCAAACTTCTGAGTAAGATTTCAGTCCTGGAAATACTTATACATTTATCTAGCTTTATGCCCACTGAAGTAACCTTATTAATTACAAATTAGTATCTGCATGATCTGGGCTCTACAAAACAGCTGAATTCATACTTTCTTTCTAAGTTTCAAGAACTAACATTCTCTCACCACCTAGGTTATTTAACATCTACTCTTGGCAAATATTTTGTATGACAAGTATCCAACACATTTCAGTGAAATTCCCAAGGCATTCCCTAGACTTGAAGGTATGCATGTATCAAAATATTCACAAGTTTAAGCTACAGTCTCACAGTCATATTGGTCCTGGATTGCATCAATATATTAAAATGTTAATTACCCTTTGTAAGCTACGATGACAAAGTTTGATTTTACTATAAAACATACCTGTTACTCCTTTTAACAGACTTGTTCTCCCATGGTGGATCAATCACAATAACATCATATTTTTTCTTGTCTGGCAAGTGAAATTAAAAAGAAAAAAACAGAAGTCAGTAAATTAGCTTTAAAAAAACTATGAGTTAAAGCTGATACACAGCAAACCCACAAATTTCTTCTGTTCTTTCCAAACAAGAAGTTAAAAGACTTTTGACATGCTTGTTTTAATTCAGGTAATCATATCCAGAAAATTCAGATATTTTTAGGCTGATTACCTAAGGAAAGGACTTTTATGTGATCTGTGTCAGATCCCTCTAAGAAATTTTGAGTATCTTGAGGACTTTCAGAATAAAAAAGGATAGCAGAGTGCAAGTCTCAAAAATGAAAATTTCTCTGAGTTTCCCAACAGAAGTTATGCAATAAGGAACCCAGCTGAGTCAAAAACTGCAGCCCTGAAAGTGAGATTCCTGTCCTGTTTGATCTTTCAGCAGGCCAACAGGACAGCAGAGGTCCAAGCCAGCCCTAGAAAACTGTTTTGCACTGCTGGAGGTAAAGAGAGACAGATAGCTAGACACAGTGTATGAAATGGGAATTAATGAACAAGAGGAAAAGAACTGAAAGAGTTTTCATGAGAGAAGCTGAGTTTACTTTACTTGGAGGATAGAAGATACAGGACACAGCCATGAAAAAAAAGAACTCTCCAATTTTATTTTTTCCACAGAACTTATCTGTTTTTTCATTGAGTCTGACAGTAAGAACAACAGCTTAGTATTTGATGTTCACTAAATGTGATTACTACTTCTTATTCATTTAACAACAGAGGTGTTATCCTTACAGTCAACTGACCAGCAAGAATTACTTCTCTTTTGGCAGGTGAAAGGGAAGAAGAAAAACAATACTTAAAATGGACAGACAACTGCCAAAAAAAAAAAAAATCTAAAGTCAGGGCATTATGTGAACATTCACTGTTGCTTATTTCAAAAGCATTTGCTCAGATTTCTTGGACTGCCCTCTGGCCTCTCGAAGAATCTAAACATGCTATCCTATATGCACAGCTGTGCATAGTGATAGCAGAATGATAATAATCTTCCTTCTTTCCTACAGTTGAAAAGAGCTAAGTGACTAGATTGTGGACTTCAAATACAAAATTATTATTTAGGTAGTAAGATTCTACCTCCTGCATGTCTTCTCAATTAAAAAAAAACCTAAAAAAACATTAACATCTAAGTCATGTTTCCTCTCTTCTCATGTGCAACTAACAAATCTAAAATTACTGATTAGAGGGTAGAGCAGTAATCCCCAGGTCCTGCTCACAGACAACATTTTTTCTATAAGACTGTCTGACAAAACCTAGCTGCTACTGATATTAATAATAATAATAGTAATAATAATAATGAAGGTCAATTTGAAAGCTAATGGAATGGTAAAATACAGTGAAGACTGATGCTTACTGTCAGCTTAAGGCTGGAGATAGTGGCTCGGATAGCTTTTGATTTACTTTTACAGAGGACTTGTTTATTCTAAAATCCCACTGCCCTGTCACTGATTTTGGCTTAAGCCAATGTTCTCAGCTGTCAAATACTCTCAGCAGCTAAAAAAAGAAGTCATCCTTGCTACTCATGGTCCTGCTAAAGTGTTCCCCTCCAGCTGGGTGCAACAGCCTCTCAAACTGTTACCTTCCTTGGGGGATACTGGGCTTTGTTCCACAATTAGTTTATGCCAATTTAAAAAGACCCTGTCACTGAACAGGATAAGTCTGTAAGGGAACATTTGCTTTCAGGTGCATTATCTCATCCCTCCCCCATGGTCTAATCTGGCTAAAAATCAAGACAGCAGGACCATGACCTCAGCAGCATGGACTTATCTACATTAAAGCCTCACCATGTGGGATAGGGACCAAGCAGCATTGTTAGTCCCAATTTAATGTGTTTACGTGACTTCTATGCTGTCAGTGGCTGAGAACATGCTCACAAACTGTTGTATTTTGGCTGAGATTTTTAAAGGAGCCTCCCCTCATGACATGATCTCCTAACCACTCAAGAATCCTTTGAAAGTCCTTACCTATGTGCACAAAGTTAAAAATATCACTTTGAAAACCTGCAGCAGCATTTGCTATCAGTGTGATGCTGTATGTTAAAATCTGTTCATTGAATCATCTTGACATTAACCACCCTTCTTGGGCAGGAGAAAAGAGGTAAATTCTAATACCTAAAGATACTTACAGTTCAGCAGGGGCTGTAAACATGAAATATCAGATAAAAGGAAACTGCATTTTGGTGGCACCAAGTATTTCTGCCCCAGTAATACAATTATCTTTGCACGGTTTGAGCTGTTTTCCATAACACACGAAAGCAGGTCCTGCTGTGGACTGGAGGTTTCATCCTCTAGCACATATACAGCTTGATGGTCACTTTCATTCCCAGCTGGAAACTGCTTTGCCATTTCACATAATTCAGCCAATCCACAGACAATGTGTCCAGAAACTTTATTCTTCCTGCAACTGAGTTCTGCAGTACGGTGTAGAAAACCACTTTTGAGTCCTTCTTGGACTAAATGCAAAGTGCCTTCCCAAATGAGCTTCCTGACCTGTACAGTCACAAAGAAAAAATGGAAAAAAGAAATTATCTTTCAAATATCTACTTGATCAGGGAATGGAACTGAAATCAAAACATTTTCAATCTGCAGGCGGAGAAAAGGATCCTTGCACAATACATATCATTGACCACCTACTGACAGATGTCCAGCCCATCCCTTAGTAAATCCATGGTTCCCAGCCAACTCCCTCAGTTTACATAGTGAGCATGACATTCTATGGCATGGAATATCCTTTTGCCCAGTTCATGTCCCCCATCCTGGCCATGTTCCTTTCCAGCTTCCTTGTGCACCTGCTCACTGGCAGAACATGGAAACTGAAAACTCCTTGACTTAAGGTAAGCACTACTTAACAATGTTTTAGTTGTTGCTATCAACATTATCCTCATACTAAATCCAACATGAGAATGTTTTCTGATCTATCCTGACCAGTCTGGGAAGGACAAACCAGCTGCACCTGGGTGCAGACATCCAGGCAACATGTCTACCTTTAGCTTTCAATATGTTGACTCTCGGGCTTTTTTTAAATGTTGGTTTATTTTTTATTTGGAGCATTTCCACTCCATCAAATCTATGTTAGCTGTCCAGCAACTAAGCAGAAAACTAACTCTATCCCAGCCAAAACCAGGATACCATGCTAACTTCTGTTGTTGTTTTTTTGGTAAAGTTACAATAATTAGAAGGCTGGAGAAAGAAAGAGTGAGAAACTACCGAATAAAACATTTTAGACAAGAGAGCTGGAATATTATTGTTCCAACCAAATATAAATTTCAAAGCAATTATCTGAAGTTTAATTTAAAATTCTAATCTAATTTCAAGTTACTGTGCCCATTAACTTATTTTTAATTGAGATGTATACTGGGATATAAAAATCAGTAATTTTCCACACTTTAATTCACTTCATAAAACAATAGTTAATGCATTTTACATTAATACAGAAGTACAATCAGTAAATCGAAGTATCAGAATTTGATTTCGCAACTTTTAAGTGGCAAACCTCTCAAATAGACTATTAGTTCAGGATGACAAGATTCTCGAATCTATATACACTGTCATTCACTTCAGCACCTTCCCTTCACAAAATTTAGAGGCCTACTTTATTTTCAAATCATGGAGCCTTTATGAGTTTTAATTGTCAGTGAGGTGGGTTTGTCCATTTAGAGTAGCAATACTGTTAGTTACAGTGGCTTTATTAAAGCTTTCAAATACATATTATGGTTTCTAAAGCTTCTGATTACAGAATCTTCAAGATTACAAGAGGGTTCTAAGAAACACTCTTTATTACAATTCACAAATTATCAGCAGGGAAAGAACATTTTTTTTAGTAATTTAATAGTGCCACCTCTAGATATCAGAGAGTACAGTCATAAATTTTTAGTACCTAGGTTTGTGATAACAGAAGTTCATGCTGCTTCAACAGAACTAATAAACATATCTTTAGAAATTACACAAGCTGTACAGCTCAATTAAGGCAGATGGCTTTTCTTGTTACACACATGTGTCAATTCACTGGTGGATAGTGTCTTGACCATCAAGCAATCTAAACAGTAGTTTTCAAAAACGGCTGCTGAAGGAATTTAGCCTATTTTGTACTGTTCTCTACATTGACTTTGAAATTCACAAATGGATTCAACTGCTGAAATTCATAAATGGATTTACTAGCAGAAACAAATTTGTGTTTCTTTGGGTTTTTTTGAGAATGAGTCTACAGATATACACAAGTGTGAAAATAATCTGGGTTGACTTGCAGAGCTATAACCTTTAACAACACAAACACAGTAAAAACCCAATACTTTCTAATCTGTGAATGGTATCAGAGGCTAACTGGGGTCACAGATTTTTCCACATATTCACCAAAAACCATTCGATATTACACAAGTCTTCAAGACATGGAATTTCTCTTCTTCATTTCTTCCTTATTTCTACTGTTGAATGATTTTATTTTAGCTTAAACATATTCATATTCATAAACCTCTGTTAGATACTGAGCTTCAAAGTTCTCTCGTTTAAGGCGATTCTGCACATGCATAGCTTATTCACAGAAATAATCACAGGACCTCTACATTGTATCACAGCAAACTGTACATGTTTACTACAAGATTGTTGCCATGTTAAAAAAAAAAAATGTGTGGTCATCCAAATGTAGTTTAGGTGAGGAACAGAATTAAACAAAAATCCCAATGTGACTAACACCTTTGTCAAAAGAAAAAAAGCAAGTACTGTAGGTCCTAGTTCACGTTCACATCAGTATTTGGGAAAGCAGTAAGAATACATCACACATCACCTACAGATTGCACTCCTGTGATTTACTAACACGCTTCAGTGTAATTCAGTTGCATCTTCACCAGTACATCACTGACATTAGCATATAGGCTTGAATTCCAAGCATTGTCACACTCAAGCATTCAAAATGCTTTAGTGTGACAATATAAAATGTTAGAGGAGAAAAAAAAAAAAACAACACTTTCTCAATGGCAGAATAAGATATTTTGGAGCACGTTTGGTCAGAAAAGCTTTGAATAACTTCAGCACAATGCCCTGTAACACTAAAGATGAGGTGATCTTCAGAACAGGTTATGCTGACTGTTTCAAATCAATATTCAAATCAATATTCAATCCCAATATAATTGTTCAGTTATCCGTAACAGTAAAAGTTACTTTGTGAATGCAGCTTCCAGTTCTTTGCAATGCCTCAGATGCAATTTCACATGAATCTACATAGAAGACCTTCTCTGTAAGCACTTATTCACCTAAGGACTGGAGAGACTGATGTTCCCTTTCCTTCTTTGCACTAGTGGAACAAGTTACAAGAACAGAACTCGTTTTGCAAACATGCCCTCTACTCTGTACACACCCAAAGTCAGGTATCGTGTACTTGCAGAATATGCATTTGTTCCAACTTACCTTTGAATGGTATTCCAAAGCATCCAGTTCACCCTGGTTGAATACATATTTCCTTTTACGTTTCTGCAGAATTAGCAAACAACAAAACAAAAAAAATCCATATTACTCCATGATGAAATAAAAGGAAAGAAAAAATCAAATATACCTGAATTACAAATTAACTCTTTTTAAAAGCAGAAGAAACTTTCCATCTCTTTTTCTATCACAAGTACAAGTCAAATAAGCAAACAGATCTGAAAATACCTAAGCTGCTGCAGGCATTCACAAGTGGCATAGGCTTAAAGCTGTGTTAAGTTATTCATGGCACTGGGATTTGAAGGTACCTAGTGCATGCCACAGTTTGAGCTCATGTCTCCTTTGGGCTCCTACTAGAAGTTTCAGCTGCCAAGTGCACTTTACCACTAAAAGAAAAACATGAACCATGTCTTTTACATTTATTGGTTTAGACCTGCGACTCTTATTTTCTTTTGTCCACATGGAACAGTACTGAACAACTCTGAAAGTATATTCATACTGTCCTTCCGAACTTGCTAATCTGCACAATCTTGACAGTTGCCACAGTTTCAGGCTGTGTCCCTGACCACAACTAACGTCAGGAGATTTTGGGAGCAATCCACTGCTTTTGAGACACAGAATGCATATTACTGACAAAAGGGACACAAGAATATCCTCAAAAGTTCCTGCTCTTCTACACAACCTCAAAAGACTCAGGCATGTAAAACAATGTTAGTAGTATATTATTTATCGAGGGATTAATGTAGTTTACTGTGTTACAGAGAACATACCTTCCTAGCACTGGCAACAGAATCTCCAGTGTCACTCTTTGCTCCTTCTTGGTGTTCCTCTCTGTTGCTGTTGGCCTTTATTTCTGTCAGACTCACCTCAGGGCATCCCTGACACAGCTGCTCCTCAGGAGCTGGAGCTATATGGGGCTTAGAAATGTCAAAGAACTCCTCACGAAACACATATCTCGTTTTTGCTGTTTTACCTTCTGTTTCTACGGCATCTCCAGGACTATAAGTAGGACCATCACTTGATGAAGAGGTGGCAGCAAAAGCAGAAGTACTGTGACAGTCTTCAGTATGTGTGACAGAACTATTGCGAGTGACACCACTAGGGTGTGCAAAGGAGTCACAGATCTCATAGCCACACTGGTTGATGAAAGAAAGATGATCCACGAGCCATCCCGCTGTCAGACGATGTACCACGGACATCATAACTCGCCTCTTCCAGAAGAAAAATCAACTCCCTGAAACCATAGCTTTCATCAACCATGCGCAGTTCCTGGAGCAATCTCCTCCTGTGGGAATTTTTATCAGAATTATTACTGTTTAATAAATTAGCACCTACCTTCTGACAGACATTTCCATGCGCACACACGACACACTGTAGAAACTTCTGACCTCAGCTATGTTCCCCATTATGTTCATCCCTATTTCAGTTTGACCCCTACACCAAAGGTTTTTCTAGAGTAAGCAAGTTTTATACAACTTTTTATACTTTTAAGCAGCATGCATTTACTCTGAGTCTTTTTAACAAGTTAGAAAATAGCATTATGACACACCAATTGCCTGTCTATAAGACTAGCACGCATACATATACTATATGTATATGTGTGTATACACACATATATATACTACATATATAAACATATGTATACTACGTATGTTACAGGCTATATATAAGTATATATACGCCACATATATATACAGTATATACACATACTGTATATACACACATACATACCCTATACATATACACATACATACATTATATATATGCACACATAAATACTACACATATACGTATTTACATAGATTATTTATACGCACATATACATACTATATATACATATAGAGACATGGATGACCATGACGGCGCCCAGGAGCAGTAACACAGGCACAAGAGCAGCCGCGGTCCCAGTGCTGCCGAGGCCAGGCACCGACTCCCACCGCCGCGGGCACACAGGACGGAGAGCTCGGGCCTCTCCCAAAAAAAAAACCTCCCCGTGGCTGGAGAAAAGCCCGGGGCTCGCCCTGTCACGGCAGCGCCCGGCACACACTCACCGCGGGGCGGGCGCCGCCATGTCGCTGTACGGCCATGGCCCTTCCCCCGAGCCCTTCCGGAGGCCGAGATGCGCCTACCCCTCCCTGCGCTCCTCACCCGGCCCCGCCGTGACGCAGTTCCGTGTGACGCTCGCTTGGCGGGCGGGCGGGCCGATTTGAAATTGCGAGGAGGCGGCGGTGCTGGCGGTAACGGCCGGGCGGGGACGGGGCTCGGGCTCTGCGGGGAGCGGGGCTGCGCTGCCGGGGGCGGCGGCGACAACATTCCCTCACCACTGGGGCCGGTGTCCGTGAGGCGGCGAGTCCCGGGCTGGCCTCCCTGCGGAGTGCCCCGGTCGCCTTCGGTGCGGTTTACACTCCCTGTCAGGGCGAGCAGGCGGAGCTGCGCCCAGCTCTGCCGCGCTCCTACCCTTTTTTTTTTCCTGCTGGCGCGTTGGCTCTGGCAAACTCTGCTCTTAAATCTCTGCTCAAACTCTGCTCTTACGGCATCTTGGCTTGTATCGGCAACAGCGTGGCCAGCAGGACGACGGCAGTGATTGTCCTCCTGTACTCAGCACCGGTGAGGCCGCACCTTGAGTGCTGTGTCCAGTTCTGGGCCTCTCTCAATTCAGGAAGGACATTGAGGGGCTGGAGCGTGTCCAGAGAAGTGCAATGGAGCTAGCGAAGGGTCTGGAGCACAACTGCTATGAGGAGCGGCTGAGGGAGATGGGGTTGCTTAGCTGGAGAAGAGGAGGCTCGGGAGGTACTTTATTGCTCTCTATAACTGCCTGAAAGGAGAAGGGTGCAGCTAGGTAGGGGTCGGTCTCTTCTCGCAGGCAACCAGCAACAGGACGTAGTCTCAAGCTGTGCAAGGGGAGGTTTAGGACTATTGAAGGAATTCCTGTCGTGAATGAGTGTGTTAAGGTTTCATAAAGAACCACCACAACTGCCCAGCGTGGTGGTGGAGTCACTGTCTCTGGAGGTGTTTAAAGAAAGGCTGGATGTAGCACTTGGTACCATGGTCTAGCTTACAAGGTGGTGTTTGGTCATAAGCTGGACTCGATGATCTCGCAGGTCTTTTCCAACCTAATTGGTTCTGTGATTCTGGAAACTAGTCACTTGCTGTGTTGTGAAAACAATCTCTCTGTGGTCGGACCCAGTTAAAGGAATGGATTAATGCAGCTTCTTCCAAAGAGACAGTGAGGTCGTGGATACACTGCCCTTTGAATCGGGCCTGAGCTAAACTTCAGTCATGGTTTGTGAGCAGTGGAAGTAGAAGCGAAATTAAATGCAGTTTATATTAATAATGTATTTTGGTAATGTTTGTAATGGAGGGATTTTTGATTAGTTATAATTCAGTCATTTAAGCCCATCCTGCAAATAAAATAGAACCTCTGTGGAGGGTAAAGGTTGGCATTTTTTTCCAGAGTTAATTCTGTTTACTTCAAATTCCCACTTAATGCCACTGTGGGGACAAAGGCATTAATATTCCAGTTTTATTTATATTTTCCAAGCATAGTCTGAAGAGACTCATTATCTCAGAATAGGTTTTCCAGTTATTGTGCTATGATACTGCGAGATCAGTTGCAAATGAATAAGCAAGCTCAGAATTAGCAGCTCAGGAGTTGATGTATGGCTGAAGTGCTGGAAACAGTACTCGTGGTGGTGTGGCTTTCTTACCAGCTGACTGAACTGAAAAATTTCTCGAGATGTTCTGCTTTCAGAACCTGTAGGTTAGAAATGACCAGATATAAAGAAAGGCAAAATACTAGGTTAGGAACAAGCACTGACACTTTCATCAATAAAACAGTTGATTTAAAAGACTGTGGCTACTCCTATGCATTTCTGGAGTCTAACATACTCTTTTTTTTTTCTTCTTCTTTTTTTTTAAAGAGAAACCAATATTTCTGGAAACTCTGTCTCACTGTTTGGTCCAATGTACAGTTCTACGTGTTTACTCTGATCCTTTGGAAAATCATTGTGGCATTTAAAAAAAGAAAACACTCTTAGCTCCTGGATTTTCTGATACTGAGGGATTGTGATTTACAGCTCAGTCACAATGAGGCGAAGCTCAAGTATTGCTGGAAGCAGCGGTCGGCAATCTATGATGGCACTGAGAGTGCAGGACAACAACAAGATGGGTCTTCAAACACCTCAGATGTAAGTCTTGCTAGTCATGTTGCTGAGAATAGGCATATAAAACTAATTCTGAAGAGATTTACCATAGTGTGTTTGAGTGTGTGAGTAGCAACTGAGAGAAAAAAATGGGAACAGTGAGAAGGCAGCTCCTTGCAACCAAGGCTGTTTGCACAAGTGCTCCATTTTTGCAAAAATAGTTCCTTTAACCTTTTGTGTACCTCTGACACATTTCAAACACTTTCTTACGTGTTTCTTAGGAAGTGGCTGAGTGCATCTGTGCATAAACTGTGTGCTTATAAATCTTCTTGCCGAAAGAGTTTTGATAAGGGACAAATAGTGCCTTAGAATAAGTTGACCTTTCTAAGATGTTGCTGTGATGAAGGTGCTTAGGCATATATGAGCATGGGTATTATTCTTGTATGAGCAAAAGATGAGTTGGTAGAAATAGTCACTTGAATCCTCTCTATTCCTCAGGAAGGACAGAAGCACCTTTGGGAAGCTGAGCATGAGCAAACCTACATCTGGAACTTCAGAAAGAAAAGTCAGCTTTTTTGGGAAGAGGTATTGATAGCTTTCATTCTCTGCACTGTAAATTAAAACAAAAACAGTCGCCCATAATTTTGTCATTTTTCTCTCTTGACGTATTTTCATTAGAGGGAATAATGGATCTGAGGCCAGCAGACCTTCAGGTCTGCCTTCCTCCAGTCCTTGATCACTAAACAATAATGCTGTGGAGTAGGAATTGCTTTGGGAGCTGTTTTTTTTCTCTTGGGAATAATATGCACTGCAGACCTCAAGAGTATCTCAATACGTTTTCCTATTTAAGGAAGAATGATATCTCCAGTACACTCTGCCTTAGTTTCTTCTCTCTAAGATACAAACCTTCCAAAATTCTATAATCTTTCTGCTTAGTTCATGATTTTGCGTTATGGGTATCTTCTTTCATAGGACCCCAATGTTGCAGGGGTCTCTTCCTTTTAAATATTCCTTAAATATTTAAATCTTTATTTACAGTCACCTATATCATTTTTTTTTCATCTTTGGGGTATTTTTCTGCTCTCTAAAAGTTTATTTCTTTCAATAAAATGAAGAAAGTATTCGTCTAGGATGTAGTAATCTCTTTGTTGTACGTGTGCATTGTGGTTTCCAGGTTGATGATATTTTTCCAATTATCCTAAATAAAGAGAGAACTTCAAGTATCACTTTGCATAACAAAGGCAAAGGAAACATAAAAATAGCAATTTTAGTGACTAAAACATAAAGAGAGTTCTTCTTTATATGTATTGTGGCGAGACCGGTATTTACTGTTTGTTCTTAGAGCGAGTGGGACCGGAGGGTCACGCAACAGCCAGTACGGTGTGTTCGGGACAGAAAAGATAAAGGATCCCAGGCCACTTCATGACAAGGCATTCATCCAACAATGTATCAAGCAGCTTTGTGAGGTAACATATTAGCTTATTCTGCATGTATGTTATGAGGTGTAAAATGTACTAATCAAAATCTTTTTTTCTTGGTTTCAATTCTTAAGTTTTATTTAGTGACTAATATGCCATGTTTCTTTTTCACAGTTTCTTGTTGAGAATGCTTATGCCCATAACGTTTCCATGAAATCCCTCCAATCTCCATCGGTTAAGGACTTTTTAAAAATCTTCACCTTTATCTATGGATTCCTCTGCCCTTCTTATGAACTGCCTGACTCAAAATTTGAAGAGGAAATTCCCAAAGTTTTCAAGGAGCTTGGGTGAGATGATTATCATTAGTCTCCTGGGCCAAATAGATATGCTATGGCTGGAAACTTAAAAGCTAGGAATTCTGCATGATAGCTGAGGAGAATGGATAGGCTTCTTTATTCTGATGAGACTCTCAAAGTACAATGTTGTGATTTTATTTCACTTCTGTTTAGCTCTAGGTTTACTCTCTGATTTTCAGAGTCTGCTATACATTTTACATTTGAACTTGCAGAACTATAGGCTCTTGGAATCTTGCTTTGTAATGTAAAATTTAATTGATTGTTTGTATAAAACTTTGAAAGACAGACACAATTTTCTTGTACAGACCTTTCTGTTCATTCTGTTAGAATCCAAGAACTAAAATTTCCAGAATTTTGGATCCAGTTAATTGAGTTTAAAATATCTTTTCCTGTAATTTTTCTCATTCTGCTTTCAAAGCAGGATGTGGAAATAACAAAAATGTCTCCTGAGCTGAAAAAAAACCCACTAAGTAGCAGAGTGGTTTATTGCTGAATTTGTTCAGTAAGTGTTTGAAATCATTAACGCTCCAATGCTTTCCAAGAAAGAAAATCCTCTGCCTGTTGATAATAGTGACTTTTCAAAGAAAGAGTGTATTTCACTCCTGTAGATTTGAACCCATGATAGTGTCAAATTGCCAGGACTCATTAAATGTAGGTGGAAATCGGTTTCATTCACTTCTCGATATTTTAAGAAAATTTTGTTTTAATCTGTAACATTTGAAACTGCTGACCTAGCTTGAAATGTTGAAAAGGATTACACTCTGCTGCACTAAGAGTGTAATCCTGGATAAAATGTCTAATTTTGACAACTCGCTTTAAGTTGTCATTTGAGAGATCAAGAAGCATCTGGATGACACTGTTGATCATATGGTTTAGTTGTAGGCAGTCCTGTGAGGAGCAGGGAGTTGGACTTGACAGGCCTTAGGGTTTCCTTTCAAATTGAGATATTCTATAAATCACAAAATGAGAAACCCGTAATAATTAAATAGTGCTGTAAGAACTCAATGTATTTGCTTTGATGTAAAGTACAATTGAGTTTGTTCTTCCTTCTGTGCCTTCATCTACATATAAAAATGTGCTGCTTTATTCTCAAAATGTGCTGGTTTGTTTTTATCGCTGTTTGCCACAGCTATTAAAACTGTATTTTCTTTGACCTTGTAGGTACCCCTTTCCTCTGTCAAAAAGCTCCATGTACACTGTGGGAGCACCACACACCTGGCCTCAGATTGTGACAGCTTTGGTTTGGTTAATTGACTGTGTCAAGGTAACATTTGTCTCCCTTAAGCCAAATATTTCCAATTTTTGGGCTGGTATGTTAGTTTCAATACAGATTTAGTAAATATTTTCTCTTTGTTTGACACTTATGTAAAGAAAAAAGTAGATGTTCTTACCTGTCATCTGAGAGCTAACCCTTAGCCTTACATTTTAGTAATGTTTAAACTGAGCTTTTCATGTTATCATGTTATGATAATTTTTTTCTTTAAATGTATGCACTAGATAAATTCATGTATAAAAAAATGGGGGGGAAATGCTGACATACATGTTATCTTCAGTGATTATTCCCACTTCTCATATTTTATGTATCTTCAATGCAGATCTCATGACATCTGCTATTCTCTCCTAAATTTAAAGTCTAAGGATAGACTTTTCAATTGCAGTTATTCAAATGTCCTGTGATTTGTTATACAGAGTAGAGAGTTTTGTGGTTGGGGGGGTAGGTAACTTCGGTTTGGTTTGGGTTTGTTTTTTTTAATAGTGGTAACTCTTGTTGCTGCCAGCTCAGGTCTGAGCAAAGTTTGGAATCTGTGAGAAAAGTTCACCACTGCAGAATTGGGCACACATGAAAATCCTGTCCTTTATGCTGAAAAGATACAAGAGAATTTGGCAGTATCAAATGTCCAGCTCTTGCCTCTTTGCCTGTGTGTTTTGTCAACTAAACACAGGCTCGTTACAACCTGCTTGCTGAAATCCTAATCCAGTGTTATTCTGCTGGTTTTCATGAAATTAATATGTAAACTAATGGATGTCTTCACACTTGCTCTTTGTGTGTACACCTGTGCTTTTCAGCTGTACTCTGCGATGAGGGAAAATGCACCATCCTTTGATGAAGGACAGAGCTGGGGAGGAGAGACGGATGATGGAATTGTACATAATAAGGTATCCTAGAAAGTACATTATGATCAGAATTGCTCAACTGAATCTTGCCATATGCTGTAACAACACAATTTAAATACAGTTTAGATTGATGTGTCATGTATTTATAGGTTCTGTTCTGTTCTGTTTTGTATTCACAGGGCTTTCTAGGAAGTAGAGTAGCATTATATAAAAGCCTGATCAACTAGTTTCCTGAACAGGCATCATGCCCAGTGAAGACTGGGTATTAAATAGAAGTGCGTATTCTCAGAGTATCTACTGCTTCAGTTCTCCTTTCTGGAGAAAGGGAATCATTAAGCTGTTTATTGTTTTAGTAGAGTTTCTGGGATATTTTGCTTTAGCAGGCAAGGCTTCTGTGGTTAACAGCAGTGAGTATAAAGACTGACTTAATTATAAATACAGTGGCTTCTGCCAATATCTACTTGGTTTGCTGTATAAAAATTGGTTGTAATGTTTTATTTTGAGCCACAAAATAGGTTGGCAATGTAATTCAGGTGCTTAAAAATCCAACAGCTTGCTTTTTTAAATTTATCATAGATTATTAGTACTACTGAGGTTTAACTTGCTGTTAACTCACAACAGGTGTTTTGAAGGGATTGTATTATACATTAAAACATTTAATTAGAAAATTGCAAAAATCAAGTGAAATCATAATTTTGGACTAAGGTTACAAACCTGATGGTTGGCAAGTAAAAATGCTTTTAAACAAAATATGTGCTTATATACTGATACATATGCATATACATTGATACAAAATTCACAATACTGGTGTCATTGCTTCTGAAACATCTGCAACTTAAAGTCTGTAACAAATTCTTTTGGGGTATCCTTTCCATAATTCTAGACCAGTTCTCTGCCATCTGCAGATCTGAATTTTAGTGGTCATATTTACTGAAGAGGTCTGTTAAACAGAGCTACAGTTTCCATAAACTAGCCTGAGAGAACCATATGCATCAAAATAAAAAAATCTTAAACATTGCACCTACTATCCTTGTGAAATATCCCAGAAAAAGGTAGCATTTCCAGACCTTTCTTAATGTGAGTTATAGGTCCCTCCTTCTGCCTGAATATAATCTGTTTGCATTCTACGTTTAAAGGGAGGAAAAAACTTTAATTTTACAGAAGTATAATCAAAACAGTGAAAGATATTTTTGGTGTCTGTTTAATTCCATTGATTGAGTAGCTCTAAACTATCTAGATATTTTACAGCCCTTTGAATTGTTGAAATGAAGATTTTTAAATTGTTTTCAGCTTTTCATGGACTACTCTGTAAAGTGCTACGAGCTTTTCATGAAAGGGAGAGATACTTTTGAAGAACTGGATGCTGAAGTGCAGTCAAAATTAAGTAAGTTTTCAAGTTTTAATTAAGTATTTAATTGTGTTACTGGTTTCTTTTCTCCTATCATGGGTTTGCTCAGTTTACAAGTGAAAGTGATCTGATGGATAGGTCATCTGCTATCATATAGCTGATCTGCTATCAGCTGTAGCTGTTTCACCTCGTGGTTTTTTTAATGGCTTTGTGACAGAAAACCAGTATACAATTCTTCAGATGCAAATTCCATCTATGCAGATGACTCTTGTTTCTGTGTGGCAAAGTTAACAATTAAAAAAAAAGAAAAATATTGTCAGAGGATGCACACCTGATAAGCAAGAAAGTTCAGCTTTTGAAAGCTCAGAAAACAGTCTGCAAGAGTTCCAAACTCTTGTGGAAGATCCCGTAGAGGATTCAGCATGCACCTGTGTTTGTCTTCAGAGAGGTGGAAAATTATTAGTTTTTTTGACTCATTCATTTCACCACCTACAGAAATACAAACAGAATTTGAAAACAAGGAAGAAAAACATTTCTTACTTTCTTTGCCCTCCTACAAAAAGCCAGACTAAGGGCACTTTGTTTGCAAACCGGAGCCATCAGTTGGAGAGGAAACAAGCTACCAGACTGTTACTGGATATTAGTAGAAAAAAATAATCATCCCATTGTCTGGCAAAGACTAAGGGAAGTTAGGGAAAAGATGTCTCAAGAGGCAAGGAAGTATATGGATGAGAAAACATACAAGCTGAACTACCTTGTGAAGCTAGAACAGATCAAACTTAACAACCTCTGTCCTATACTGTGTGCTGTATGAAAGTTTGGAAACTGACCTCATGGGAGTGACTTTGGGCTCTTTTTGACATGAGGACTGAGGAACCACTTTCTCCTTGTTTGTTTTGGGTTTTTTGCCTAGCTGCATTTTAATGAAAGGTTTTTCTGATGTGTTTGTTGACTGATTTTTGTTATTTCTTTAGTGTAAAATAATTGTCCAGATAATGGGTATTTACTGTGTTAAAGATAAAGTTGAGATACTCAGATTAGGTTGTGCTATTAATTTGTAACCCCACTCTAATTTCCCCTCTCCTCCAGAGGATTTATTTAATATAGATGAATTCCAGATAGAAGGTTTAGCAGCTGACAACAAAAGACTTCAGGAAGAGATTGCAAGACTAGAAAAAGAAAAGGAAAGTGAGCCGGTTAGTCAACTGTTTCTCTGTTCTGTATGGTGGAGTTGAATTTTATATTATTGACCATTACTGAATAAAGATACTTATGATATATAACAAATGGAAAATTATTTTCAGTGCTTAATGAGATTTTAATTAGGCCAGGTTTTCACAGACTCTATACCATTATAGTACAACACTTTTTCTGTGGAGTCTTCAGTCTCTATTTGTTTGGTAATGTGCAGATATTTCCAGGTAATAAGGTCTTGTATTGACTGAAATATTAATAAAATACTTGAACCACTTTTTTTTTTTAATGAATTTCAACATTATCTTTTCCAAATGTGTTGGTATGAGGCATGGGATTCAGTGGTAACCATATATTTTAGGGAAAATATTTTTGCTTGAAAAGGTGGATTCTGCTTTTAAATATCATGAGTTTAAAAATGGGTTAGTGGCTGTGCAGCTGGCAAATTGAAACTCCTGCCAACTGTGCAAAATGTGCTGGGTTTATTCCCAGCTTTCCATGCTCTAGTTTTATCTGCCCTCCATATACTATTATACTTGTGAACTACCTGTAGTAAGAATTTTCTCAATGCAGTGTCTGATGCAAATAGGAGACTTAATGCTGAAATGCAAGAATCTTTTCAGCCTTCTTTGCTATTAGTTTATACATGCTTGACTTGACTCAGCTGTCACAGAAGGAAAAAATTATTAAAGTTTTTAGGTTTATATTTACGCTATTGATATTGACCAATTACTCCATTGTCTAGTCTGGAAAGTGAGGTCATTATTTTATATTAATCTAACAATGGTTGTTCTTTTCATCCATTTCCTAGGATCGTAGAGTAACACTACGAAACGTGAAATCGTCTCTTCAAGCAGATGTCCAGAAATACCAGGCTTATTTGGCTAATCTGGAATCTCATATAGCCATCCTTGATCAAAAAATGGAAGGTGTTAATGACGAAGTTGAAACAACAGGTAAGAAGGCCTTGATCACAGACAGGATAGTGAAGCTAGAAATAGCTTTTAAAATAATTGTAATTCTTAGCTTCAGGACAGAGCAAGATACTTAAAGTATGATGATGCTACAAATAAACTTTCCTGAATGGATTGCTAATAAAGATTTTTTTGGCTAGTAGCTGTTTGTACACTAGAGTAATGAAATAATTATATATAACAAATAATGATATTATTTACTCATAAAATACAGAGGTTAGGTTTAAGTATATAGGTTGGTATTTTACATCTATTTCACAAATGTTTTGTGAACTTAGAAATGGAAGTAGAAGCAATGAAGCAGGAGAATGCCCGGCTCCAGCACATCTTTGATAACCAAAAGTACTCAGTTGCGGACATTGAGAGAATAAATCATGAGAGAAATGAGTTGCAGCAAACCATTAACAAGCTGACTAAGGAAGTGGAAGCAGAAGAACATCAGCTGTGGAATGAAGAGCTAAAATATGCTAGGAATAAAGAGGCGGTATGTGAAAACCCCACTACACTGAGAGGTGGCTATCAGTTTTCATCATGCAAGCTTAAACTTCGAGTATTGCTAACTTCTTTCCTAAATAATCTAACACCACCATACATACATCTTAACAGGCTAAACTGACAAGAATGGCCTCTGTTTGCAATATCGCTGAAAAATGTTTCTTTTTTTTCGCCTTTTTCTGTTTTGAGCATAATAGAGATGTATTCTTTTTTTTTCCCCTGCATCATAAGACGTGTAGCTAGAATATGCACCACTGTCAGCTGTCACTGCTGTAGCATTAAGAGCTTTGATAACGTTAGCATGCCATTTCTTTTTATAACAATAAATTTCAGGCTAGTGTTAATAATTCATGGCAAGGAAGTAAGGCAAAACTAGTTAATTTGAATCAATATCTTTACATGCATTTGGGGCAAATTAGTCCTTTATGTAGAAGTTGTAACATCTTTCAAGGGCCACGTTCAATCCCTTCAAACAGAATGAAAAGATCCTGTAAGAGATGGGATTTTAAAGCTTCTGTATTGCCAGATGGGGAACTAAAGAAAAAAGTTTCAAATAGATTTGGCATTTGGCAGGGTTACCCTTTATCAAGCACTTGTATTAACTTAAATTCCTCATGTGCAAGTATGAAGCACATAAAATTGAAAAAATACTTGGGTTCTTTAGTGTTTGCATATAAATAGCACTCATTAACTAGAAATGATGGCATTTTACACTTTGTTTAGAGGTGTGCTCAAGTTAGTTTGTTATAAGGATATGTGACTATGTGGCATTTGCTGTCAAAACTACTGAGAGAAGGCATATTGACATCATGACTGATCATTGGTTTAGTATTATTTTCAAGAATGTTTTTACTTCCCTATCAGCTAATTCTCAAAAAGCTGAGGCAGGAAAAAATATGGCAGATGAATATAGAAAACCACAGGTGAAACCATTCAGTGTCAGCCATATACACTGAGAAACCTTGCTGAGCAAACTCTGAAAGAATCATAAAACAGCACTTAATCCAGCAAACTGCTGGACTGTCATCACATACAGCTCTTGAATTCTGTGGTGTAACAAGGAATCATGTCTGTACAAAGCAACTCAGGAACTTGTTTAAAGTGCTATATGAATACTTTTTGGTAAGCTTTTCACTTATATCTCTTCTATGGTTTCTGCCCTTTTCTCCTCTGAGCAGATCGAAATGCAACTGGCAGAATATCATAAACTGGCTCGAAAGCTGAAATTAATTCCAGTAAGTGCTGAGAATTCCAAAGGCCACGACTTTGAGATTCAGTTTAATCCTGAGGCAGGACCAAATTGCCTAGTCAAATACAGAACTCAGATCAAGGTAAGTAGAGTCAACACTGAAGGCTTTGGTTACCAGTCACAAAAAAGTGTTTCTTTGGAAATGCTGGAAAGGTCTCTCAATCTCACAGTGAAATGGAATTGAAAAGCTTGTGTGATGAGTCACCACAACTGTATTATAGGATATGAAAGAAATTTGGTATTGCAGAATACAGCAACCTAAATAAAAACAGAAGGAAAAGATGTACTGGGATGCATCTTAGTTCGAACAAACAAATTGCATTAGCCAGATCTTCTTGTATGCATATTACAGGCTCCCCTTATGGAGATCATAAACCAGACTGAGGAAGAAATTAGGAAAGCTACTCAACGGAAAATGACTTTGGAAGATACTTTGGAACAGGTGTGTTGGTTAATGAAGATTAGGACTAAGATACCAACCCTAACCTTATCTGCTGGTTTCATTCAACCTTTTGCATGGGTGAAGTGTGGTGTGGTGGGCTGGTTTTTGTTTGGGTTGGTTTGTTGGATTTGGTGGGGTTTTTTTTGAGGGCAGGTAGAGGGGGAGAAGCTGCGAAAATTGCTTTAATTATGATGGAACCTGAAAATTTTTCTAAAAGTTGGGATCTCTTTCTGTTGGTTGAAATATTGCGTATTCCCTGCATTAAAGTTTACGTAGTTTACATATATTTGACCATAAACATTGGAAATATTTGTTTTTAGTAAGTTGCCCATTCCAGTCGGTTGTGCAGCTTACCATCACTGACAAATTGTCATCAGGAAGATTTTTAGCAATATTGGGTTTGGGATGGATTGGAAGGAGGAGAATTTTATTTCCCCATTCTTCTGTCTCTATCTCAATTTTTATTGCTGAGCATAATGTTGTATGGAATGTCCTTTTGGCTAGCTGGCCGGGCTATGCACCTTCCCAGTCTCTTGCCTATCCCTACCCTACTCAGTGAGGGGCCCTGGGAGGGATAGAACGAGTTGAAATGCTGTGGAAGCAGTAGCCAAAACATTGGTGTGTTACCAACACTGTTTTAGCCCCTTATCCAAAACGCAGCATGATACAGGCTGCTATGAAGAAAGTTAATGCCATGCCAGCCTGGCCTAGTTTAATTCTTTTTCTGAACTGCCAGGTGGTGTTTGTGATGGCATGGAATATGTTGGAATTCTTTTTGAACTATATTTCCTTGCTTATGTTTTCATTCTAGGTGAATGTAATGGTAGTGGACAAGAAAAGCAGTGTGAAAATGCTGACAGAAGAAGCTGAAAAGCTGGATGATCTTTACAATCAGAAGCTTAAGGTAGAACTTCTTATATGTAAATACAAAGATTAAGGATAAGTTGTCCTCAACCTATAAGGTTTTGGTTTGTATTTTTGTCTGTTTGGGCCTCTGCCTTTGCCTTCTTCCCTTCCTCTTCCAGGATTTTTTAATTCTTTTCATAAAATAAATTTGATTGCTACCTTAAGTGAGTCAGTTTTCACTTTCTTGTAAGAGAATCTGGCATCACACTTTAGGAGATCCTGTAAATCATAATGTACTGCATCCAGTAACAAAAGCACCAGCGACCATCAGACCTCAGGATGTCTCAGAGCATGTGCTTGAAGATTTTAGGATTAACAGAATCTGCCTTATCTCATCAATTTGTATATAATAAATACACATCTGAAACTGTTGCTTGCTTTAGCTTCCTTTCCTAGCACAAGAGCAGTCCCTATCCTTTTCCTCACTTGTAGTTCAGCAACAAAGCATAGCCCTCTCTGTTAACAACTGTGTGGCTACTTTGGTACCTCCCAACTTCTTTGACAAAATGGCTTTGGTGGGCTTGTGGTGCCCTGCAGAAAAATGCTCTTTGAACGAAACTAGTGTTTACCATATATGCTGTTGTAAATCCAAACTCCTGTGCTATAGCCATGAAACAGGGTTATTTCACTGCTAATACCTGCTGAGTTGGCTAATTTAGTTTATTTTTTTCAAAACCACACGAAGTTTAGCTTTTGGTCTATGCTCTTGAATATACCTCTCTCGAAAGGTAAGCTTGTAAAATACACAGTTGCCACTGGATGTTTATAATAAGACACAGTCATGTAATTCCTCTTATAATTTTTAAAATGTTGTTTGTAAGACTTAAGTATTAAAATTATTTTTGAAGGATGATGTTTCAGTAATCTACCAGAATTGCATGTTGAGTTGATGGCAGAATTTTGTTTGGTTTTGTGGATTGTATAGCATCAAGAGTGTCATTCTCCTTGAAGAGATGATTATTTGGAATTTGTACTCCCTTTCAGACATAAAAGGAAAAGCTATTTTCTTACTCAAATGTGATTTTATTTTTTTAACCTAGAAACAGTTGTTCATGATGTGCCATTTCTAAGCTATTTAGACTATGTAAATAACACTTTTTGAGCTTAACTTTGGAGGGAAAATAGCTGCAACACAGGCCTTTAAATATGGTTAAAGGAATAAAGAGAAGGTCTTATTCTGGGAGGGAGATGATGCAGAAAATATTTGAACCTTTAGGTTTGGGAGGGATGTCCTTGGGGCTTTTTTTTTTCAGTTCTGAACTTGGATTTACTTGTGTGAATTTTGAATTCAAGCATCAGGATATATTCAGGTAGTATAAAGAAGAAAACAGATCCAAATTATTCCTGAGCTTTTTTCCCCCTCTTTTCTTATGATTATAGGAGGCAGAAGAGGAAGAGCAAAAATGTGCAAATGAACTGGAATCATTAAAGAAGCACAAACAATTACTTGAGAGTGGTGTCAATGAAGGTCTCAGTGAAGCCACAAATGAATTGCACGATCTCCAACGACAGTAAGACTAATAACTTCAATGTTTGCCTTGTTTATTTTGGTTTTTAAGGATACAGATATTCTCTTGAACCTAACATAAAGTTGTTTCAGCATATTAATTTCCCATATCTCAGTGTATTAATTTCACAAGCTAACAACTGAAAGATGTTTCTCCTCAACAGTATTTTGCTAGAACATTTGTCTGCTGTATCAGAACTCTTGTTTTCCATTTAATTTTTTTTTATATATGTGGTTGTACTAAGGAAATTAGTTTGTTTCCAAATTTATGTGACAACTGCATTTTATACCTTAAAGTCTAGGAAGAGTATTCTGACTCTAAGGTACATTATTTCTTACCAATTAGCACAATACAGTCCTTTTTCTTCTAAATTGAGTATTAGTATACAAAGGTTCAAGTTAATAATAATAGAAAAAAAGTATGGCTAAACATGATGATAAATCAGACTTGAAGTGATTGTTTTAAATGTCAGGAATTTACTAATGACAGACGTGACTTCTGAGTATCTTTACCTTTTAGATATCAAGTTGTCTTGCAAACAACAACAGAAGAGAGCAGAAAAATTGGTGGTAACTTGAGTCGTCTTATAGAAACGATTGCTACACATGTAGCATCTATAGTGGTAAGCTAAAATTTGATATTCAGAATTAAATCTCTGTCCTGGTTTGAAAGACAGGTGTCTGTCAAGGAAGGCGGGAAACCTTCCTGGGATAGAGGACGACCCCCCTCTCTCCTCCAAATTACTATACCCTTGAAATTACAGGGCTCTCAGGCAAAGATGTGGTAAAAAGAATAACAGTTGTTTACTACGATTATATATCTCTATATATATAACAGGACAGATAAACGGCGACACTAAGAGAACAGACAAACCCCATAACAGTCCTTTCTCTGTCATTGGGTGATTCTCCGTTGGGGCAGAGAGGCTGCGGTGACTCCCCCGCAGCTGTAGGGGGCGCTGTGGCGTGAGCGCGGCGAACCCTCCACGTGGCAATGGCAGCTTGAGCGAGAGGGAGAGGGGAGATCACGCCCGGTGCGAACCCCCAGGGCAGCAGCCTGGCTCAGCACCAACCTCGGCTGTGGGCAGCAAGCAGCACAGGCAGGTAGGGTTGACTGGGGAGCGATGGACCTCGGTATCACCCACCGAGGGGCCAGACGAAGGCAGGAACAGCAGAGACGAGCAGACCCCGGTGCAGACCCACGTGGAGCAGAAAATCCAGGCTGGTGCAGAGACGGCAGAGGCGAGCAGCTCCCAGCGGGGACCATTTACAGTGTTACTCTCTACCCTGTGCGGGACCCTAGGAGAGTCATCACAGTGTATCCGTGCTTTGGAGTGAGCCGGTGGAGACGTCGCAGTGTAGCGGTGTTCCCGGAGCAAAACCGGCACTCTGCTGCAGACATGACCGTCCAAGCTGAACGCCGCGCCCAGAAGAGAGCAGCGAGGTCTCCGCCCTCTCCCGCCAAAGTCTCGAAAAAGTCCCTTCACCTCTCGTGATGATAAGCCACAGCCTCTGGGGAACAATCCCCTGGCCAACATTTCCAACTCTTGTTTCTTTAATTTGGGAAATTGTCCTGGCGTCTGGGTTGGGCAAGCAATCCCTTTTGTCCTTAAGTATCGCCCATTCTGGGTGATCAGTGTGGAATGTGAGTGGATAGACAACTTTCTTCTTAAGTATCGCTCATTCGTTCCCGGCCAGCCCCTCCCCACCTACACAGCCTCCCTGCTAGATGGGAAAAGAAAAAAAATTTTCATTTGATGAACTCGTAACAATCTCTCTAGAGATATTTGCAACTGCAGTTAAACACTTGGAAATTAGAACTTACTCTTTCTAAGAAAGTATCAGTTATTTAGCTGCTGCACTGAGTCCATGGATTCTAGTTATATTTGTTGACAAAACCTTTGGTATAAATAATCCGAATTGATCATTAAATTTCAGCAGAAACATCCTGTCAGGTTAAACCTGCTTCTGGTAGATGTCTTTCAGGAGTGTTTAACTGAAATCAGTTAACCTGTGCAATGACTGCTTAAAAGGCTTTAGCAGAATCAGTACAGACCATAATAGATGGATCTAATAAACTTTCTGTAACTCTCTTCCAGAAATACCTTGATGAACAGAATGTGAAAATTCACAGAGACTATGAAGAATTCATGTCTGAAGATCTATTGTCAGACTTGACCAGAATTCTAGACAGTTATAAAAAGAAGGCTGAAAGTCTGTAATCACCAGAAAGATGAAGATGAAAATTTTGCATTTCTGAAGCTCTGGTATGGTGCCTTCTAAAAGGATGGGTACTACCTGTGTTTAGCAGTGAAACTGGTTTTAAGTGTAAGGAAGTATTTATGAACTTTTTTTGTTTTGTTGACACAAATACATTAAAGAATTAAACAATATATTTGCATTTTCTTTAAAAAGGCTTTGCTTAACACTTCATACTTTCAGTATCATACATTCTTACAAACATCTGTGACAGGACAACTGTGGAACAACTGCATTTTGTTTTTTCTTTATAATCAAATCATTTTCCAGGAACATCAGTAAAACAGGAGTACAGTTAACCTGCTAAAATAACAAGGCAGAGTGACCTTCAAGATGGAACAGCAAGTGGTAACACAAATGCAGAGGGTAGCGACAACTTGAAATACTGCTGTGGTTTTTGTAAACACGCAAGATTGCTAAATGATAAGGCTTATGCTTTCCTTTCTAGAGTATAGATTGTACATTTCATGGTATATGTATGTATTTAGGGCACATGCATGACAGACAGGCTTGGGGAAAGACGTGAACTTTCTTTTAGTAGCAAGACTAAATGTAAATGTTTGTCTCCTGCTTGTGAGTTACCTATGAAACTGCCCAGAGAGCCCTCTTACATGAGTAAGCAATTTTTTTAATGAAAACCTCTTTGAAAAGATGATTAGTCCTCACATAGTAGTCTTGTAAATAGTCTAGAAAAAGAAAGATAGTAGTTTGAAAACAAAGTTTTGCCTCTAGCTGCTCAGAATACAAGATGAAACTTCGCTGAACTTCTTGAATATGTGTACCAGAGATAGCTCTAAGTAGGATGTCATACGAATTCTGGCTGTATATCTAATCAGTTGCAGGTCTGGTTCATGTTAGATACATCAAAATGGTCTAAAATGTCTGTATTCTTGTTAGACCAGTTGGACAGACTCTGTTTGATTTTTCTTCCTCAGGAAATTACAGTAAAATTAGTGTATGGTCCAAATACTTTGAAGAAAACGTATCAATCCTATGTGAAGGTAGTATCTTGTTACCTACTCTGTGTATAATTTTCTGTTACAAAATTAAATAAATAAAACCTAGTATTCATGTCTTGGATAGTTTACTTTATGATGGTATTTCCTAATAAAAGCATTGAAGTATTTGAGTGTTGTTTTTAGATAAAAACAATTTGCAGTTCAAAAGTTTTCAGCAACTGATAGATAAAGGAAGTTGCTTCTTAATTCTACAATTGGGCATAATATTTGGATAAAACACAGATCCCTAGGGGATACAAAAAATCTTAAGTTGGACCATCTAAACACAGACTGCAAATAAAAACTTAATTGTCTCTAATTCTAGGCTATTTTTGCAGAATGAGTTTAAAACTCAGTTGTCCTTAACATAGTATGTGAATCTTCTGAGTATTTTATTTCACATACTATGATAATGATGGCATTATCCAATTTTCTGTTCTTTTGTTATACTCCAGAAGTTTGTCAGCTAGAAAAGTTTTCTGACAGGTGGGAAGCTTTTCTGCTTTCTTCTGTTGTCCTCTTTAATATTTTCAGACTCTGTTTTCCATAACAGACTAGTTCTTACTGAATCTCAGTTCCCTCTCTTTACAAGTTTTCTTCTTTTGTGATCTTTTTAACATTTTTGTTATCTAAAGCAATGTTCTTCTAATGTAGCAAAACTATGAGCCATGCAGGAGAACCGTGTTCCTTTAAAGTATGTGTTTATTTAGGGGCTATGCTCTCTTTTGGCTCCCTCATACCTGTTTGTCTGCTTCTATAACTGATTGATCTTGTGCTTCTTAGCATCTGTAGGTTCCTTGCCATGTGCAATAGTCAGTTGATTAAATGAAAGCAAAATAAATGGCATTTCCCAGGACTTTATATTGACCCTAATGAAAATGGGTTGAAGAATCAAAATCACAATGCTCCCCCTTAATGCACTGGCCAATGTAATATTCTGAAATTAAAGTAGTCTGAGTAATAAAAAAAATTAATGTTTGTAACATTGCCAACATGTTTTTGTTATTGGTCTGTATGTCAGTTAAGCTAAACTGACTTTAGAACTAGCTTAGGCTTTGGCCTATGTTCTGTAAAATACTTACAGGGATGTTTGTTGTAATAGACTAACATTGGCCAATGTTCAGTAGGTAATATGTCTTCACAATTTAAAAATGGAGGGAATATTTTATTTCTTGTTGAACATGTCTCCTCTGTGATATTGGAAATCAGGTAGTTATTTTTAATTTGTATTCTAGAAAATGGCTTCTAAGTTTAGGCAATAGGCACTAGAACATAATTACTGCTCTTGATTTTGGTTTTGTTTCTTTTTTTATCAGAATATTAAGTCTTAATGAGAATGTAGCATGGCACCTGTACATGTCAGTAGTATAAGTCATTTGTAAATTTTTGCTTTTGTATGAATACAGTTGCCTCATTTAGTGCTAGTGTACCTTTTGTACAGTTTAATGTGTCGAAATTTTGTATTTTTATACTCAATAAAGTTTCTTAAGCCTGTTTCTATCAAGGATAGATTCTCACTGCAAGTGTAGAAATGTGACAAACCCAATTAATCTGAATTTCCTAACGGAACTAGAAAATAATCTTAGCAGCAGATACTAATTCCCTGGCTATTGTTGCTGTTAAACATGCATTGTGTAGAGGAAAAATAAAATACAGAAACATCTTCTTCCTGTAAATTTTAGAGGAATAGAAATTGTTTTAACCTTTTTAAAAATAGATGGCTTTTTAAAAATTCTTAGGAACATAGGGCCAAGGTGCTTTGACAATGATTTATGTGGTATCCTTTTGGCATTAATCTCCCCAACCAACCTTTTGCTATCTTAAGCATTAAAGAACTATTTCCTTTACATAACTATGCTTGCAGCTACTTTTTTTTAATTTAGCTATAAAATGTAACACTTGATGCTGTAGAAGCATGCTAGAAGTCTGGCTATAGCTTTCCTTTTTTCCCTGGGGTATGTTGTTCTTTCAAATTTTGTTGTCGGAAACTCTCATCACTGTCAAGAACGTGGTAGTTCTTTTTTGGAGTATTTCTTGAGTACATCATGTAGATTCCTTCAGGTTGGAAAGGGCTTCTAAGTTCATTGAGTCCAACTGTTAACCCAACACTGCCACCAAGCATGTCCATGAGTGCCTCATCCACATGACATATAAATGCCTCCAGCGCTGGTGATTCAACCACTTCCTGGAGCAACCCTTGAGTTGCTTGACAACCCTGTCAATGCTTGCCAACTCCTGTGAAGAAATTTATCCTGATAGCCAATCTAAACCTCCCTTGGTGCAACCTGGGTCTGCTAAGGCTTTAACTTTGCAGTGTCTGTTCAGCTCACTTGTATGAGGCTGCTTGGACCCTTCTCATTGGTCTGGCCAATGTACAGCAGTCCATGCCTGTGCAAGTCTTTAGTTCTGAGCTGGATAACAATATGTGTTCTGTGGTTCTGTAATACTTCTAATAGTTTGCCTACTTTGGCCTCTAATGGGAGTTCTCATCCCTGCTCCAACTTTGGTGGTAGAAATGAAAAACCACATATATATTATTATTTTACTTTTTGAAAGCGTACAAAAGAAGAAAAGGGTAACAGGTGAAGGCACTCCCTTTTCGCTAACAGAGGGAACTCCCTCAGTGCAATGCTCTGTAGTAGAAAAGGAAGGCTGGTCTCTCATGTTAAATGACTGCGTGAAGGAATGGAGATTTTGTGAACGAGGTAGTGCTTGCCTGTTCCTACTCTACAGGTTATTTGATATGCAAGTATTTTGAGCACTGCAAACAATCTGAAGAGACTATATATATTATCTTTCCACTCTTCTCTGTGGCGCAGCTTTGCTTTAATACTGAAAACCTTAATGCATCTTTTAGAGCCAGTTAACTTTCCTCTTTTGGAAGTAGTATGGAACATGAAATTGACCTGCTTTTTCAGTGCTTGCTCTCTACACATTTTTGGCTGTGAAAGGGTCCTGGCATGAAGAAATCATGTATTTGTTGAGTCTTTTTTCCTTGCGGAGCTCTCCACCATATAGAGCTATTGTATCTTCATTGGGATTTTACATTTTAGGTCCTTGTTGAAAGTTTTTGATGGTATTTATTCCTTTTTAAGGACTGGAAGAAGCACAGAAGACACACAGCCCTCAGTGTCCCCACTGGATGAGGGACTATCAGTGCCTTAGCCAATGTCATATCTAAGGCAAGTGCAGTGACATCTTCAGTCCTGTATCAGGAGATTGGCAGAGACTGATCAGTCAGCCTGAGGGAACTCTTTATTTTGCAGACTTTTTTTTTTTTTGGCAGAACTTGAATTGTTTACAGGATTTTTCTAGACATGACTGAGGTCTGGTCTGTTGTGCACTACTGGCCTCTGGAGACTGGACCTTTTGCGAACCCCAGTTCATAAGGGTCTACCAGCCCCAGTATATGCCTGAGGTAGACAGGATCATGTGTCTCCCCACAGGATGATTGGCTACACTGTCCCTCCATTCCAGAAGTTCTGCATGGTGTTTTCCCTAGCACTTCATGCATGACACCACAGTTTTAATTGGCAGTGATCTGATATGCATTTTAGTCTCAAGAACCCTTTGCAAAAGGCAAAGATTTAAAAGGCATATGAAATTGTCTGTTACTCCAATTTCACCTCTAAAGAAACATTTATCAGTCTGGCAAGACTCCAAAGCAGAAGGAAAGACAGGTGGTGATGGAATGTGTATAAATATTTTGAAACAAGCAAGATGTATGTAATTTTATTTCAATTTTCCTACCAGGATTCAGAATAGTGAATGCCTTTGTATTGGTAGAAATCACGTGGTTCTTCTGAGAACACTGAACACTAGCACAGTCATGCATGACAACTGGTATGCCCAGCTGAAAGGAAAGGCATTCACTATTCTACCTGGAAAAGAGCATCTGGAGTTACTAGTTCTAATTATCTGGCAGGTCTTAATTAGCAATGGACATTACATTACATTTGAAATGCAGAGAGGACACCAGATAATGAGGTCAGCTTGACTACTACTTCAGTGACTTAGTGTCCTCTCCCCCTCCCAAGGGTTAGGCCATCACTTCTAAGAAAGTCATAAGGAAAGCTGCAGAGTAGAGCCACACAAGATAAGAAAGGGAAAACTACAATTAGAGGCTGCACTGTTCAGACAAGTATAGGTTTTTTAAGAGGAAAAGCACTAACTTGAAAGATATAGAATTGTACAGGTATAAACAAGAAATCAAGGAATGGCAATTCAGCATTAATGAGGATCTCTTCCAGCAAGCACTTGACTGATTTCTCAGAAGCTCTTCCTCAGTTGTTTTATTGGGGTTGCTGAGAACACAAATGCTTAGCCTAGAAGCTCCTTAAATCCCATCCCATTTGGGTTTGCATGGCCAGGTTTTGCTAACAGGAGGGCTACAGGCTTGGCTTCTGTGAAAAGCTGCCAGAAGCTTCCTCCATGTCCGACAGAACCAATATCAAGAGGCTCAAAGACAACTGTGCTGCTGGCCAAGGCTGGGCCAATCAGAAATGGTGGTAACACCTCTGTGATAACATATTTGAGAAGGACAAAGAAAAAGGTTATTGCACAATTGTAATTGTGGCTAGAGAAGAGCAGGGTGACAACATGAGAGAGGAACGACTCTACATCCACCAAGGTCGGTGAGAAAAGAGGGGAAGGATGTGCTCCCGGCACCAGAGCTGAGATTCCCCTGCAGCCTGTGATGCAGCCCATGGTGAGGCAGCTGTGCCCCTGCAGCCCATGGTGGTCCATGGGGGTGCAGAGAACCACCTGCAGCCCCTGGAGGAGAACCACACCAGAGAAGGTAGATGCGAGAGGTGTGAACCCTGGAGCAGGCTCCTGCCAGGGATCTGTGGACCCATGGAGAGAGGAGCCCACACTGGAGCAGTGGTCCCGTGGTCCTGGTAGGACTTGTGACCTCATGGGGGATTCACATTGAAGCAGGCTGTGCCTCAAGGACTGCACCCTGTGGAAGAGTGACCCACTTTCCAGCAGTCTGCTGAGAACAGTTTCCTGTGCAAGAGACCCCACGCTGGAGTAGGGGAAAGACTTCTCTTCCTCATCAGCATCGCGAACATGTGATGAACTGACCATAACCCCCATTCCCTGTCTCCCTGCGCCACTGAGGGGAGGAGATAGAACTGGGAAGGAGGGAGAAACAGGGGGAAGGTGTTTTTAAGACTTACTTTACTTCTCATTTTACTTCTTACCTGCTCTGACTTTGTTAGTAATAAATTCAATTAATATCCCAAGTTTGCATCTGTTTTTCCTGTGATGGTATTTGATGAGTGATCTCTCCTGGTCCTTATCTCAACCCATGAACCCTTCGTTATATTTTCTCCCTCCTGTCCAGTTGCAGAGGAGAGTGAGAGAGCGGCTTTGGTGGGTGCCTGGCATCTGGCCAGCATCAAAGCACTACGGTGCCACAACAAAACCTCCATGATACATTCTTGCAGAATCTCCGCATGGCAAAACTTGCCCATAGTGAGAAAGACAGGGCAATGGTTACTGTGTCACCATCCCAAAATCTGCAGTATGGGGAAATGCCGTGCAAAGACATATAACAAATAACTAAGCAGTCTTGCCCAGGCTTGCCTGGAATCCATGGTGCCACTGCTACTGGAGCTGGTGATAAAATTACTCCTTGATGGTTCAGGAAAAAGCAGCCAAGGGACAGGAAAGGATAAAAAGCAGGAAGAGAAAAGGGAGGAAGCAGCCTTCCAGAAAAAGAGTGAACACTAATGATGCTCAGCTACAAAAAGCCTGGAAGATACTCAGGTAAGACCACAGAGCACCAACAGGAATTTGAACGGAAAAGCATAGTGTCTTAGATACGTGGTAGGACCTTTTCTGTGACTATGTAAGTTTTCCTATTTCTTACACATTTTACAGGAGAGAATGATGTATTTGATCCTAGTCTTTTAAGAGTGTGATTGGAGAGACTTCTTCAGCAGTGATCTTAAAAATCTTTGCAATCATAACATTAACAGTTTTAATTAGAATATTAATGCTTGAAGACCTAAATCTCAGAATCCAACAGCCTTTCCACAAATTAAAAACTGTTTTATCCCAATGTGCATTTGCCAGATACATGTTTTCATCTATTTGTTCAAGAATCATTCACGTTTCTTTTTCTACAGATGAAGAAAGTTTTTAAGGTTTGGTACATCCTTAATTATTTCCCATGAGAGTTGACTCTGACATTCACAAGGTGCAGTGGATTGCCATCAAACTTATTTCATGACCACTGCATATTTGGCTGCATTCACTTGCCCTTGTCAAAGGTCATTGACAAGAGCTTCTTGCTCATTCACTTTTCACAGAGGTTCCCTACTATTGCCATGGTTTCCCTTAAATAGTTCCATGACAATCCTAGGAGAACTGATAGGCTAAATCCTACAAGTATCCATCTAGTCTGGCGTCCTTCTTTTAAATATGGCTTTGAAGAGCAGTGCAAAAAACTACAATGATCAGATATGGAATAACTTGAGTTTTCCAACTTCAGCTCTTCCTACTCAGTAATACTTGGATATTTTATTTTAAGGCCAAAGTATACGATTTGTATGTCTCCTGGAAATAATTTCCTTGTTAATTTTTCTAGTCCTTTATATCCTTTCTATTTATATAAAGAAAAAACTGTTTTAAATATCACTAAATTATTCATTCTTGTTATGTGAAAATGTATTTCATAGTTCAATCAAATGTTTTATGAAAGGTATATCTTCCCATCAATTCTGCATGTTCCTTAATATAACTCCATGTTCCTTCTTGCTTCGTGAGATATACTAGAAGGTCCTGATTATCCTTTCCTATTTTTCTACCCTTAACTATAATAATAACTTAGTTTGGAAATCCCAGTCATCATAAGCATGCTTTCCAGAACTATTTATATCCTATCTGTAGCCATCAGAGCCTTTATTTCCATTGGATTTCAAATGAGCATGTCACTTTGTATTTTTGTTAATGAAGTACACAATGAACAGTGAGAATTTACATGAGTTTTACTCACAAAGCCCAGCTGACAGGGTTAATTTGGACCACAGGAGGTTGAATTAATAAGAAATGGTTCGTTGTTCCTCCCCCTTCTTCACCATATCTCTTTCTGTTGCCTTCAATTTTTAAAAATATTATTTAATCTGTTCTCACATTGGTTAGGTATTTCAGACCAATACAAATGTTTTACAATCCCCTCGACTTGACTAAGTGGATTGTGTTTCACAAATTCTGCCACTTTAGTTGCTCACTAGTTTTTGTCAAGTTATTGAGAAGCAAATGCAAAAAAAATTACTAGATAGCACTTCAGTAACCCACTTCTCCACGTCTACCTTAGTTTTCATGTTATGATGATAATCCATTGTTTATTTTTATTCTTTGGTTTCTGTCTCTCAGATGGCTTGGTTTTCTGAATAATGATGCTGTTGTTTCACACTTTAGTTACTCAGGTAATGATGTTCTTTTGTTTCACACCTCAGGGGTTCTCACTAAGGTACTTTTTCTAACAGGCCAGGCCAAAGGTCCATAGAGTTCTAAGCCCAAAATGCCACAGGCTCCTCTTCTTACATATAAAACCTTTGTTACCTTAAGGAGGAACAGCACTTTTTCTTGGATCATTTGGAATTTGTAGCATTGTACCTACAAAGCATATGTAGGCAGTAGCATCCAGTATCACTCAATAGACTGTGCCACTGGAACAAGCTACTAGAAAGGCAGTGCACTGTCTTCTACACACAGCAATTTTCATTATATGTATTCAAAATATTTACTCTCTAAAAATGTCCAATGCTGGAACTTAGTTAATATTTGCCCTTAATAAAAAGAGAAAACAGGTATCTAACTTATTCCTTGAATGAAAAAAATTAGATACATACAGGATATAACAATAAATACATCCTTGCACACACACACAAAAACACTTTCCTGAGTATCATCTGAAATATCAAATGGCAAGATGAACAGATTATTGGTTACTCTACTGTTACTGTTAATTTTGAAAAATAATGTGACATCTGACTTTAAAATCCAGTAAATGAATATAAACAATCTTCCTTTTTCCAGAAAAGAAACTTCTTTTCCACAAGGACTGAAAATGATTACTCAGTTGTTCATAGAACAAAATACTTCATACTGCAGAATGAAAACTTTGCAACTGCAGGCTTACAGCCTGCTTATAGATAGGCTGAATAATGAGGAACTTGTTTTCATGTAAATTAAGTGCCTGCATTTCAGGTAGAACCATCCCTTCCCCCGTGCCACATTAATTTTGAAACTAGATTAAATAGTTCATCAAGTTTTTTTCCAAAAGCAGTTAGCATTCTAAAATGGAAGTGCTATCTCAAGGCTAGAAACACAAGTACACTGAAAAACAAAATTTTGTTTAATGAACTCATAATGAGGTTTGATACACTCTTCCAAATGTCACAAAGTCATCATTTAGAGGGAAACTGAGTCACAGCCTATATAAAAACTCTCAAGGGACCCTTCCTCTTTTAGCTGGGTAGTACAAATGCTCTTTGTTCTCACAAAACTCCACACTGCTCAGTTCCACTATGCAATTTGCTTTCTTATGGTGTAACTGGGCCCAGCGAATGGTGAAGTTACACCCAGATGGCAGCCAGCCACAAGTGGTATTTCTCAGGGCTCAGTGTTTAATATCTTTCCTGTTTCAGTCACTTTGCAGACAATACCAAGTTAGGTGGGAGTGTGGATCTGCTGGAAGGCAGGAAGGCTCTGCAGAGGGATCTGGACAGGCTGGATCAATGGGCTGAGGTCTGTGGACTGAGGTTCAACAAGGTCAAGTGCTAGGTCCTGTACTTGGGTCACAACCACCCCCTGCAGTGCCACAGGCTGGGGCAGAGTGGGTGGAGAGCTGCCTGGTGAAAAAGGACCTGGGGGTGCTGGTCAACAGCAGCTGAACGTAAGCCAGCAGTGTGCCCAGGTGGCCAAGAAGGCCAAGAATGGCATCCTGGCCTGTATCAGGAATAGTGTGGCCAGCAGGACCAGGGGAGAGATTGTCCCCTTGTACTCAGTATTGGTGAGGCCACGCCTTGAGTCCTGTGTTCAGTTTGGGTCCCTCACTACAAGAAGGACATTGAGGTGCTCGAGCATGTCCAGAGAAGAGCAACAGAGCTGGTGAAGGATCTGGAACACAAGTCATATGAGGAACAGCTGAAGGATCTGTGATTGTTAAGCCTGGAGAAAAGGAGGTTCAACTGAGACCTTATCACTCTCTACAACCACCTGAAAGGAGGGGGGGGTCACTCTCTTCTCCCAGGCAACCAGTGACAGGAAAAGAGGAAATGGTCTCAAGCTGTGCCAGGGGAGGTTCAGGTGGGACATCAGGAAGAATTTCTTCACTGAAAGGGTAGTTAAGCATTGGAGCAAGCTGCCTAGGGAAGTGGTGGAATCACAATCCTTGGAAGTGTTCAAAAGGCATGTGGATGTGGCACTTCGGGAGATGGTTTAGTGGTGAATATGGCAGTGTTAGGTTAATGGTTGGACTCCATGATCTTATAGGTCTTTTTCAACCTTAATGATGCTATGATTCTATGCATGAACCTCAGTTCTTCCACAACAAGATCTTTTTGTTACTCATTTGTCACCTCTACCGTTTTACAAATCTCCACTACATGCCATCACAATCCTTTCCTCAAAACTAAGAGTCCTTAAAACAGAAGCAGCTACACTCTTGTGAGGGTCGGATGAGTGAACAGTGGAGTGGATTGAGAACTGGCCGAGTGGCAGATCCCAGAAGGTTGCGATCAGTGGCACAGTGTCTAGTTGGAAGCCTGTCACCAGTGTTTTCCCCCAAGACTCAGTACTGGGCCCAGTATTGTTTAACTTGTTCATCAATGACTTGGATGAAGGGGCAGATGTCTCCTCAGCAAGTTCACTGATGACACAAAGCTGTGAGGAGTGGCCAATACCCCAGAGGGCTCTGCAGCCCTTCAGAAGAACCTTGACAGGTTGGAGAGATGGACAGAAAAGAACCTTCTAAAATCCAACCAAGGTTTTCACAGGTTCCAGCACCTGGGAAGAATAACCCCAGCACCACCACAGGCTGGGGGTCGATCTGCTGGAAAGCAGCTCTGCAGAGAAGGACCTGGGGGTCCTGGTAGACAACAACCTATCCATGAGGCAGCAGTGCCCCTGTGGCCAAGAAGGATAATGGTATCCTGGAGTACATTAGGGAGAGCATCACTAGCAGGTCAAGGGAGGCGACCCTGCCTCTCTACTCAGTCCTGGTGAGGCCAAAACTAGAATGCTGTGTCCATTTCTGGGCTGCTCAGGACAAGAGAGACATGGAGCTCCTGGAGCAGGTCCAGTGGAGGGCTACGAATACAATTAACGGACTGGAGCATCTCTCTTATAAGGAAAGGCCGAGGAAGCTATGCCTGTTCAGGCTTGAGAAGACACGACTGACAGGGGACCTCACTAATATGTATAAGTATCTAAAGGGAGGGTGTCAAGAGGATGGAGCCAGGCTCTCCTCAGTGGTGCCAAGCAATAGGACAAGAGGCAAGGGGCAAAAACTGATGCACAGGAAGTTCCACCTGAACATGAAGAAGAACTTCTTCACTGTGTGGGTGATCGCAGCACCACAACAGATTGCCCAGAGAGGTCATGGAGTCTAACTCACTGGAGATACTCAAGAACCGTCTGGTCACAATCCTGTGTCACGTGCTCCGGGCTGACCCTGCTGGAGCAGAGATTGGACCAGGTGAGCCACTGCGGACCCTTCCAACCCGACCGTTTCTGACATTCTGTGACAGTGTAAAACAACAGCGTTGGGATCTGGATTGGCCGCTTTGTTCCAAGGCAGACGAGGCAGGACTTCGCGCCTCCGGCACATCCCAAGGACCAGCCCGCCCTGGCACAGCCGCAGCCCGGGCTGTGGCGGTGACGCGCCCGCCAATGACAGG
>VZRJ01008142.1:572429-660287 GCA_013397565.1 Ptilonorhynchus violaceus
ACGGTTTCCGTCTCCTCATCTCCCCAACATGGCAGCGGTGGCAGCGGCGGGAGGCGGCCGCGCCCCTCGCAGGCCGGCGCTGCTGACCCCTCGCGGCAACGGGGACCGCACCGTGTTCCTCTTCGACCGGCGCCGAGAGCAGGCGGACCCGGACGAGAAAGTGCTCAGCTACGGCAAGGACAACTACCGCGCTTTCCGCAGCGCCGTCTGCCAGGTATGCGGCGGGGCGGGCGGCGTCGGGTGCGGCGGTGCCGGTGCTCCATGTGCGAGGGCCCTTCCCCGGCGGCGCGAAGGCTGAAGGGCGGCCGGGGCGGGGTGTCACAGCCTCCGGGGNGCGCACTCGGGCACCGCAGAGGTCTGTTCCAACCTGAATGATTCTGTGGTTCTGGTTCTGCTGTCCAAGGTGTTGGCGATAAGCGCCGGGCGTTTCCCGCCCTCAGCGGTGGCTGCCATTTAAATACCGTGTCTGGCTGCCCCTTTGCCGTGTCGTGTGTATTTTCGATTCTCTTTCCCCTTCGTGACGCGAAACGAAACTTACTCCGTCTTCACAGCTCTGGGAGGTGGAGATTCTTCTCTGCGTACGGGCTGTTTGCTGTAGTTTGCTGGTGATACCAGTAGGCATCGCCCATTTCTGTCATGGTTTCGTTTCCTGAGCGAGTGATAAATGCCATAAACCTGTTGGCTGGCTGCATGTTTTACTTTGTGAAATGCCCAGGAAAATCAGCTCTAGATTTTGCACTAATTGAGTCAGATAAAACATTTATTTTAGTTTCTTTGTCCGGTATAATTTGCACTTAGTTCCCTGCGATATAAATCCCATTATTAGATCCCATCTATATTACATATAGATGGCGTATAATAAATACTTATTTTATTTTTAATAAATATATTTATTTATAACTATTATGACATTTATAGATTGTTTATAAATAACATTAATGTTATCAAATTTATCATTTTTATGTGTAATAATGAAATATAGATAAAATATGGATGAAATATATAAAATAAATTTTTATTGAGATAAAATAAATAAATAAATAGTATACAAATTGTCCTGTGTCTGGACAATGTTTAATGTAGTGCTTTCCTACCGTAATGGAAGCTTTGAGTTATCAATGTCAGCAGGAATAGCTTTCACCTGTGATTGCCTCCTCCTTGCACAGTTCTATTTCAGTATGCAACTGAACCTCTCCTGTTACTTAAGGCAGACTCACCTTCCCTAGAAGTATGCAAAGAATGAGTAGATGTGGCACTTTGTGATATAGTTTAATGAGTGTGATGTTGTTCAGTCGAGGTTGGACTTCATGATCTTGGCGGTCTTTTCCAGCCTTTATGATTCTGTCATTCTGTACTCAGAAATAACTTGACTATGGAGTGTTAGCACATCCCTTGGTCTGATCACTGCTGCTAAATTCATAGCACTAGAAGAAACATGTAACTGAATGGAATAAGGAAATGAGTTACACTTTATGCAGTGTAACATCTTGAGAAGCCAGACAGTGGAGTGGCTTCATGACCTTCCAAGGGTTTGTATCTCCTATGAATAATTATAAGTATTGCATAATTTTCTCTAAGAGTTGTCTTAGTGGATCCCATCACAACTGTACCTAGTGGATGAATTCCAAGAATACTTCACATTTTCAGTAGCTGGAGCAAATACGTGGGTGATTAACCCATCTTTTTTCTTAAATTTTGTAATTAATTGATGGGCTGAGTTTAACACTAATTTGCAATTTTTTACAGAACAGAGTCTGTCTTTTCATGTATTTTTTATATATGCTGCACACTCCAGTGACTTAATGTTTCCATGCATCGTCATGGTGGTTAGTAGTCCACAGAGCTTTTGGCATATTTGCAGTCTTATAAAGAAATAAGCCATTATCACCAGCTGTGACAAATCTTGGGTACAAACAGCTTCAGGGATTTTTTTATCTGAAATGTGTTGACATTTTGAAGTTGGTACTTTAATGCAGTTAGACCGGCTGCTTAGACAGCCAACATAGTGTTTGAGAAGCTTGGTGCTGCAAAGAGGACCTTGGTGTGTTTGAACGTGGTGCCTGTGAAAGTAAAATTTTCACGTAGAGCTTTTTAACATGTTAGCTCCATAATCCTTATCACCAGTCCTGGTGGCTAGTTTGGGTGTGTTAAGGATAATAGGGTCTGTATGTACTCTTGTAAACTTGTGCAGCAGCAACCTCAGCTGATCATTCCCTTAGAGAAAAAGAAATGGGTTCACTGGATTGGGACAGGCCTTCCCCACTACATGGTGCTGAAAACGCGGCAGGGAGGTGATGAAAGCTCAGGGAGAAAGATTCTTTTGTTAAGCAATTTTAAGTTGATTCAGGCGAAGGTGAAGAGTAATGTATTCACTTTTCCACAATTAAAGTTGTTAGACACCATCGGACTGCTCGATTGAGCAAATGCCGCGTAGGCAGCAGTGTTGTTTCCACAGGTCGCCTGAATGGTGGCTCGGCCTCAGTGCACGCTCAGCTTTCAATTGACTTTCATTGGCAGTTTGTCAGCAAAGGTGCTCTCACGTTTTCCAGTCTGCCAGTCTGGGCTGTGAACGTGGTCATGGCTGACAGGAATGCTAGAAATACTAAGCTGTTGGAACTATTTATGATGTGAACATCTTCCTGAGGCGTAAGATAATTCTAACGTGCGAATAAATTCCAGTGTCTCAATAAGCCAAGAGGCAAAAAAGGATGTTCATTAAGATGGATTATGGAGAATAAACATAAGTGTAGGAGAAACTCAAGAATAAGTGTAAATTTTTTGTGAATATTTGCTTGCCAATGACTATTAAATAAAGTAGAATCAAATTATTTGCAATCAAAGAAACAAATTTGCAGAAGTTGCTAATATTTTATCACCAGAACATCATTCTGCTAAATGCTCTATAGAAGTACTTCTATTCTTAATGATGAAATCAGTCCACCTTGCAATGATTATATTTTTGTATTATAAACCCTATGCTTGTCTACACAATTTTAGTGCTTCTGTATAACTAGAAACTAAAAATAGATATATTTTAAACATGCTATGCATACGCAAAGCGTTTCCTTGATTTTTAAAGAAACTGTTGGAGGTGCTGTAAGATGCAGCGATATTCTAAGTTTTTTCCAAAACTATCACATTGTATTTCAGACTTATAGCATCTTCGTTACTGATATTTTGGTGGGAAGAAAGATACAGTGCATTTAGTTACAATCTTATGGTGTGTTGATTGATTTGGAAAGCCGAGTGGCTTGTAAGTTCCTGGTCAGATTTCAGTGTTGGCAATACAGTCAGATGCAGAGTTAGTATGCTTGTCTAGACTCAGACTAAATCTAGTAATGACAGCATCCTCTTTATAGAAATTCTGGGGTCTCAAGCTTCTTTCTGCTTGTTAAACGTTGCAAATCTTGAAAAGATATCTGACTTAATGCATTGTTCTGGATAAATATGCTTGTGGCTTCTGTAGAGATCTTGTGTCATGCAGTTTGCCTCTCTTCTTCTCTGTTTATTATCAAAATTAAGATAGAACTTTACCTCATAAAAACTTATTCTGTTATTGAATCTTGTGATAGTTAGACTGTTTCTACAGAAGCAGTTTCTGTTGAACTATCAGTTCACTTCTTAACATCTTTAATTACTATTTGTAAATATTTAGAAGTGTATCCACTGAACTTCTGAAAGTAGTGAAACTTTTAAGTAGGACAGAGGACAAGGAACTTCCAGTTCTGCAAATGTTAGCCTCTGTAATTTGTTCTTTAGATGGAGATGACTCTGTCAATAAAGGATGGTTGGAAATAGTTACAGAACACTAGTGCTCACTGCTGGTTTTTGTCTGTAGATTGTCTCTAGAAGATACAAGCTCCTGTGTATTCCTGTATTTCTGTAATGTGCAAATTTTTGCTTTGAACTCCAAGAAATGCTTAGAAATAATTTCCAGCTTTTTTGTTTGTTTGTTTCAACTACTTTTCTAGAGAGTTTTGGATTCCCCTTTCTGTTGGTGTCCAAAGATGTTATATAAGTTTGTGTTCTGACATTAGAAAAGCTCATTTGGATTATGTTTAGAGATGATTGGCATCATACTTGCCCTGCTACCATGAGTGCTTTGTCCCAGATTCTTGCTAACAGATCCTTAGCAAGTTGTCATGTCAAGAGCTGACCTAACAGTAGACTGGAAAAGTTTACTTGATTAGAATTCTTGTGATTTGCATATAGTTGTTACTTGCTTCCAGCAAGGTCCTTGTTTCCCCTTAATCTTTTTATATCTTAATTTTTGTATTTGCTACTTTTGTTAATTACCTTAATATTACATAGTTGTAGGAATACTTGAGAGAGATGATACAAATATCTCAGTATCCATAAGTATTACTGAAAGACAGTTCTTGGTTTGAAAATCTGTGATTTGAGAATGAAATTCTTTTCCTTAAATGTGTAATATCATTTCATCCATTTGTTGATGTAAGAGATTTCTCTCAACTTGGAGTGATAATTCTTCCTTAAGTGGGATAGCCAACTGATAAATGTATTTCTTTCAGCAACTAGCATGGGATATTCAGTTAATCACATGCAAGGTTACAGAAGGCTAAAGGCCTCTCAGAGTTTGGATATGGCATTTAGCTTCATTTTTTCAGATTCCTGAGCAAGTTTCTGCAAAGGAGCTATTGGATCAATGCGGAATACTGAAAAAGCTGTATTGCCTTTTGCCATGTTGGGTAGCTAAGTAAGTAACTATGAAGGACAGCATTGAAAGCAACATTGCCAGATTTCTTTACATTTAACTGATACAGTTCAGGTCCCCTTTAAGTAGTTTAAATTGGCAACACAGTTCTAGTAGTCAGAAAATTACTTCTGGGCTAGGTGCCAGTTGGTGAAACTTGGTGCCACTGTGCCTGTTACATCTCTGTTGTCTTTTGGCTGCATCACCAAGTTCTGAGGCCATTTTTTCACACCATTCTCATGCACTGACTGCTTGGATTGCTTACAGTAGGAGGAGACAGAATTTTAAGGGTATGGAAGTTGCTTATTGTAGGAAACAACTGTTTGTGTTGGAAAGGTTTGGATTGCAAGCAGCTAAATGTCTTTTCTGAGGATAGGGTAGTTTTGGCTTCCCTGTTCTACCTTTGTCATGAAGTGTTCCATTCCTTCAGCTTGAAAATTCACCACCAGAAAGATTTTATGGTAATAGACTGAAGGACCAGAGGAAGCAGGCCAATGATTCTGTGTTTACAGCATGTTATTTCTCCTTCAGTTACCACCTAAAGCCTAATTATGTGACTGCGTGCAATGGTTGTACACACACAAAGTTAAATATTTTCTTCTTGAACACCTTTTCCAAAGCAGATAGTGAATCTAGAGGCAAAATCTTTGTTGACTTAATGTTAAGTGTTTTATTTGGCTCAGTAGCCAGGCAAGCCTCGCTGTGCGTGTGCAGACCAAGTAGCAGTAAAACTTGCTTTTGTGTTTATGTGCTGATATGTGAACAAGAAAAGAAACAATGCCTATTTGAAGGAGTGTAAACTGCTGAGGAGTTACCTGTGATTTGTGGGCTTGAGTTTTTTGGGTTTTTAGTTTATAAAGAAAACCTGTGGCTGAAGGAAGTACATAAACTGAACCTTGTGTCTTGATTCATATTTAAAGGTTAAAGATATCACAGTTCATTCACACTTTCATATGTCATACCTGTAACTTGCTCTGCTGAAAGCTTCTTGGGCTTGGGACATTGTCTCAAACTCCTTTAGCATTATATTAATCTCATGTCATAAACATCTACCAACAAATTGTATTTATTTCTCATGAAGCACAGGTAGTGCTCCAGACTGATCCTGCAGTTTATAAAGAGGGCATTTCTCTTGTTTGTACAAAGACAGGATTTTGCCTATGTATCATTCCGTGGGTTTAAGGACTGATAATCTGCCTTGTGCAAAACAGGCTCAACTCCGGCTTTTTTTTTCTTAATTTAATTTGTTGCCGATTAACACAAACTTTTGATGATTGATTGGGGGGGAAATTAATCACTTAGGGAAATGCCTTTCCTTCCCCTTCTCCAAACCCATCTTCTGTCATACACCTTTCTTTCCCCATTCCTAGTCTAATTTACCCTTGTTCTCCCAATGCACAACTCATGATCAGTCCCAATTCATTTGGTGAGGCAGTGGGTCATGTGAGAGGTCAGGGCGTGTACAGGACTTTCTTCTGCTGCATTTACTGGGTTTTTTTCTTCTGTGCTGAGTTTGCCATAGGTCACAGGCCTCTGGCAGTAGAAGGACAGAAAGGGGAAATTCTTTGCCATGACATGGCTCCTCCATGGGCCTTAGCATCTTTGGGACCATCCCTGCTCTGGTGTGGAGAACCTCCTAGCAGTGTCTCCTCTGGTGCATCTCCTCTGTTCCTCCTCATTTGTTTCTTCTATTTCTTCTCCCCTAAGTTTGGCAGAAGCACCATGTGCCTTGCTGGTTAAAATTTTTGGTTGAAATTTCTGGTTGAATTTCTGGCTGAAATTTTGGTGAGGAGCGAGTTGTTTGCATCAGTTTGAGAGCCATTTGGAACTGGCTATGGCTATCTCAGGGCAATTGCCTCTTTTCGCACTGGTCACCAGCTCTCTGGCATCAAAGCCCAGCAGCATACGCTCAGTGCACCTCCAGGTGTGGTTTAGCAGCTAATTTGGTTTTAAGTGAACAGCTATGGTTGTTTTCCCAGAATATTGAAAATTTGGTTCATTGATATAATCTATACTTTTTAGGCTTTAGGTGTCCTTTTCTTCTCTGTATGCAGATAACTGTTCATCTTTGTAACATTTTAACTCTTGCATTTGCATGTAGTGATAATATGTAACCAATAATTTAGGGATCCTTGCCTTTTCACACATCTACCTTTCGTAGCTTTTGGAGTAATTTGAAACTTGTCTCTGTTTTTTCCCCGGCGTCTTTGCTTTTATATACAAAAAGATAAAAGCTTTCCACTTAGTTGTTTTAATACAATAACCTCCAAACATGCTTTCATTGTGAATGCACAGAGGCACTTCTGAGTATAGTGATTGTACTGTACTCTTGAAGACTTTGATGACATGAAAAACTTGATGATGGTTGTGTGTCTGGATAGTTATCGTGGAATAACTCACAGATTTGTAATCTGAATGTGCTGCTGGGTTATCTCATGAATCTTACCAAACTGAGTTGTGTGCATCTTCAGTACCTTTTGGAAAAAGGCATGATGCTGGGCTGAAAAGGACTTAACAGTGAAATCTGAACTTCTTATCAAGTTGACAGAAGATATCGTGATACCTCTTACATGCACAAATCTTACTGAGAAATGAAACTTTTGACCAAACATTGTTTATCAGAATCAAATGAACCATCACCAACTGTACAAGTAAATTACCTAGTAGGTTCACTTTAATTCAGGAATGACCAGCTCATGTTTCTGGAGACCACATCCTCATATTGGGACAGCTGTGCAGCCACCTCACTGCTACCTGGCATAGTGGGAAGAGACAGGGACTAGGATAACCAAGAATGCAGAACAGAGGGAGGGAGGAAAACAAGTAGGTCTTACATAGAAATGAAGCATTCAAACTGAGAAATCCCTGAACTTGGCCAAAATTTATGAAGGATATGGCCTCTTAAACTACAGCATGGACAAGAAAAAACAGTTATCTGGAGTTCAGACTGCCAGACTTGGTCCATGTACCTGCCTAGGAGCTTGTGAAGTGGAAAGGATCTGCTGCCAGTGGACTCAGGAATGCTGGGCTCTCCCAGGAAATTAAAGCATAGCTCTGCCTGCCGGGCTGTTGGGGTTGGCTTAGTTGAGGCTCAACCATGGAATGAGGGAGAGGACCAGAAGGAGGAGGCTGCCCCTGCTCCAGTAGCAGGCTGCTGTCTTGTACATGCACTAGCTAATCTAACTTCTTACTGCTTTAAAGTAAATAGTGCACTCTTCATAAGGTTTTGAGAGCAGGAGAGCCTTTGAGAAAATAGGGAAGCTGTGATTATAGCTGGAGGGAAAGATGCTTATCTGTGCTTTCAAATGTAAAACTCTACAGTTATTCTGTGTTAACCACTGACCTTGAATGGCACAGTAGGATGTTAGCTTTCTAGAATCCATATTTTTTAATGCTTACTTTTATTGCTCTGAGCAATTTAATATTCTTTCCAGCATAGATTTGCCATGTGGAAATTTGTGTAGTGTGAGAGGTAAAGCTGAAGTGATCTGAATGTAGAAGAGTTAAAAAGTATCAATCCAGGTTCTTCAGTCTGAATATCAGTCTCTTTGTCATCTCCATTTGTTTTACTTGCGCCAAGTGCTATGAGAAATTAGACAATTTTTCTAATTTTGCCTATGGATAATAACTGTAATTTTAATGTGGTCACGGGGAGAAAGTACCTGAAATATGGAAAGCAGGCTTCTAATGGAACCTTAAGCAGTGTTTTAATAATACTTTCATGAGTCTGAGTAATAGGGATGGAAAGATAGTGGTATGGGAAATGATGAGGGCAAGTTGCTGCAGAGAACACTAGAGCTTCAGGGAAGAATCTGGTGAAAAGTGCATAAAGCACTGTCTGAGTTGTGACTGCAGGATTGAGTGGGTTGATGGAGTTTAACAAGACCAGAGTTGACTTTTACTTGAGTTTCAAAGACCTGGAAAGGCAGGAGAAAATACAGATATTTATTATTTTGAGAAAGAGATTAGTGTTGGACATCAGGGTGCAGAAATGAGGGCAAAACTTAGAGGCATTTAAATGCATGTAGAAAGCAGGATAAAAAGTATAAAGCTACAGTTAGACATTCAGAAGTTAAAGCCATCAAAGTGGCAAAGATTGTTTGGGTTCAGAAGATTAAACTTAAGTGTATTAACAGTAAAGAATTTTTCTGAAAGAAATCTTTATTATTTTTTTAGATGTATCATATAAATGAAGAACACAGACTTTAATATGAATCCAACGTTATGAAATACTAGGTTGGTTTGATGTCTCAAAAGAGTGCAATTACACGTGGGACGTTGTCTAGATCATAACTATTGCTGTTGCAGTCTGAAGTAGAGCTGTTCAGTCTCATTCCTCTGCCCTCAGGGTGATTACCTGTAAGACTGTTCCTCCTTCTTAAAATTCCTGTTGCTCACTGGAGCATATTTTATGCAAGTAAAAAACCAAACCACCCTAGTATGGACAGATTTGGCTAAGTTGGGAAAGCAAGTGAAGTTAAGTTCAGATGTGTTCTAAGACATAATATCTAATTACTCCTCAGTAGTTTGTGACAAAGTAAATAGACCATGCCTTTTTAAATTTGTTTTACCTGAATACTTTTGGTATTCAGGGAGTACTAAGGGAGTACTTAGTCATCATAACTGAATAACCTTCAATTTTTGTAGGCATTTGGCATAGCTTCTGATGAAAACTTTGTTATCACCACAACAAACAGGAAGGAAATTACAGAAGATAACTTCAGTAAGTATCTTAGATGGCAAAATAATTACGGCTATTTCTTATATTGATCATAAAGGTCGCATGATGATTGATTGTGCTGTATGGCATGCAATAATTAACTGAAAGTACAAATCCTGTAATAGTTTGCCAAGAATTGTTCCAAAGATTACTTTCACAAACACGTTTTTGACAAGTACTTGTTAGTATGATGGCAATTATGCTAAGTAATTTTTTTACCTGCCATCACAAATTCTGTAAATGATAGGAAAAAATTACATGTACATAGCTGTCACCTGAGAAAACTTGCATTATTACTCATGGAAATGTGAAAAGATATTAAATTAAATGTTGTTGCTAAATGCTGAGCAGGCAATGCCTAAGAAAATACAGAGATTACCTGTGGCTAAACCTGTACTTGTTTTGAGAGCAGAAGTTGCCTGATGCAGTGCTCTTCAATGTACTTTGTATTTCATCTTCACTGCAGGCGAACTTGTTCAAGATGGAGTTACTTTATATCTGCTACAGTCAGTTGATCAAATGTTGCTTTTGGCAACCAAGGAACGAATCGACTTTCTGCCCCACTACGATACACTTGTCAAAAGTGGCATGTACGAGTACTATGCCAGCGAGGGCCAAAATCCTTTGCGTAAGTACTTGTCAAAATAAGCTTGTGTAAATGATGTTTATATGAATATAATGTGGTTATGAGCAATTCAACTTTTAGGTATAGCTGCTGAAAAAAAAAAGTTTTAAGTGTAAAGGAAAAATAAACTATGTTCTTCATACAAATTTTTCTTTTAAAATGATTAAAAGTGGCCACCTAAGAATCCGGATTTATAGAGGTACCTCCTCAAATACTTGTTCAAGAAGTTTGAATATTTTAGAAGTAAAATAACTTTAGCCTGAATAATCTTGTGGAATCCAGACAGGTAAGCATTTGTGTTATTGGGTTTTTGTCTCCTGTACTAAATGTGGTAGATTTTGTGTTTGAATTTGGCAAACAGTTTTTGTATGAGCTACTATAGAATTTTGTGTGGCCTCTCATCTAGGGTTCTACAGGGCTTATCTTTACCAACAAGAGCAAGTATTTCTTTAAAAAGATGCTGCTTTAGTTAGTTCCAAAAAGGTAAAAACATAATTCAACATCATTCTAAGTTGTGTATTAAATATGTAACCAGCATTTTGTATTGTTTTATTGAATAAATTTATTTCTGGTTATGGCTTCTCTGAAAATTCTGTCTGTAGCTATGATTACTTTTTAAGTATGTACTTTTTAGGTACATTAAGTTCAAAAGTGTACAGAAAAAAACCACAAAAAGAGTGAAAACTCAAGCATGATACCATTCCTGGTGTGATTTCTGTTTTAAAACTATATCAACAATGACTATAAATAGCAGCTGTATTTCTAAGGACCAGTTTCCTTTTTCCCCGTTCCTTATTGTGCACTTCATTTGTCCCCTGCCCCATCAAAGACACTGTGTTGGTTCGGGTTTGGGGGTACTGTGCTGAAAGGGCAGTGATAGTTGGGTCAGTGATATGTCTGTCCACCTCTGTGCACAGCAATTGCTGTGTAAGACCACACAAAGCATTCTGTGGAGATCTGTGCTTTGTTCCTGCCAGTAGCCATTAGTGGACCTATTGCTCACCAACACAGAGGAACTTACTGGAAAGGCCAGGATGGGCCTGGTCTATAGTGATCACACCCTGGTGGAATTCATGATCTGGATTAATAGAGGCAAGGTGAAAAGTACAGTCAGGACTCAAAAGCTTAGGAAAGCGAACTTTCGGTTGCTTAAGGGCATAGTGGATGGGATGCCCTGGGAAACAGCCCATGGGGATAAAGGAGTAGTAGAGAGCTTGCAGTTTTTTAAAGGCTTTCTTTCTTAGAGCACAAGAACTATTGATTTCTAGGAGCAGGAACTTGGGCGTGTAAGGCAGGACACGAGCATGGCTGAGTAAAGACTTCCTGGTCAACTAAAACACGAGGGAATTGCATAGGTGGTGGAAGCAGGGGCATGAATACTGAGAATAATATAGGGATATTGCTTGCAAATGTAGGGATGGGATCAGGAAAGCTAAGGCACAGTTTAGAGCTAGATTTGGCAAGGGATGTGAAGATGAATAATAAGGGTTTCTACAGATATATTGGGAAAGGATGACAAAAGAAGTTTTACCCTCAGTAAATGAAATGCGGGGTGAGCCGGTCTAGAGGCAACTGACCTGGAGAAGACTGAAGTACAGCAGCAAATAGTGGTTTTGAGCCAGTGTAAGTGTACTGCAGCTGATGCTTCTTATTTACAACATCTCTAGGTTGTATCTCTAGGCAATGCCTAGCCAATTTCACATGTTGATGAAGGACCATTATTCTTTGATATGGAATAGTAAATATGGATCACATAACTGATGCTCAACTGCTCTTGTGTTTGCAGTGAAGAAAGTTGCAAAAAAGTGCAGAACTTTATACTTCAGTAACAACTTGAGGAAAAACACCAAGTGCTTCAGTGTTGCTGCATTACACTAATACTTTCTTTCACATGTCTGGAGTCCATGGCCAGTGTAATTTGCGCTGTAACATTCTGAAGAACTCTGCAAATTGTAGGAAGTAAAGTTTCCTTTTTAGAGAGGCTGAATGGAAATGTCTGTTCACTGTGGATCAGTCAGATTGAATTAATCCAAACTTGATGTATTTTTTTTCAGATTGATGCTGCTGTTTAAAATAAATGCAATTTTCCACTACGCTTAGGTAGTCTTACTTTAATTAGGTAAGGGCTCCAAGCATTAATGATTAGAAACAACAAATTTGTGCAAACAGTTTGGCTGACTATTTCTGCAGTGTATTGCCATGGATCTGACAGAACTTTGGTTGTATTACCATTCACTAAAATCCTTTAACAATTTTTACAGTTTTCTTTGTGTTTTGTAAACAATTAGCTTTTTAGTTTTAGACGCTGTACAAAATTTCATTTCAGGTTTGTTCAGTTAATTCATTCTTCCCTCAATATTTTAAGAGGTCAAAATCCATTTTTTACATACTTTGGACTCTCATATTAATCATGAAAGTTAATTCCTAATCATGAAAAGGACAAATTTGTCTTCTGGTAAGGAAATTGTTAGTTCTTCATTGCCCTTTCCAATAATTGTGTCCTTACCATTCAGAGAGATGTGACAGATTCAGTGGTAAATCATAAAGTACATGTACAAAAGCATTTTTCTTTTTTAAACAAGATGTTATGAGTTTGATTGTTCTGCCTGTGCTTAGCTCTCGTCTGTGTTTAGAGAATGCATTATCCTCATTGCTCAGAAGAAACTAGTATAAGTGTGTCTGTTTCCTGAGCACTGTCTAATAGGGTGATTTTTCTTCAATTTCTGTAGCATTTGCCCTTGCTGAGTTGATTGACAATTCTCTGTCAGCTACAGCCCGAAATACTGGCATTCGGAGTATACAGATAAAGTTGGTAAGATAGAAATACTTTGATTTTTTCAGGTGTAGTTTGCATTATCCTTTTCTTTTTTTCTATTGCTCCTTGTTGTTTTGTGTTGTTTGTGTTTCCCCAAACAGTTATTTGATGATTCCCAAGGAAAACCAGCTGTTGCTGTGATTGATAATGGAAGTGGAATGACTTCTAAACAACTTAACAACTGGGCTGTATATAGATTGTCAAAGTTTACAAGACAAGGTGACTTTGAAAGGTTAGAAAGTTTTAAATATTTCTACAACAATTAGCAAACTCTGCAAAGGCCCACAAAATATTCTTTTAAGGCATAGCTCTATACCAACACTTAGTTAAACTGTGTCATTTTATGATTACATAAATAGACCCATACTTTTTCTAGGTAGGAAATAGAGAAGTTTCATAAAACAAAACTGCTCTGCTACTATTATGATACTGTGTGAATATTTTTTTGTTCTCATGGCCTTATCTAAGCTCTCTTTTGCTTGCCTACACACAGTTAAGGCCATTCTGTGTTCTGCAGAGGCTTTTTGTTCTGTGTTCATCTGTTACCTGAAAGCCTTTCAGTAGTGCATTAAATGATACATTCAGTATCTGTTGTGCTACTGGAATAACACATAAACAGATTCAGGGTTTTGGGTTAGGTTTTCTTCTTTTTTTTTTATTGTGTATAATGCAATGTAAATTATACCTGAAGATGTCTTATTTTTTGAAGCAGGCTAGGCAAACTAAATTTTTTGCATTTACAGAAGAAAGTGGAGGTTTTATGGTGGGTTTTACTACTTATATGAATTAATTTACAGTTTTGAATCTGTTCCCAAGAGATCTTCCACCTGCACAGCCAGGCATAAAACTAATGTATAAAATTCCACAGAATTAGTTATGTACAGTTTTTGAGCTTTAGTCACATTTTAAATACCTTAAGCCTGGGATAGTAAATGTGAAGATGAGAATTACAGCCTCAGTCATAACTAATTTGTCATATGCGCAACTAGTGTAAAAAGTAATGGGGCAGGAAGAAGTAATAATACAGCTAGGGGAATTTTTTTTTGCATTGGAAGCATCTCCAAATAGAATGGGAATATCTCATAAACATCTGTAGATAAGAGCATGAAAAGTGATTCTGGGTCATTTATAAAGAAATTCACTGCTTTTTGAAATTGCAGTAGGTGAGTTAATAACGGTGGAAATGTATAATTTTCTTAAACTGGAGGTTTAAACTGTGGATTACTACCACTCAGTGGGAGCATAGGTGTAAATTGTACCAGGATACCATCAACACCTTACTTTCACTTGAGACTGCTGTGATTTAAAAACAGATGTTTGTCCAAAACTAGGTAAAACTGTTCAAGCTGACTTAAGAGACATGGAATTTCATTACTGATAGCATGTGTTGTCTATCCAAGACTGCATTTAATAGTTGGTTGGCATTATTTCCCACTTTGACTTGGAAGTATTTTTATGAAAGGATGCTCTCAGAAAGATCAGGCTTGCTTTGTAAGCCATTTTCATTTGAATAAGACTTGGTTTGCAAGAAGGGATAGAAATGTTTTATAAGATGACTTAGGAACATGCTTACTCTGTCATCATCTTTTTAAAAAGAGTGCATCAAGAATTTTAGGCACATACATTTTAATGTTGCAATTTTAATAGGTCTAAAGTGAAGGAAGTGACAGCAGGAAGAATTTAATAGAAGCTGGTTAGATCAGAAGTTTTTGGATTTTTTAATTACTTTTGTCTTGAGAAAATTTATTAAAGACCGTTCTATCCTCAGTGATCATTCAGGATATGTACGCCCTTTGCCAGTGCCTCGTAGTTTAAATAGTGATATCTCATATTTTGGAGTTGGAGGCAAACAAGCGGTGTTCTTCGTTGGACAGTCTGCCAGAGTAAGTCAATGTCAATTTTGAACTTTGTTTTAAAACATTTGTACATAATCAGATTGTTACTTCATAGCTTTTAATCACAGCATTAAACTATTTAATGATGTTCCTTTTGAGTCCTATTTTGATTTTAAGTGCTGTTTCTTTAATAAAATCAGATGATAAGCAAACCTGCAGCATCTCATGATGTTCATGAACTTGTCCTTTCTAAAGAGGATTTTGAAAAGAAGGAGAAAAACAAAGAAGCAATATATACTGGATTCATTCGAAACAGAAAGGTAAGCAGCCTTAGGATTTTCACATTTTTAACTGAACCCCTTTCCCAAGTTAATGTGATTTAACTATGTAATATTCTTGCAATACTTATCTGGGGATATCTTCATCTTACTGTATCATTTGCACTCAGGAGTTTAAGAGGAAGTAATGGGAAACTTGAAGATGCTGTATCATAGATATGCTTTATTTGTATGTGATTCTTCTCTTTTCAGTTAAGGTTAAATAACAAATGCTTTATAATTTTACATGTCAGCTTAAGAAAAATATTTAAAAATACTTTTCTAAGCACAGCAGTTTTAGGGGGGGTATGAAACAAAAAGAAAAATGTATTTTCTCTGAAGCAGTAAGGAATAAATTAGGGAAGCAAATTGTGCTTATATAGAAATATACTAACCTGCATATGGGAAAAAAGTCCCGCCAGATCAAAAAACCCAGTGGTTTACAAATATTCATCAGTTTTGTAAAATAAATGAACTATTCAGCTGAAAACTAAACTCAACAGTCCTGATGCTTTTCATGAAGAAAAACAGCTTAAGCAAAAAAGCTGTGAGATAAGGAGGAAGACTGAAAAGAACTGTTCTTTGGACATTTTTGAGCAAGGAGGTAAAGGCAAAGATGTAGCTGAGGGTGCAGAGGGGAGGAAAAATGGGTGCTGTGTGTGACAAGGCAGTCAGACCTTGAGCCCATATCTAGTGGCTTGTTCTTGGCGTTTCCTATGGGTGAGAAAGGAACAGGAGGTAAGTAAGGTTTTTCTCATGCCACTCTTAAGTCAGTAACTTGCAACAAAAAATGAATTGTCAGAGTTTTGTTTTTATTCTCTGTACAATATCGTTAAGCAGGGCGACTCACAAAAACAGAAATTGAAAACAAAAGCAGACAAAATCTGCTTTATTGTAAAAGGTGCAAGTGTTTTCCCTCCCTATTTGATATTAACAAGAGCGGGTGAGTGAGAGAAAGTAGAAGATAAGCAAACAGGCGTAAGAACTCAACTAATAGAAGTGAAGTGTGAAGTTAGTGGATAAATAACTCAGGTTTAGGAATTTTTTTTGCAAATCATTGAAATACCTGGGCGAGTTTATTATATTGATATGAAATAAAGTGTGCAAATTTGTGTCTTTAGTGACTTGAAAAATGGTCTACACTGCACACAGGCGAGCAAGAGAATACTATGGCAGAAGTAGAAATTTTAATGGATTACTAGTGTGAGAGGAATAATTGAGCCTTTAAGGCATTTAGTTGGTAAAGGAAGTTACTTTTGCAAAGAAATCAAGATGTAACTAATATGAAACAAAAGGCACTCTGGAACAAGGCCATAACACTGAAGTGGCATTGACAGCACCTCAGCTGATCATCTTGCCCTGATGGATAATAGCACCTGTCTTCACTGCAGTCACTTCTCTGGACCATTTAATACTGCTAACAAGTAAATAGTAATTTTCTAGTTGAGGTGGATGCTAGGAATGTAGGGGAAGGTGTCATGGTAGTTTGTCATCTGCAGTGGGAAGGCAGTCAGAGAAATTGGGAACAACATTTTGGAGGTTCTTCCACTGTGTAAATTGTACAGAATGGCCCTTGTTCAGCATCAGTCAGCTTCTAGGTTGGTCCGATCATATGGAGATGAGGACTAAGCAGCTTTGTCTTTGTCTTTATTATTGCTGATCTCATCACTAACATAGAAATAGTCCCTTTTTTGCATGAAATCAGCAAGACTGTTAGGTTTAAAAGCGACTGTGCGGTGGGCAGAAGGAAGAGATGTAGTCTTCTTTGATGAAAGGTCCCAAAAATTATCCTCTTGGTTAAGGAGACCTCTTTGATTCCCTGGGGAAAGTAAGTCTCTGTAGAGCACCCTTGATTAACTTTTTCACTGCCTATGGTTAGGTAGGACACGTCCCCTTTCATGCCTTAGTGATGTGGGTTTTGTCTGCTTTCCTGCAAAACAAGGCATGTAGCTGCGTTTACTACAACATATCTTCTCAGTTGTACCAGTTGTTTGCAATTACTATAAAGATCTCATGCTTTGTTTTAAAAATAGCTTCTTTTCTGGATGTACCAATTGTAAGGGATTACCCACTGGTCTGGTGTGAAGCATTACATCAACCACTGTGTTTCTCTGCAGTTTAGAAACCTGTCAGAAGAGCAAAGTGCATCCATCCAGAAAAAGATAATCAGTAGTTCCTTGAATCAGGGATTTCTGTTTCTGTTAGACTACTTGACATTTCATCTGGAACTGAGGATTCACCTTATCTTTTTTACAGCAAAAGTGTTTTTCTTCCACTTGGCGTTTCTTTTATACAAAGCAGCCTATCCATTTAAAAGCAAATCTTTTTTTCCTGGCTTTGTTTTCATAAAGACGACTTAATGTCTTGCACACTTAAGGATTCCACTTGATGGATGAGAACATGGATATCACACATTAAACATGATTAAATGCATTTCTAGACTGCACACTTCAAGTGCTGTGATGAAAGTGAGTTGAAAATGAACTGGATCAGTGGTGTCACATTCTCAGCTTGTTGACTTTAATTTGGAAACTTTAATTTTAAGCTTTAATCCTTTGTGATACTTAGCATCATGTGTTCTGTATTACTTTCCTGTTATGTTTTTTAATTCCTTTCAAGTTGATGGGAGTTCAGAAATCAGTTTACATCCCTGCTCTTATTATTTTACTCTTTTTGTAGCCATCTGACTCTACTCACATCACAAGTGATGATGAAAGATTTCTTCATAATCTAATATTAGAAGAAAGGGATAAAGAGAGTTTCACAGCAGTTGTCATTACAGGTGTACAACCAGATCACATGCAGTACTTGAAAAACTACTTTCATCTTTGGACAAGGCAGCTGGCGTAAGTTGGTGATTTAAAAGATTTGATTTAAAAGTGGGCTACTGACAAGCTCAGCTAATCATGAACTGCTTCCTTTTTGTACTTACACAGTGGCCTTATTCCTGTTAAGGCTGTTGATACATGCTTTGTTGATGCTACAATTAGCCTTCCTACCTAACGAATTTTACAGAAACCAACACAACTGAACAAAGCACCCCCAACCAAAGATGTTTGCAAACATCAGTTTCAGTGTGACTTGATAATTGATACATAGTTATTCACTGTAATTTTTATAGCCTATTCAATTTAATGTTGTATTACTAATGTAATAATTAGTTATCTAATTATTAATAACTGCATCAGTTACTTTGCTCACAGCTGTGCTCCTAATCTTGATACCTAGGTTTGTATTTACGGTTTAGGGGATCTGCTGGTTGGTTGGTTGGTTGGCTTTTTTATACAACAACAAAAAAGGACTGCTGCTTCATCCTAGTTTAGGATGGATACTGTCCACTCTGTACCATAGTTATGTCATCAGTGAGCCCACAGAGCCTGGAAATACTGGTGATACTCTTACTTGTTAAGGGGCTTACCTGTTAAGATGATGGATTTGTCTGTGATTGTAAACTGAAATACGAAGTCATAGACCAATTTTGAAATCTGGCAAACTACAGAACTTTGTTTTCAAACTATGATTTTATTTTTGTGTTACCTATAATCTGCTAATAATAAACAATACTTTAAAAATTATTAATATAAGAATTAGATAATATTATGTGAAATATCATTCAGTGTTGCACATAAAAACTTGTTGCTGAAACCATTTTTAAACTTATGAAAATGAAGGGGTACATCTACATAGAGAGATTGACTTAGGTCCCTCATTAGCTTCCAGGTGCTCTTCAAGTGAACACTCACACTTAGGTGTGTGTTAGTTGTTTCAAACCATCTCTTGACGTGAAAGAGCTGCCTCCGTTTGAGATGGAACCCAGGTGCAATTATTCAAATATATGCCCTGTAGTTGTTACAGTAAAACCAGTCAGATTTAGCCTTCCAGTGCTACACAGTCCTGCATCACCATTTCAGCTGTAATGGCCCTTTTCTCCTCGAGCACCTCCCCATTCCCTTCTGCCATGCCTTCTGCCACACGTGCATGATACCAGTTTCATTCTGCTTTCATGGGCTACAGCACAGCCCTCATTATCTCAGGGGCTTTGAGGTGGAGATGAACCCCTAAAATAACTATGTCTTAAGGCCATGGGAGTACCTTTTGAAGTCTGGAAGAAATGCAGACAAAATGCTAAGCAATTTGGACATACCGTGAAGTCCTGAGCAATGAGACCATGAGGAGATTTTTTTCTGGGAACCAGGATTTTTCTTCGGGGGACGTTTAGTGCAGTGGATGTCAGAAGCAGAGGAATTATAAACACTTGCAGGTGCATGTAACTTTCTTCATGCCTTCAGTCCCACTGGCTCATATAATCTCATTTTTCTCCAAACTGTCACCCAGAGGTTTAAGGATTCAGTCTTTGAAGTGGGAAGAACTAGCTAGCTTGCTGAAAAGTTGAAGTAAATGGAGTTAAGTTCCTCAGTTTTCTCAAACTTCGTATATCTATGAAACTAATTCTTCTATCTGACCATGTGGACTTTTTAAAGTTTCTTAAATTAGGAAAAGTGCCCATTAGAAAATAATGTTTACAAGCTGAAAATTATTTCTAATATGCAGATCACATCCATTACTCCTGCCTATATTCCAATTTTTGTAAATAATGTAAGGGCAGTGATTGTTTATTACATGTTTCTATTATTGTTAGATGATTGATAGAAAACTGGTATCAGAAACAAAGTGTGGAAAGCTCTATGGTTCTAGTTCTTTGTAACCTCCAGAGTGCAGAACAATTTACAGTAGTTTTATTAGTTTGTCTTTTGATGTAAAGGATCTGTAGCCATGTTACAATCATATTTTTTTTCACTTATGCTGTTTTTCCCCAATTTATTTCCAGTTATTTTACCCCAAACTTGGTCCTAGTATGATTGTGCATGACAGAGTTGAGAGGAATGAAAAGGAATTACTCCCTTTAGTAAATATTCTGTACCAGATATATGTTTTCAAGGGGTAGATTTATAACAATGCAACAAACCAGTTATGTTTTAATACAAATACAAACTTACTGAGATACTTAAAAAATCATAATGTGCAATTTTTTAATTTCACTTTCTAGTTGGTTTTTTTTTTCTGAAATATATTTCAGACATATCTATCACTATTATATCCATGGACCAAAAGGAAATGAAGCTAATGCTGTAACAAAAGAAATAAGCCCTTTCAACAACATCGACATTCAGGTAAGAGATTTGATACGTATTAGTCAAAAGTCCTCTTTGATGGCATCCTATTTCATGTTGTGCCTGTTTCTCTTTCAGTATGCATTTTAAAATACAGCATTTTTAGATGTGTGTGTAATTTAATATTTTTGAAGTAATGCTATTTATCATTGTAGCATAGCAATTAACTCATTTGTGAACAGTTAAGATAAATGTCGAAATGCTTATTACTGTAAATCTTTAGATCTAAGAAAAATCAGCTTGCTTTCCTGTTTACCAGATTTCAATGTTTGAAAAAGGAAAAGTACCAAAGATTGTCAATCTGAGGGAGATCAAAGATGACATGCAGACCTTGTATATAAATACTGCGGCAGATAGTTTTGAGTTTAAGGCACATGTTGAAGAAGAGGGTATAGTCGAAGGCATCATCCGATATCATCCCTTCCTGTATGATAAAGAAACATACCCTGATGATCCGTGTTTTCCATCAAGTAAGTGAAATGTTTTGCTGCTTGTCAGTCCTATCATAGACAGTCCTACTACTCTAAATACTTTAATGAAATAGAAACTAGAACAATTTAAATTGAACAATTTAAATTTTTAATTGAAGTTTAAATGGATTTAGGTTGTGCCAGAACAGAAAAGTTTACATTCTTTTGGATGAACAGATCCTGTGAATAAATTGCCTGTTGTGGTAACTCGTTCCTCTAAACCTGACGTTAACAGGCATAACACCATCTGATTTCAAACTATAAACTCTTAAGGAATGTAGTCCGATTGAAACTTTCCACTTTCCTGACTGCAGCTTTGCTCCAAGACAGTAATAAAATATGAGCAGTTAGACTCAAGAGATTCTGATATCCGAACATTGTAAAGGGCAATGTGTAGTCTGAAGTTTTTAATTTAAAATTTGTTTTATTCAGTTGTGATGAGTTTTCAAATGCTAGCAGTTTTAAAATACTTTGTGTTGGTATTTTTCTTTTTTTTTTTTTTAACAAAATAAATATTGAGTTTAATTGGGACAAGATTTTATGATATTAGAAGATCTTCAGTTAAAACTAAGAGGAAAAAGTGATACTCAAATTTGAAATTTCAAATTTGTTAGATTTGGTACTATTTAAATTTTGTTTAAAATTCTTCCTTAGCTTGCTTAGTTTTTTTCTGCTTGGTACTTCTGAAACAGGAAAAAAATCGTATTATTATATGTAATTAGTTTGATACAATGTGCATTGCTACTGTGCTCAACTTAAAAAGAATAGTAGTCCTTAATTTAGATTGCTTGAGGTTTTGATATTAGCTTTTTAAAGAAATTTATTCAAGGAGATCATCTGTTTGGTTTTTTAAAATCAAGGATTAAATGATGATGATGATGATGACTGCTTTATAATAGAAAAAGGTGCCAGAGGAAAAAGGCCTATTTTTGAATGTTTCTGGAACGGAAGATTAATACCATATACAACTGTGGAAGAGTAAGTGGTAATCTGTTTCTACAGTGTAAACCAGCCTGTTTCTATAATGTAAATCTCTCTTTATAAGAAGATTTTAATGTCTTTCTCCTCCTGTTTAAGTTTTGACTGGTGCGCTCCTCCAAAGAAGCGAGGGTTGGCACCAATTGAATGCTACAACAGAATTTCTGGTGCATTGTTTACCAATGATAAGTTCCAGGTCAGCACAAACAAACTCACTTTCATGGATCTGGAGCTGAAGCTAAAGGATAAGAATACTCTGTTCACGAGAATCTTCAATGGACAGGTACTTATTTCATTCTGTTAAGTGTTTCTTCTCAGTGAAGTTTAATGCATGTGATATAGAAACCTTTGCTCACTGGTTACTTGTTCATGTCTCTCTGTTTTAGTGAGTAGTAAAGCTGAATGTTTAAATCTGGAAAAATAAGACTCAGTATTTTTTCTTTTATTTTCTCAAACAATTTCTTTATTTAGTTGTTATATGACAATTTCTGTGGAAAGACCATCTTCCTAGAGGAATATGCCTGCTGGGGGAAGCACTTTTTTTGTCTTGAAGTGTCGTTTTCCTAGAATTTTGTAGTGTTTTCAAGCTGAAGAATCCTTTTTCTTCTTTTCTTTCTTGAGTATGTGTGTGGTTTTGGTTTTTGGTTTTTGTTTGTTTGAGTACAGTATCTCTATACTGTTTCAATTGTTCAGGCTTCTGAAGTGGTCATATTATAATTTTGTAATACACTGTTACCATGTATTTATTTTGTAATCTCTTTAAAGGAGCAGCGAATGAAAATTGACAGAGAATTTGCTTTGTGGCTCAAAGACTGTCATGAAAAATATGACAAACAGATAAAATTCACAGTCTTTAAAGGCATAACTGTACGTACTGATGTACCATCCAAGAGAATGCAGAGCCCTTGGACAATGTATGCTGCAATAGAGTGGGATGGAAAAACATACAAAACTGGACAGCTGGTAAGTTAGTTGCTCACTAATGTTGGGGTTTTGCTTGTTGTCTAATGGGAGGATTTGAACCCTATAAAAGGCAAATACTGTGCATTTGATGCAGAAGTAATGTATTGACATTAATTGGTGTCTTCTGTTTACAGGTGAAAACTGTTAAGACTCATCCAATATTCTATGGAAGTATTGAGAAATTTTTTTTGTATGGGGACCATGATGGGGATATATTTGCCACTGGGGGAGAGGTTCAAATTGCTGTGGTAAGACAAATACAGAAGGGGTTCACACAGATAGTATGCTTGTAAAGTCTTTAAACCTAATCCACAGTCAGGTAATTTTAAATAACCTTTAAATAACTGTTGAAAATTATGTGATTTTTTGAGAATCATCAATCTAGAAATACTCAAACTACTTAGTTGCTTTAGCTTAATGTAAATATATTAAAATTATTATTCATTATCAACCACCTAATTTACTAAAATTTGCATATGAAATAGAGTATCATAGTTGGCATCAATAATATGTTGTGTCATCCATTCTAAACCCTTGTGATTTCAGCAAAGTGTCTTATGGCTTCACCAGGTAGTATTTATTACCATACTGCCTTATGTCTGTATTGTCTTGTCTAGTGCCATGATTGAGAGGTCTTTCTTCTCTGACTTTATAGATTCTGGCCGTTCGTAACTGCACTGAACTTTTATTTCAGGAACCGCAGGCATTGTATGCTGAAATGAGAATTATTCCAATCTCAAAACTGGACAGAACAGTGTCTGATAAAGCTGTTAAAAAATACATAGAGGATGAAATGGCAAGGTAAGCACTAAGTAATAATTACATAATTGTGGAGTTCCTAATTACAGGTTTTTTATTTCATCAGGAATCAAAGGAATTTCAGTTTTATTCCCAAATGGGAAAGCAGTCAGCTGTTTCAGTAGAAACAAAAACAAATTATAAACCAAGAAGAAATAGCTTAGGGTTGGGGTTTTTTCCTACCCCAAAAATAGCCTCATGTATATTCAACTAAAGATAAATTAGTCTTTTTTTTACCTTGCTGAAAAAATGTTCATCCTTTCTTTTTAACAGACTTCCTGACAAATTATCAGTAACATGGCCTGAAGGAGATGAGTTACTACCAAATGAAACAAGATTTGCTGGTACACCAATAGGTATATTTTTTTCTTCCAAATATTAAAACATTAAATGCCAATTTAAAAATACATCATGCACTCTTGTTAAAAAGACAAGCATACAGAAATCTCTGTGACTTCTGATCCACAGCATATTTTAAAAATCCATCAATTTTCATTTTAAATACAGGAGCATTAAGAATAGAAATTTTGAATAAAAAAGGAGAAGCAATGCAAAAACTTCCAGGTACAAGCCACGGAGGTTCAAAGAAACTTCTTGTTGAACTCAAGGTTATTTTGCATTGTAAGTATTTCAGTATATTTAATTTAGTCTTTATTATTTTAAAACTGCATAATAGATAATTTCATTGTATATATACATATATATATATATAAAAATATATATAAAAATACATATTAGAATGTGATGGATGTAGTAGGTAGTTTTAAGGACAGTACTCCATCAGTGCATGTAGTACTTCAAAGCAACATTTCATGAAATGACAACTGCTTCAATGCCAAATCTTTAATGTCTTAATGCTATATTATGATTACATCTTCTATCACAAGTAAGGAGGGCTTATCAATTCCAGCCTGTCTACTTAACATGCATAAGAACATGGTTAAAATGGATAATGTTTCTGTAATTAGCATAGCAATTTACTTCAGTTACATAAAAGTAGGGATCAGACTTGTTTAGTATCTAACATAAAGTTGCTTCAGAATTTTAAAACAATAGAGTTTCTTGTGATTTTGTGGTTTCCATTTTGTGGGTGCTTCACTTGATATTTTACATTGCATTGTTGAAGAATTGCATTCTGCCCAAGGCAGCTTAAATTACTCCGTTTTGTTTTGAACACAGAATTAGAACACTAAATTCTCTGAAAACTTCAATTCTGCACCTATTAAATGTATTCGAAATGTGTAGAAACCTAAAATTTTGTTTACCTTGTTTCTTTCCGTATACAATAGGAAAATCCAATTCCTTTATCTGTTAAGAGTTGTAAAAATACCTTTCTGAAGCACTGAGGTTATTGTAGTCATACATGTCAGAGGACACCAAATGGAAGTATCTCAGCTTCAGTTTAGTATACATGTCCTAAGACTACCCATGATATTTTAATGGCATCCATTATGCTGTGCATGACCATTGTCCGATGTAGTATGCTGGGGCATAAAGAGGTTGGAATTGAAAGAAAAGTGCTCCTTTAATATAGGTTATCAAATTGTCTCCTATCAGCATGGGTGACAAACCAGTGTTTTGCAACTTTAACTAAGGTACACCATTCTGACTTCAGGATGTATGAACTTGTGAGAGACATGGTGTTTCTATTGTTCTGTTTTGTCAGGATTGTTCCTAGGATCACTGGAAAGTCTGCCTTCAGACTTTTCATGTCTCCTGACCACTTGATTCATTGATGGAAATCTGTTCTTTGAACTGTTTCTGTTGCTTCCTATCTTAACTTTTTTCTGTACTCAATTGAGGAATCAGTAGTGTAATTCCCTGTTCTTCACCAGAACAATGAATAAGTCCTAGAAGTGATGACTCAGGCATGGCATACCTGTCAAACTCAAACCCCTGATTGTACAAATGAGAGCAATGTGGTTACACCCACAGAAAGACCAAGAGCAAACATAATGTGCAAAAAGTTTCTCTTCTCTTTTGAAGAGTGGAATACTTGGCAGATTGTACTATGGACTACCAAGAGAGCTGAGCTATGAGAAGCTTCTTACCTGATCTGTTACTGGGGAGTCTTATTATACAAGCTTCAATTCAAAATTAGAGTTTGAATTAGAGTTAGAAGAATGATAAGGTCTAGTTGACAGCTCTTGCTTTATATAGTGTATGCTATTTGGTGCAAGAACAGGGTCTTGAAACAGTTTTGCTTAGCTATAGAACAGTTTATATTTCTACTGCATTTCTTTTTATTCTGTGTAGTCTTATTTCAGTCACATTCTATATTCTAAATTGTATTTTGGAAAAAAAAATATTAATGCCTCTTGACATTTCCAAGAATAAATCTTATTTCTGTAATTATCTTATGTTATAGAGCCAATCATTAAATGCTGCCTCAGAGTTGTACGTTCTCTTTTTTTATGTGTCTTAGTTCTGCAGTCTTATAAAGACAGATAAAACAATTTGGAGCAAAAAAGGAATGTTCCTTTTTTCTCAGTTGTATGTTCCATCAACTGCACATTTTTAGCATTGCTCCCATTTAAGCAGCTTTGCTGTGGTCATTTGTCAAGTTGACCTCTTGCTAGCATGAAGTGCAGAACACTGAGACTTAACAGGGAACATACAACCAAAGAGCTAATAGAACTCAACGTTACAAACCTCCTACTTTCAGTGCAATGTGTCTGAGGCTAGCAATTTTTAGTTAAAGTGGGATTAGATAGGGAATTCTTTTTTTTTAGCTGTGATCAATGTGTTTAGTTGTGAGGCTGAATTCGTATTTATTAGATCTAGAAGTGATAGTAATAATTAAAATATTAATAAATGAATAATTATTAATAATAGATAAGATAGCAATGCTTGAAAAAGTGAAGAATTATGGTCTAAAATTTAAATACATGTAGCTAAGTGTTTGTTTTGCAGCACCTACTGAGAATAAAGAAATTATTTCACATATCAGTCAGCATGGAGGCAAGTGGCCATACTGGTTTAAAAAAATGGGTAAGTTTGCATATTCAATATCTTCAGTTTATTTACAATTTTTTTTTCTTTCTAATTGTGCTTCTATTTCTGTTTAGAAAATCTTCAGAAACTTGGTAACTACTCCTTGAAACTGCAAGTAGTATTGAATGAAAGTAATGCAGACACTTATGCAGGAAGGCCTCTACCATCTAAAGTATTTAAATTTACTATTGTAGGTAAGAATTCAAGTCCTATTTTCTTCTACTTTTAGTGTTTCTGTTCAATTCATTGTATATCAAAATTCATCATGTTCTAGTTGAGAGGTGATTTTCAGCACTGAAAAGTAGCATTTGCGTGTCAAATATGAAGCATTTTCAGGAGAGAAGTTTCTTTGTAATGGGTCTTGATCTCACATGTAATGTGTTGGCTTTGTGTTAACAGGCAGTTTTACAAAAAAAATTAAGTTTTGATGGAATCTAAAAGTCCCTGATGTGAACTTTCCCAAATGTACTTAAAAAATTAAACTAAATTAGTCACACTTTTTCCTCATGCCATTGACATAAATATTCTTTCATAGAACTAGTATTCATTAGGCCAACTTTCATGCATAAACCAGAAACTCCTTAAAAAAACCATGTTATACGTTTAAAATAAGGATGTTGAGATGGAAGTATTTTTTTTTTTAATTAATTAATTAAGGAACTGAATTAAATTATGCAAAACTAAATTCTCATTTGGTTGTAACATGTCTCTTTGGATTAGCCATCATAAAATACTTACTACAATGCTTACTAAAATACTCATTTCAGAAAGGATCGGCATGAAAGGAGACGTGGTAGGGTAGCCCCTTCTTCTGGCTTGGTGGGGTGGCCCCTCACTTTCTGGAGCTTGATGATGGTGACAATAGTGTTGAGTGCTTATGGCTAAGAGAGGGGGAAGGCCAACAAGGCAGACACTGTGGTGAGAGTCTGTTACGGACCACACAGCCAAGATGAAGAGGCAGAGGAAATACATAAACAGCTGGGAGAAGGGTCAGAATCACTAGCCTTTGTTCTTGTGGGGGACTTCAGCTTACCAGATGTCTGCTGGAAGTTCAACACAACAGAGAGGAAACAGTCTAGAAGGTTCCTGGAGTGTGTGGAAGAGAACTTCCTGACACAACTGGTGAGGGAACCAGCTAGGGAAGGCACCTCACTGGACCTGCTGTTTGTGAATAGAGAAGGACTGGTGGGTGGCTGGAGCCTGTCCTGAGCACATCGATCACAAAATTATAGTTTCCTATTCTTGAAGAAGTAAGGAGAAGGGATAGCAGAACTGCCACCTTGGACTTCAAGAGCGCAGACTTTGGCCTCTTCAGGAGAGTGGTTGACAGAGTCCTTTGGGAGGTAATCCTGTAGGGCAGAGGAATCCAGAAAGACTGGAAGAAGAAGAGCAAAAAGGAGGCTCACAACCTGGGCTATGGGAGAAGACTTGACCTCTTCAAAGATCTGCCTGGTAGAGTTCTATGGAAGGAGGCCCTGGAGAGAAAGGGAGCCAAAGCAAGCTTGTTAATATTCACAGGTCACTTCCAAGTTCAAGTTTGGTTCATCCCAATGAATAGGAAGTCAGACAAAAATGCCTGGAGGCCTGCATGAATGAACAAGGAGCTCCTGACAAAATTCAACACAAAGAAGTGCTCAGAAGGTGGAAGTGGGGACGAGTAACCTGGGAGGAATACAGAGACACTATCCAAGCATACAGGGATGGGGTTAAGAAGGCCAAAGTCCAACTGGAATTGAAAATGGAATCCCTGGGAAGTGTAACCAAAGACAACAAGATGGGCTTCTATAAATACATAGGTGACAAAAGAATGGCTGAAGTAAACGCGGGTCCCACTGTTGAATGAGGCAGGGAACACAGGATATGGAAAAGGCTGAGATACTGAAATCTTCTTAGCCTTAATATTTACTAATAAGACAGGCCTCAGGAATCCCAGGCCCCAAAGACTGGTGGAAGGTCTGGGGCAAGGAGGATACACTCTTAATGGAAGAAAATCAGGCCAGGGAATAACTAAGCAAACTGGTCATATGTAAGTCCATGGACCATGACGGGATGCACTCATGAGGCAGAGAGATCTGGCTGATACCATTGTGAGGCCACTTCCAGTAACTGAATAATCATGGCAATTGAGAGAACTGCCTGATGGTTTGAGGAAAGCAAATGTCACTCCCATCTACAAAAAGCTCAAGGAGGACACGCAGAACTACACGCAGTCAGCTTCATCTCAGTCCCTGGGAAGGTGATGGAGCAACTAATCCTGGAAACCATTTCCAGGCACATGAAGGACAAGAAGATAATCAGGACTAGTTAGCATGGATTCACCTTTCATGATGAAAGGACTAGCTTGGTAGATGCACAATGAGCAATAGATGTCTACCTAGACCTGGGTAAGATTCTCATCAGTTAGATCCCGTAAGATCCTCACCAAGAAGCTGTTGAAGTTTGGGCTGGATGAGCAGACTGAGGTGGATTAACAAACAGCAGAACAGCTGAGCCCAGAGACTGGCGATCGATGGCACCAAGTCTAGTTGGAGGGTGATGAGGCACTGGAACAATTTACCCAGAGAAGTTGTGGATGCCCCATCCCTGGAGGTGTTCAAGGCCAGGTAGGATGGGGCTCTGCGCAACCTTGTCTAGTGGAAAGTGTCCCTGTCCATGGCAGGGGGGTTGGAACTAGCTGATCTTAAAGGTCACTTCCAGACCATTCTATGATTCCGTAGTCTCTTATATGAAGAAAATCTTGGGGAACTGTGACTGCTCTGCCTGGAGAAGAGAAGACTTATGGGATCTTATGAATGTCTATAAATAACTGAAGGGAGTGTAAAGAAGATGGAGCCAAGCTCTTTGCAGTGGTGCTCAGTGACAGGACCAGAGGCAGTGGACACACACTGAAACACGGGAGGTTCTCTCCAAACATCAGGAAACAGGCTTTTTTCACTGTAAAAGTGACCCAGTGCTGGCACAAGTTGCCCAAGAAGTTGTGGAGTCTCCTTTCTTGGGGAAAATCAAAAGGTATCTGAACATGTTCCTGGGCAACTGTCCCCTTCAGCCAGAGACATTGGATAAGATGACCTCCAGAAAACCTCTCTGACCGCAACCATTCTCTGAACTTTATCTACCAGGGGGACGGGAAGGAGGAACGTAAAAAAATACCAATTTCTTTGCATTTGATATTAAAATGGATATTTTTGTCATAATTTTGGGAGGTAGAGCTAACATCTGTTTTCAGACGACCAAGAAAAAAAATCAGTGTTTTCTGTAGCGTCCTATTTCTTCCACAAAACAAGAGGCTTTGAATGTGAACTCTTGAGGCAGAAAAGAGTTCTTTGTATGTAGCATATTTTTCTAAAAGCTTCTGCTTAGTGGCAGAGCAGAAAGAGGTATTCTTGTATGGTAATACTGAAAAAAAAATGTTAGGCATTACTTGAAAAGAGTAGTTATTTAAACATATGTCTGAAAACGTGCCATTGAAGGCTCAAGATATTTCTGTGAAGTTCCAAGAAAAGAAAATAAAAGAAAAAAAAAGTCATTCTCTGAACAAAAATGAACCTTGTCTGCTCTTATATCTTTTTATCAAAGTGAAAAGATAATCTTATTAGTTTTCAGTAGTAGTGTGGCTTTCCCCAGTATGGCAGCATTCAATTAAAGATTCCTTTGGCTGTAACAATTGAAATGAACAAATCTCCTTGGAAAGGAATACAAACTCAAAAAATCTCTTTAGCTAATAGTTTGGTACTTTTAACACAAGGGATACCAAAAGCAACTTTAGCTATCTATTGCTGGTTTTTTATTTAATCAGAAGATAATTTGACATTTTTCATATTGTCAGTTTTTGAAAGTAAATATTTCAAGTCTTTATTTTTGCAATTGTGTTTTATGTTGTCTCAGAGACAGTCATAAAGCTTCACACTCATTGTTCCAAAATATTAGCATTTTTGTTGTCTTTTATGTATGTAGATTCTAAAAATCAAAAAAAGAAGAGTCTAAAAATGAAAAAGCATTTTTGGCTGAGAAACAAATTACTTTATTTCTGTAACACCAGGTTGTCACTCAGTGTTTATAGTTCTTGATAAGCTAAAACATCACCATAGATGCTGGTTAAAACTGAACTTCCTCAGTCAATCTACAAGTTTTGTGGCTTTAGTTCAGTCGTGTTCTTTTGGTAGTTACTCATTTTGATATTGAAGTAGTTATTTTACTGTTATTTTCTCAAATCATTTTACACTTTTATCATTCACTTGTAAATATAATTGTAGATGCTGGAAGGTTGAAGTCTTTTTCTAGTTGTAACCAGTTACTAATTTTGGCCAATACAAGGTATCATCTCTTGTGCAAAGGAAGCTCCCTGATAATGACACCTGTAGGTATTGAAAGTAGTTGTTAATTTGAGTTCAAAATTGTTTGGTAGGATATTTATTTACCATTTAGCTCAGCAGTGCTTTGCTTCTTTTTTCAAAGGCCACTTGGTCAAGACAGTTCAATTCCAAAAAACATGACTCTGATTTACATGCTCCCATTTGTTATCACTCTGTTTGGTCTTGTTTGTTAGTGCCTAATTGGAGGCAGTCTAATGGGGCCAGGTTTCACAGGAAATATGCATTTACATTTGATTTCCTAATTCTTGTTATTACGCATCTTTATCTCTCAAATTTGGGGTAATTGTAGAACAGAAATGTTCTGTTGCATGAATTATTTTATTTTACCAGAATTAAAGCAATTAAGTGTTTCAGAAAAGCTGTTCACACGGAACTTGTTGACTTTCAGGTGCTGTATTGGTGTTCTGAATACTTAGGGAGTTTTGACTGTCCTGTTACATTTCTTCTATGTAGTCTACTGCTGTTACGTTTTAAATGTTAGTTTTGTTTTGGTGTAAAAAAAAGAGCATCAATCAATAAACCATAACTTTGGTTATAACAGTATTCTGAGCAGCCTGTTTACTTTGCATCTGAAGACCACTTGGCTTAATTGCAGCCTTAATCAAGAAAATGCCAACGAGCACACATAATTCTTTCTAAAAATATATTGTTCTTTTCTCTTAGAGGGCAAACCAGAGAAATTTTTGGTGGGTCTCTTGGAGCTTCCTTTTCGAATTGGAGTGCCTTTTAATATTCCTTTGGAATTGCAGGATGAATTTGGTCATGCAACACACTTGACAACTCGCATTAGACCAATTCTTGAAGCTAGGTAATTCAGCCATCTCTTTTTCTGTTTTTGTCCTTTCTTCATGTGACAGTAATATAGTAATACTTTAGAGTTTATCTGAATGATATACTGCATATTTTTCACATAAATTAACTGGCATTTTTCTTTTCATAGGAATATCTTGTATGTTAAAGCACTGTGTTTGTTTTTAAATTGATTCTCTTGTGTTGTCTATATTTTTCTAGTGGATTAACATTGAAGCATGAAGACATACCTGTGGCAACAAAGTGTGTCATTAAGGGTGTTATTGCTAAAGGCTCTGTAAATAGTTGCCAGGGCAAGGTAGGCTAATAAGTTTAAACTTGAAGTAACATATTAGAAAAAAAGACAATAGAGAAAATAATTTTTTGTGTAAACTGAATTGTCACATACTGTTACCTAAGTTTGGTCTACACTAATGACTATAGGTATTTCTTGGGATATTTTCAAATTATATCTTTGAGCTCTACCTGGATCAATTTATCTTTCCCATACCTGCACTCTGGGACTGTAGCTGGAGGGGCTGAGCAACACAGGAGTGTGTGGTAGAGTGTACTCAGCACACTAAATCAGCTGAAACTGGTTTAAGCCAAATCATCTGCCAAATCATCCTGGTGACTTTTGCACTGAAAGATCATAGGGAGCACTGAGATCTTTCGTTCTTGTATTTGAGATGATGAGTAGTAATAGCTAATATGCAGGGTGTCTGCTCCAGCTTCTTTAAATGTTTCCAAAATTCAGGTTGCACTTCCGTAGCGAATATGTCATCCAAATCCAGCCTGTTACTGATGGATTCCCAGCACCTTGTCAAGCTGGTACTTTACTGTAAAACCCAAAACATACATGACATGCTAAAAAGATTTCTTTCATAAAACAGATCTTAATGCTTCTGATAAATATAGGTTTAATGATTTTTAAAAATAATTTTTAAATTATTTATATAGCATATTTACACAGTATTTTGGCCAGGTCCCTATCCTTTCATTTAGTCTCATAGTCTAGCATAGTAAAGACAAAGCTAGGAGCTGAGGTTGCTGAAGGTACCTTATTATACTGTTGATATTCTTGCTTAGAAAAAAGCAAGTAATGTTGCTGATGGAAAGATGTATAGAGAGTAGAGAGAGAGCATATATCTGCTTATTGAAAAGTGAAGGGTGTTGAATGTAGTAAATTTTGAAGTAAGTTTTGTAGGCAAAGCACAGAATTTAAGGTGAAGGGCAAGAATAGTGACATAAGATGGGGTGGATTATGAGAAAGAAAGTGTATAGGACCAAAAGTGCCATGCTGTAGCAAGGCATAAATTTGGTGAGGGACAAGACCGAGAATCATTTCAGGAACTTGCAGTACAGAAATAATATCATACCGTAATAATTAAAAAGAAGGGGTTTTGCTTTCTTATTATTGTTCTTCATTCTCTGATTTTAATGTGAAAATTGGTTTTAGTGATGCAATTTACAGCAGTTATTTTTCTTACAGCCTTAATGAAATATGAGATGGACAGTAGTAGTAGTAGTGCATTGCTAATGAATAACAAACACAGAACTTGCAGATCCTTTCTTTAAAACTACTTTTTTTTTTAACGGATATATTTTTCTTCATTAAAACAGCATCTAAGCCGGAAAGCACAAGTCATGATAGCTGCTTTTCATAGTTTCAGAGCCATGTAGTTTAGCATAGAAGTCCTGGATTGAACGTCTCTGGTTATAATAACATGGAAAAGACAGATTTCAGTATGGGTGAAAAAAATTCTTTGTTTTTTGTAGCAGTGCAAGAAAATTTCTAGAGACTTCTGAAATTAACATATATACAAATTGACATGATTATGTGAGACTATTATATGGTTTTGTTTAAGGTTAATATTTAAAATATTCTTTTCATTAGAATTTTAATCTCAAGATTACTCTTCCTGGTTTGAAAGAAGACACACAAGTCATTAAAATAAGATTGCAACCTGGTAAGTATCCTTAAAATATTTAGTGAAATTCTGTTAAATTTTATTCTGACACTAATAATGAAATACTTCTCCCAAGAAGGTAAAATATTTAGTGAGGCATAAAAAAGGATCCAAGCGATGACTAGAAACAAAGTAAAGCCAAGAGCATGTAATTCTTGGCAGGAATATCATCGTACTCACAGCCCAATCTTATGTATTATTCTAGCAGCTGGAGTTTGTCTGCTTATTTGAGACTCATTTTTCTGTTTTTAATTACTTTAAATCTTTTTCTAATCTAACACTACTGAATGAATGAATTTTTTATCTTCTCATTTTTCTTTAGCATTAAGACCTCTAACCTGTACTAATCTGCATTGACCTGTTCTCCCTGCTGAAAACATCTTGTGAATGAATAAATGCTCATTCAGTTTCTTATCCCAGCAAAGGGGGATGCTTTGGCCATTGAATTGTGTCTGAAATTTTAATGCTACGTGTTGACTTTATTGTAATGCAAGCCAGGAACATAGAAGTCTGTAAGGACACTGCCCTTACCAGAATTTTATGTTTGTAGATGTCTTGATACTGGAGATTCCCTTGCATGAGATCTGTTATCCCTTGTTACCTGGGTTTTTCTGGATTTAGGATATAAGGTATAGTTTGAAGGCTAAGTTTTGGCCTCTCAGATTACCAAACTTCAGTCTTCCCCATCTCATTTTGTGGAGAAATTGTGTATTTCAAGCTTTGTTAGACCAACAATGCACAGTTTACTCCGTTATTTATCTTTTGTGGAGTTAAGGTTTCATGTAAAAAACAATGAAACTGTTGGACTTGAGACAGTGTTGTGTGTTGCTGTTATTTACCTTGGACTGAAGGCAGCTTCATCCTTCACTTTTGCTTTTGACAATGTAGAGATGCTTCACTACCTCTTTCTTCTCACTTGAGTTATGCTTGGCTTTTAAAGCTGTTTTTTGAGGAAGGAATGAATAAAAGCTATTTCAGTCTCATTCTTTAACCAGTGAGTTTGAAATGGAAGTTTTAATGAATCATGCATAAAGGATGTTTCTGAAAAATTGCTATCTTTGTTCCTTCAGAGCTTGTCTTTTAATTAGGAATAATCTATTACTTCCTTCTCTTCTTTTAAAATTGATAAATAATTGTGTTCCAGGGGATAGACTTACTTGAATAACTTCACTTTATTATCCAAGTAATGACAAGAAAACTTTCTTTTGCATTTCTTTGCATGCAGATTGTAGCTGTGATAGCTTGGCAATTAATTAAGTATCTAAACATTAATATTTTTGGTTTTAACATATCAGAAGAAAGCTCAAAGTTTCATTTTGATGAATGTGAATCCATATAGTATGTAAACAGAACTATATCATGTGTTTACACCTTGTATATGCTGAATTCCATCATGTTTGTCTAACTATTCCTTACTGCGTTAATTTAAAAGATTGACAGGTGGGATGTATTGAAGAACAGAAAGTGTGTAGAACTTTTTGATACAAACCAATATACTCGAGTTGTTTGAAGTGGTTTGTTACCACACATATCTTGGTAGCTTGGCTTTAAAAACTCTAGAGATAGCAAAAACTGAAATTCGGCATCTCACAAGTTGTCTAAAATATAACTATTGTTCTGCAATTGTGCTTTTTTTTACAGGCCCTCCTCGTCAACTGAAAGTAAAACCAGATTCGGAAATTCTAAAGATTGAAAATGGGACAGCTTTTCCCTTTCAGGTTGAAGTACTGGATGAATCAGGAAATATAACAGCACAGCCAGAGTTGATTGTTCATTGTAAGGTAAACTGCATTTCATTATGTGCCGTAAGGATTTTGATTCTTGCATTTTATAGGGCTGGGAAAAGAGTCTGTTTTGGAATCTGTATAGAATTTAGTATCTTTAGCAATGCTTTTTAAATTTCTACAGCTTGGTAGCCATAACTGTGACTCTCTTACCTCATCTATTACGAGTCATTCAGTAAGTTTTAGAATCAGTGGAACTTGGCCTTAGAAGTGGAAAATTATGTGAGGATATATAGATTGAATTTTAAGATATTTTAGGCCATACAATGCTAAGAGGTATTCAGAAAAATACCTTCATACAGTTTAGTTTGATATTTTTTTAAGTTGAAAATTCAAGTCTAGTGCCTAAAAAGAATATTAGCTAACACTATTATCCCAAGCACTAATCTAAGCTCAGAAGGGAATGCATATCTTTCTCTTACTTCAGGAAGTAAAAAAAACTTGCCCTTTTGGCCTTCATTTTTTTAATCTCAAGAAAGTGACTTTTCCAATTCTAGTGAACAGCAAGAACATATGAAAATATTTTTCCCACTGCAAAATAGTCTGCATTTTATTTGCACTTTGTGTGTACACTCTCTAACTGTAGACTGGGTCTGGACTGGTATGATGACGTGTTGAACTTGATGTTTAAATTTGTTTAATTCGTGATGTTTAGAAAATTAAGGAAATTTACTTCACAACTTAATTGAATTTATTGCACAATGGCAGCAGAGTCTAATGCTTATGTGCTAATAAAAAACATGTGAATAGATAGTATATTTTATTTCTATAACTTACTCCTTTCTCCCACACGTCTCTTAACATCTGCAGAAAAATACAGGTGTTGGTCTTACAGGCTCTGGAAAACTGAAATTTATCAAATTGTTCTGTATATAATTATATAGTTATATATAACTATATATATAAAATTATATATATAATTATTTTTATATATATATTTGGACTTGTACAAATAATCATTTCTGGAATAATCATGGTAGTTTTGTAAAAGAAAACTTGAAATTTAATTTTACATGTTAAATAGTTTTTAGGTGCGTCAGACCTTCCTGTGTATACTGTGGACTGCAGTAATGGAGGAACAAACATTTTAACTGGTCCAGTTATACATGTACAAAATATCAAGAAAGACCAGATACTGAAAGCAAGGATTGAAGTACTTGTAAGTCTTGGTTGGAACATTTGGATGAACAAAAGATTGAAAAGAGTTTATTGTACCATCTTGCTAGCATCTTTTATGAATCAGCTCAGCTCCCAAAAGTTACTGCTTTAGTTACCATAAACCTGATAATCTGGTGGCTCCCCTTTTTCATCTCTAGAAAATCATGAAAAGGCAAAGAGTTTTTTCCATTTTTTTCTTCACTTCTTACACTTAATTTCTTAAATCCCTGGGGTGTTTCAGAAGTATGCATGTTTTCTGGGATTTTTCTTCCCTTTTTAATTCCTGGATCGTTTGACAAATTGCCCTCATTGCATAAACGGTTAGTGTAGGAATAGGTATGGCAATCAATACTTTTTTGTAGTATTTCGGTTTCAAAGCGCATGAAGTATGAATTTTTTTAAATGCCATTGAACATTCCAGTTCTCTGGTAGTCAGGAGAGTCACGCTGCTGGAGAAGATAAGACCTGTGTGTGTTTTACCCTGGAAAAATGTGTGAATAAATATTAATATGGCAAAATGAATAATATGAAAGGACACTTAGGATTACTCTTAAAAAGTATTTTGTAAATTGTATAACCTAGTACTTCTGGAATAGAAAAAAAATCTAAATAGCTAGCATCAATTCTGGTATCCGTTAAAAGTTGGAAAGTATACTGATGTACCCTTTTGATTTACCCTTTTGACAAGTTAAGCTGATTTCATGTTTGGACACCTGGTCACACCTGGTAATCTAGAATAGTGCCATAGGCTGTTATGGAGTTATATGTATGCATATCTAAATTTAATATCTTAATTATATGTCTTTCATTTTTTTTTACCCATGTATAGAATTGCAAAGATGTGCCACCAGTGGAAAAGATTATAAAACTTCTTCCTAGCAGTCATGTTGCAAGACTACAGGTCTTAAGTATGAACGGACAAAAAGCTCTTCAAATTAAACATCAGGATGAAATCAGTTGTATTGCTGGCCGTGTCATGAACAAACTTATATTTCAGATGTATGATGAAGCAGAAAGGGAAATACCCATAACTGCAGCTGCTGCAGAAAAAATCAAGGCAAGTACTTTGGAGTAAACAGCAGCATAATATGGGGGAGTGACACAAAGCTGATTCCCTTAAAATCCATAGACATCAGACTAAGAACTAATATTCCTCAAAACTGTATTATTGAACTTGGGAACTTAATTCTCCTCTTAATGATGTTTTAAAATATTTTTGTTTTAATTAATTACATATTAAGTAATGCTTCGGGGTAGTATTATGAAAAGCAGGTTGGTATTTCCAGCATTTCTCCTAAACACATAAAACAATTACTAGCTATGATTCCCCAGATCTGAGGCTTTCCCAGCGTTTAGGAACTTTGAATAGGCGTGTTCCTGACGAAGGTTTGCTTGCCTGTCTTGTCCCCCTGTCTGTGGACATACGTGAAGCCTGGTACATAGAGATTCACCAAGTATGTCACACTTTTTTAGGTGACATTTTTCAGAATTGGATCTTTCCTAACTCAAGGTCAGTGAGGGAAACCTAATGTATGTTTTAATTTATTTGGGGTTTCTTTCAAGTAATTGACTGTATTTCAGGAGATAGCATTGGTTACTGCTGCGAAATGTACAGGCTTTCTATTACAGCTTCTATTGCCTGGGTGTTATGTCAGCATATTTAGAATGGTTACAAAATGTATTATGTAGCTAGTAATTTATAATTTAGCTTTTGATTAATTGATGAAATTTTAATTTTAGGTTAACTGGACACCTAAAATTGACAGAGAGCTGTTGATGCAGGGATTATTACCTGATGTAAAAGTACCAACCTCAGTAAAAGATGTGCGTTACTGTCTAATTACTTACCATGATGAGCACGTGTCTTTGGAGAGTGCATTTACAGTCAGGTTTGTTCATCTGAAATATTTCTTTATTAATTATGTTGTTGGAATAGCACTGTAGATCTGTACTTTGGGGTAAAACAAAATCTTTCTACATCAGCTGAAACAATGAAGCAGTTGGCAAATTAACAGGAGAATGTAAGTTTGGGAGGTGGGAGGGGTTTGTGCAAATTGTTTACATGTGAGAACATCACCTGTGTGAAAGACTCCATTGTGATCTGTTAGCATCCAGCCCTGTAATCTTACTTGTGTAAGTATACATACACTAAAGAAGATTATTGCTATCTTTGAAAAGTTACAGTAAACATTAGCTTATAGAGTAACTAGTTTTACTGCAGAGTCACTGGTGACTGAAGAGAAGTATCACTGCAAAGTTATTTCTGCATCTGGTTTCTCAGTCAAAACCGACGGGTTGTAAATAGAACTTTAAAATTGTCTGTTTATCACTCTTAGTGAGTCTAGGCCATTAGCTCTACTTGTATCTTTATAAAGTTTATTAAGATGAATATGATTCTAAACTAGTGTATTTCATGTGATTTTAATAGGTTAAAATTAACTAATTAATTCACAGCACTCTGATGCCAGGGGTAAATTTGCAGCAATTAGTAATTTCACAGATCTGCAGTAGGAAAATAAAATATATGACATGACCAAGCATTAAGACTCTTTAAGATATTATCTAACATTATGCTCTTATGTTATGTTTAACTTGATGAGAGAAATAAGTCAATTTTCATATGCTAACTCAGACCAGTTCCTGATGAACCCAAACACATTAAATGTAAACTAAAAGGATCAAACACACTGCAGATGGGTGAAGAACTGCAGAGTGAAATTGGTGAGTGTTTATATATTCTTCATTTTCTTCTAACATACATTTCTTTTTCTTGCGGTTTATTAAAACTGTTATGTATACAGATGTCATAAAGAGTAAATTATCTGCAACTACTTTAATATAAAAAAACAGGTTTACATTCTCATTCATGGAAAGATGATCAGACTTCTCTAATTGCCATTCTACAATTTTGGAGTTACTCTCTGATAAAATTTGCCTGTTAGTTTGTACATTGGTACATTCACCACACTGAGTTCAAATTGTAAATTTTTGTTTGGTTCATGTATTCTGAAATCTTAAAGGCCGTAACAGCATTCAGACTATTGCTAAGGCATGGTCTTCAGAGTGACGCATTTTAAGGTTAACTTTAACCAAATAGGAAGGCGTGTTAGGGATCAGTCATCTCATTCTCCTTTGATTTGATGATGATGCAGTTGCCACATGGCATAGTGAGAAATTAAAAATTCTTACAGTATCTTGGGACAGTAAAAGCTTGTGTGTGAATGAAGAAAGCACATAGAACCAAATAACAGGTTGACAAACAGCTTTCGATTTTAAGATTTTTTTTTTCTTTTAACTTTATAGTAAGAAATAATATTTTTATTCAAAAAAGTGGGAAGCACAAATATGTGATATAACTACATAGATACATTTGTTGTATACCCACAAGATTGGGGAAACTTATCAATGAATATAAAAACCTGAAGAGAGATCATAAAGAAATTGGAGCCAGTCTTTTCCTAGGTGTGTTCAGAGACAGTAGTGGAGGCAGTGGGTGCCAACTGAAACACAGGATTTTCCCTCTGAACATCAGGAAACACTTTTTCACTGTGAGGATGACTGAGCACTGGCACAGATTGCCCAGAGTTTGTGGAGTCCTCCTCCTTGGAGATACTCAGAAGTTGCCTGGCTGCAACTGGCTCTAGGTTGCCCTACTTGAGCAGGAGGTTTGAACCAGGTGACATCCAGAGATCCCTTCCAACCTCAGCCTCTCTGTGATTTAGTGATAGTCATGTAAATTTTCTCTATCTTGTGTCCATGTTGTGTACCTTTATATTCCATATGTTGTATAATGTTTCATTAAAGCAGCTGCTGAGGTAGTCATCTTAATAATCATTTTAATCATCATCATCTTTTTTAACAGATGTAATGATTACAGATCAATTTGGAAATCAGGTTCAGACAGTGACATCTGCATGTGTAAATTCCCTAGGAGTTTCTGGGCCTGGACTTGATAAATCAAATTTGAAAGTAACTTGGCAGGTATTTATAAGATGTCATATAGTTTATTTTTTTGTGGCATTTGTGTGGTAATTGTCTTAATTCTGTTACACAGAATTGAATCAAAATTGGGGAAAGGTAGTCAAATCACAGACTAGTTGGTAAGCTGTGTGATTAGAGGCTTAAAGCATTAAAATTGTATGATCTTGTTCTGAGGAACACAGCAGCATCTGTTAAAAACCTTATCACTGCTGCAGCTATACAATGTGGAGGCCAGTTCACTTTGTGCTTGAGTCAGGTTTGCTTTGTTTCTAGTCCATTGTTCTATATGTTTTCTTCTCTCTTGCTTTTAGTCTTTTCTTCTGTGTTTATTTATGTAGGTACAGTTGATTTTAAGACCTTTTGAAGAACCTTGACCTTTTAAAATATGCTGTATATAACCAAGTTGTACATAACTTACACACTGAAAATCAGATTTCTGAGAAATGTTTGAGTTTTAAATTGATCACTTCTTACTCACGAAATTCATTTAAGTTTAACGGAATAGAACTTGTAGTTTAATTTTTAAGAAGTCCACTATCTCACAGTAAAAACACCAAATATTGTCTGGACAGCATAAATACTATATTGAAAAAATACTGATAAATTATACTTCCCTTTATTTATTCTTGATAAAATCTTCTTTTTATTTCTCAATAGGAAAGTACGCTATCAATGAAAGTAAAAGGTATTCGGTATAAACCCTGTTTACTGGGAAGCAAAGAATTGTGCTTCGCTTGGCGTGAGTTTTCTGACTTTATCAGAGTGAATTTAGTAGCAGGATCCCCAGCTAAATTGCAGTTTGTGGATTGGCCAGAGTTGGAAAAGGTAAGTTGAACAGTTTTGGTTTGAAAAAAAAGCAACATGGTCTCTAGTCAGATATTTTATTTCCATTTTTAATGCTACATTAGGTTTTTTAAAATAAACTTCTTTTGGAGTAATCTAACTCTTATGTGTATGTTTACAACCTTAAATATCTTTAACTGTTTATTCTGCCCCATTTGCCTTTCTACAGATAGTGCAACTTTTCTTTGGTGCAGTAATTTTACTGCAGGCTGGATCCTGACACTCATCTTTCATTGCTGTTTTCCAAAGTTACAGTCCTTAATGGTAGTAATGGCTGGCAGCTCATGTCTCCTTCATCTGTTACTGGTGGTTTTTGGTGTTTAGGATGTAGGATGGCAGTCCCCAATTTACTTCAGTTTTCAAGTGTCTACAGTCAGAAAGTGGAGAATGGAGTACAGGACTTGAAGGAAACGGCTGGAGTTTTTTGGTGCTGTACATTTATTTGCCTTGGGTTTTTTAGATTATTTTTCAGGATTTACTTTGGCTATTCAAATGATAATGCTGAAGTTGTAGCAGAAATCAGAATAGGGGATTGAAAGCAGAAAAAAAGAAAATTGGATCTCTGAATAGAGGACAGAAAACGAGATTGGTGTATTGGGAAAATGGAGACGGAAGTTACTGAAGAAAATGAAACAAAAGGTTCAGGGAGTTGCATAACTATTTGTGCTCTCTAGATCGCTCTTTATCAGGAAGTAAAAGTTTGAGGCCATAGCTACAACAAGGACACTGATAAGCCTCTTCAGATGCATGTCCTTCCTTTTAGTCACATCAACATCAGTAACCCATGCAATTCTCAATTCAAGTAGTGCTTGTTATTATGACAAGACAACATAAATAGAGAAACTCTAGAAATGCCTTCCTGGATACAATTTCATCATGGTCTAGCTGTTATGGGAGACAAATAGAATGGAAAAGTGGACACCGTTGCTCTGGGGGTTCCTGAACTGCTATGAATGTCTGAGATACCTAGAATTGAATAATATAATGCATTTGTATCTCTTTCAGCCTGTTGCAGTGATTAATGGTAGAGAACTGGAGAGGCCCCTTGTTGTTCAGTTGTGTGATCGGTGGGGAAATCCAACTCCTGAACCTAATGTCAAAATCAGCCTTACGAAGGGTAACTACTTAAAGGTAAACATAGGCCTTATTAGGTGAACTTTGCTTAACACAAGTTTTTGTTGTGATGTCTACCTTATCTTCATTTTCAGAGCGTTTTTGGAAAAGTTAATAAAATTGTAAGAGCACAAAAGAATAATTAATCTGTCATAACAGTAGTGTCAACAAATAACACAAACAGGTCCCAGGACAGATTTCTCAGCTTCCTTGTGATATATATTATAGCAATCACAAATATAACAAAATTCCCACAGCACAGTGTCCAAGTATAATTGGAATACATTCCAGATCTTCTACAGAACCTTTTTCCAAATTTTGCATGCACATCACTGTGCTGGTTTGACTGTAAACCAGCAGTGGAAATTAACCCCACACAAATACCTTGAGAGATTTTAGGTCAGAGTTACAATCTTAATTAAAAAATTAAGGTAAATGCAGGAATACAGAAACACAGGCCTAAACAAACCAACAGGGTCATGGTACAACCTGGCAGTGGTTACAGTCCTGTTGAAAGCAGTAGTCCCAAAGAAAGGCCTAGTCTGCTGAGTATCCTGTGATGGTGGTCCCGTCCTCTGTTTGTCCACTCGTGAAGGGTCCAGTCATGGTGATCCAGAGTCCTCTGCCTTTCCAGTCATCTGGTAGTCCAGTGATCTCTCCCATCCCAAAGCCTACTTTTATGTTGTGTTTCTTGGCTGGTACCTCCCCCAGGGGTGGGGATTTCCACAATGGAAAGGGCTGTTCACAACTTCTATTGGTTGGTTTGGTAATGGCCTCACATGAGCCCGGTCTCAGGGAGCAAACGGTTTCTGACATTCTATTGGTTGGTGTTTATCTGGTTCAGTAATGGGCCATTAACAGAGATAATCCACTCAAGATGGTTCTGAAGTTCTGTTCCTCCATGCTTATCCAGTTCGGTAATGGGCCATTAACTGAGATAATCTACTCAGGATGGGTGGTGCTTGCTGTTGGCCAGAATGGTTATCTCAGTTGGGATAAGGAGTACCACCCCACCTCAAATGAGCACAGAGAGTCTCTGGTTTGTTGAGGAAATATGTCGGTGGTGATCGAATGCATCCTTTTTTGGTTAACCCAGGACAATCACACCACCCTATCCCCCATGTTATAAGAGGTAATTTACTGAATGATTGTAATGATGATGATAGAGTCTCAACTAGCAACCAAATAATTTTTATCTGGTTGTTCTTTGATTTTGATTCCTGAATATATGATTTACAGTCTATGCGTAAAGATGGTCAGCAGGTTTGATCCGAACGTGATTATACCTGTGAAAAGCATTGGCAGAATAAATTAAATTAAAACAATGAAGATGCAAAACTAGCCCAAATTTAAGTGGTTATTGTACTTTCCATAAGTAACTATGAGTGTCAGATGGTTTTCACACTGGTCTGTACAAAGGAAAGACTTTGACAGAATATTCCATTCATTAAAATGTTTGTTCTTGTATTTGAACAAAAAAGGAAAGTCAAACTGTCAAACACTCCTAACTGTCAGGGCAGAGACTGTTATATTGAATGAATGTATTATCAACACAGGATATATTCATCCGCTTCTGCACAGAACATTTTTTCATTCAGGGGCTGGTCTTGTTCCCTAATTGTTCCTGCTTGCCATTCATTTGTTTCCCTTGTTTCTCTCAGAATACACAACAGCCAAGAACCTTCTTTTATTTACCCCTCCAGAGCTGTGCCACAACTTTACATTTGTCCAATTTAACTGTGCTATTATTACTTTTTAAAGTTGGATATTTTTAAGTAGATTTCTTGATATCTTGAACGTTTTTCTTCTGGCTTTTTTGACTCTCTTGCCATAGAAGCCTGCCTCATAGTTTGGGATTTTTTTGTTTGCCCTAGCTACTGCCTTTATGGTGGCAGCTGCAGCTCGTTGTGGGTTCTAATTATGTTGTTCTTGAGAAAACATCCGACTTTGACAGCAACACTGCATGGTTGTACTGCCTGATCAAGGAGATGTTGTGGTGGCATGCTGCGTCTTTTCAGATTTTATGCCTTCCTTCAGGTAGGACCAGCATGTCTTAAAGACATGTTCTTTATCTAAGTGGGATGTGTCCAGGTAAAAGTGTTCTGAAAGCCAAGGTGGATCACTGTTATAACGTGTTTATTACAGCATGCTCTGCCTTGGAATTTCCAGTAGGTTGTATGTACAGTCTCCTGAAAGAAATAAGAAGGTTTTGGAAACTGAAATTCTCAAATAAGCTGTCTTTCTATATTTCACATCCCACCCTGTAAGTCTCCAAAGCTTGATATTATGGAGTTGCAGCATGCATTTCCTGTACTCCATCCTTTATCTTACAGGCCCAAAACTGAATGAATATGGCTGAACATAAACACTCTGAACTCTTACGGGCAGCTCAGTAGAGGAAATGCACAAAGCACTGGTTCCTGTAAAAATTAAAACTTCTCATTGTGTGATATATGTTGATTTAGAATACAGACCTATTTTGTTGAGTTGAATGTACTCCTCAAAAGGATTTATTAAATGTTTGGCAATTTTCTTAGTATATCTTTACAATGCTGCCTTCCATTTGAACTATTAAGCACATGTTTTTTGCCATGGCTTTTCTCTAGTGACATGCTAGGGATAAACTCATGCTCCCATAGCGGATCCATTATGAATAAACTTTCATGTGGTTTATTTTTTCTTTCCTAAAGTGGTTTTATTCTTTTAACTTACTGACCTGAGATTTGAAAAGGAAAATAATTCTGGAAGAAGATTGCTCATTTCAAGTATTCCAAAATCATTGTTTTTGTGTAAGTGGACTCTAGACACTTAGTCTCCTGAAATCTGTGCTGAAATAGCAAAGGGAAAGCAATTCAATGCCAAGCACTGTTCAGATAAAAAAAGCACTGTTCATGAGAAAAATTTATACTACGTTGTTGCATTAGAGTTGATTTACCTCCTTAGAATTACGTTACATTACAGAATGATTCAGAACATATCTGTGATTTCCTTTGCTGTCCTCCAAACTCTAAAGCTGCTATTTAATGTTCTTTTGATACATTGACAAGGTATTTCTTAGGTAAAACTATTTAATGTGTAAGGGCAAATATGACTTAAAGGTACTGCTAATCATAAGATTTGACTTTCAGTGCCAGGCAAGTAAGTGCAGCAAAGACAGGGTGCACATAGAAAACACACTTTGAACAACACTAGTGAGTTAAAGGGCAATTATTTTCTAACAGTGGGAATCAGCAAGAATTCCTTTAGGCTGCCGTAAAATTTCCATTGACTTCAAAGGACTTAGAGCTGGTTAATGTCCTAGATAAACAGATGTAAAAGCTATTTGTGGTGTTAGTCTAAAACAACACTGACAAGAAGTTGTCATGATTAGCATTTGATTAAATGCCATTTTTTACAGTATAGAGATTAGTTCTTTTTTATCATTACGTTTTGATAGATAAGGTACTATGCTTCATCAGTGGTCTTAAGATTTTTCTCTAGGTTGTCTAGCAGTCTTACATTTTTGGCAGCAAGACTAGAATGGGGAAGGGGAAGAGAGAGACATATGTCTTAGTTGTTTTTACTCCAGTTGTATAATTCTTTAATTTTTGCTACCCAGGAATCTCTGTGCAGACTGGAGAAGAGAATGTAAACATATTCTCAGTGTAAAAGAGAATAAATAGTTTGTAGAAGGTTTTGGGTCTGAAAATATACTCAGATTAATATCTGCTATCGATGATATGATAGCATCAGTAGAAATTTAAAAAATAACATTTATAAAATATTTGAACATATTAATGAAGAAAAATATCCTAGTTCAGATGAAGTGATCATTTTCAAAAATTGACAGAGAATTTGAAACCTCTTAATTAATCTTGTCTTCATAACAGTATATCTTTCCCTAATTTAGAGTGCAAAAATACATCTACAGCTCAAATTAACAGACAGTATGCAGGCAAATGAGATACACCTTTTCTTCTTCTTAGACTTGATACTATTTCTGTATCATTGAAAGAATAATTTTATTTTTTTTTCACAGATTGTTCCTTCAAACCAGCAACATAAAACAGATGACACTGGTAGGGCTAACCTGGGGGTTTTTAGTATTCATGCACCTAGGTAAGTAGTGAAAACTAGATGGAAAAAAGCTGAGTTCTGAAATGTCACTCACTAGATGTATTTAAGCTGCGCATTTCATAAAGTACCTACCAAGTATTAATCTAGAGCTAAGATCAAACTTTTATTATTTATATGCCAGTGGATGGCCAGATAGTAAGTTTTAATAAAGGAAGTGCTTAACTAAATAAAATTCAGTAGCTGCTTCTTTTGATCTACTGAGAAGCTGCTTCTGTAATGTTCTGAATCCTGTATTTTTCTAGTGATGGTAAATCACGACTTATAATTGTCAACCTACACCAAGCACAAGTGGTGTCATAAACCATTTTAAAGATTTGAAATGTACAGTCTTTAGGTGGCCAGTTCCAGACACTATGTTTTTAAAGTAGGAACACATTCTAATAGTGTTTAAACCTCCCTTTCTCTGCATGGTAGTCATTGTTTTAAAGGATTAGGTAGACTGTCCAAAGGAATTTTAAATAGATCTATTTAATTTTTCTTATTTGCAATTGAACCGCTGAGGTCTCATTTCCAGCAGATGTGTGTCCCATGGCTCCTGCTTCTTCATGTTCTGCTTCTTCATGCTCACTTCTTCGTGTATGGCTCCCCTTACACACTTCTGTCTCATATGACCTTTCAAATTCATCATTTCTTTATCCTCCTCATATTCACAGTTCTGCTGCCCACTCCCTGTATCCTTGAGTTTTCTGAGCAAGACTGGGTTGGCTTTAGGTTATTTTGAAAGTAGCAGTGAGTGCTTATTCTTTGCATTTGTATCTGCAGGATTTGACCCATAATACTCTTCTGCATTTGGCAGAAAATTGTTTTAAATGTTGTTGATGGTGCTCAGTGTATTTATAATACCTGTGATTTGGTAGAAGGATGATGAATATTAGTTAAGAGTTTACTACTAGAGGTTAGAAACTTCATACTGTTTATAGCGTGATGAAAACTGGCTGGAAAGTACAGCCTCTATGCAGTCAAATACCATATTCCCAGTTATGTTTGAAAACTTAAATTTCAAGTTTTTAATACTGTAAAGAAAATGAGTTATTTGATAGCATTGAAGACATTATAGACTTTCTATGCACTTTGCTAGATGTGAATGGTACTTGGATTCCTCTTTGGAAAATTTAGTCAAAGCAGAATGCTCCTTGGCATTTTAATTAGCTGTGCTTGCTTTCTGCTTTACGGTCTTCTGCTGCTTGAAGCTCTGGTTACTAGTGTCTTATAGACAGGTGATGAAACATGATCAAACTAATGAAATATTAACACAAAATAAAATTTAATAAGCTAATATCTTAAGAATAACTTAAACTCATGGTTTTACTTGTCTAACATTGCATTGCATTAACACTTCCATTTTTTTTTTCCTTTACTACTACTTTACTAGATATTGTTTATCGTGCTTTCAGGTACATTATTCAGACTTGAAGCCTGTTGAAAATTGTCTTTTAAGAAGAGATTTTACACCCGTTTTTATGATTTCTGTATATTGCAGAGGAGAGCACACTTTCCAGCTTAAAGCCTCATACAACAAGACCGTGTTAGATTGTCCTGTAATCACAATAAATGTCCTGCCTGATCCTGAGAAACCTGTCTGCTTGAATGTTAAATATGACAAAAGTCCTTCTTTTCCTGCAGGAGGTACCTTCCCTGGTAAGTATAAGGATGCTTTGGTGGAAACCAATCACTCAAGAGCTTTGTAAACCTGTGAAAAACTCTTTTAGTGATTCTCCTGCTTATTTTTTTGCTTTTTTCAGTCTGTTTCTCTCCGTTCTTTTTAACAACTGTATCTGAGATGCCTCTGTAACACTTGGAGAGAAGAGATATGTAGGTCATCTTTGGGAAGCATTTCAAAAGATCTCTTTGTGCCAAATGTTTTGCTCCAAATCATTGCTTTTATCCATCTATAAATGGTAAAACTACAGAATCTCTTTTCTGTTTTACTAAAAGATGATCTGAGCTGGTTCATGTATGTTTTCCCGCATCTCTTTTTCTGTGGAATAGTAACAAAGGAAGTAGCTATGAAATTGTAGGCCAACTGTGAGCCAAGACAAACCAAAAAGTAATCAGCAGGAGGACAGCACAAAATATTCTTTGCTCCTGCTGTATTCTCTCACAAAAGGGTTTGTTTCTTTGCCATCTTAACTTGATCAGCCAACATTTTTATGGCAGGATGTTTTTGTTCTTCAAAATACTCCTTATAGTGTTATGACCTTGATTAAGTTCACAAGGTATTTTAGTTTTGCCTAGAGGAAGCATCCTATAGAAACATAGGATGACAGAGTGGTTTGGGTCAGAAGGGGCCTGTAAAGATCATCTAGGTCCAACCTCTCCCTGCCACACAGACCTTTTTCAAATGTTGTGTGTAGTGTGAATCAACCAGGTTTTGAGAGAGAAAGAGAATTAAACAGCTTCTTCAGAACTATATAATATATATAGTATATATGACATTAAATTTTTAAATAAAATTAGGTAATAAATTCTGTATTAACAGCCTCATATTTATTATTATTAAATAAATAAAATACTTTAAAATCCTAATTCTTTTATTTACTAGTGGTTCAGGTGCACCTGAGGCCATGCACTGTAGTCTTGGAGGGAGTCATGCCTGAATTTTTCATGCGCTTTAAAGCATAGTGCTTCCTTACAGTGCAAAATTCAGTTCTACATGAGCAGTGCAGCTTCATTTACATGCATGAAATCCACCTGTAACCATAGTGTCAAAGTGCTTTGTTCACATTTTCAACTAGAAGAAGGATAGCTTTATTCTAGTTTGGGTTCCATTTCCTTCAGACCACTGCACTTTCTATGGAACATACAAGAAAAGTGAAATTGTTCAGATTGGAATATAAAATGGCAAGTATTTTGACTGCAGAACCAGTCAACAGCAAACAGAGGAGTGAAATACCTCCCTATGTCTTATTTGTAACAGATGTAAGTATGTGTTACTCGTCTGTAAGAAGTAGCCAAACTCAGCTTCAGCTTCATAATCTGATCCCTTGGGAAAATGGTAGTGGTGTTGGTTCAGTCTTTTTACAGCTACTGCCCAATAGTTCAATGGCTAAGGAAACCGTTGTGAAGGAAGAGGGAGATTTGGATTTCTTGTGTCCAAAGGAAGGAATCAGCTAATTAACTAGTTAGTTGTACTCATTCCTGAGAGCAAGAAGCAGCCTGGCTTGCTGTTTTGATAAGAATGATAATCTGAGAAAGACAGACTTGAAATTTTAGAATTTTTTTAAAGCTGTCAGTGGATAAAGTAGGTGTTTGGTCTAATTACAGAGCTAAGGAGAGAAGGTTTTTCGTATCTGGTTTGAAATTCTTTGTTGTTTTGGCTCTTTTTGGAATGCTTGTTTTTTAAGTTTTTTTTCTCTTAAGTATGAGGGAGACAGAGAAATTAATGAAGTTTGAATTTCCTAATTCTGAATAAAAATAATCTTCAAAACATGTTTTCTTTCATCCTACAGATTTTATGGTTAGTGTTCTTTCTGAAGATGACACCATTATTAAAAATATTAATCCAGCACGGATTTCTATGAAAATGTGGGAAGCACAGAGCAGCCGGGTTAGGACACCAATTGATGTAAGTCATCAAAATGCACTTTCAAAACGGGCATCAAAATGACAGCATAGAACAAACATATTTGTAGTAGAAACTTTCCTTCATTTGACTTAGATCTGTATCCTGATCTAGGTTTTAAATAATAAATATTGCAGATCAACCATATGTGTTTATCAGTGTCTGTCTTGTTACAAGTTGGCAGACTGTTCAAGAATCAATACTACAGTAATGACAAAAATGTTTCTGTTCTGCAGAAGCTAACTCATAGCAGGGAGAGTATTAGAAGTTACCACCCTGAATTTTGCAAAGAAAAGACTGTGAGAATTAAGAATATGAAACTAGTATCTAAATTATAGGTGATCTCATTGACTTACTGCATGCTATCAGTACTGCAAATCATTAAGACTTGATAGCATATTACAAGTTAAGTACTTTACTTTCAGTATATTGCATTAAATTTTTTGCATCTTTTTTTGCAGGTTACTACATTTAGCTGTAGTAAAGTGAAGGATGACAAGGAAGATGGCTTCTTCTACTTCAGGTATAGCAGCATTTATTTTGTAGTTACTGATGGAACTTAGTGTACAAAATATATAGTTTGAAATAGAAACAAGAATTTTTATGTTTTGATAATAACGGTCTGTTATAGAATTAGTATGATACAGAAAAGGTCAAAGATACTAACAAGATGCAACAAGATGAGGATTGAAGTCTTCCTTAGATACTTTTGACATTTGTTTAACCTGACAGAAGAGTCTAAGATAATATATTAGAATACATTATGAGAAATGCTAGCAATGAAGGGACTACATCATCAGCTTGTCACTTGTACAGTAACATTCCTTAATTCTTTTTAATATTGCTTCAACTGCAGGGTGGACAAAGCAGACTTAAGTCTTTATTTTATACCTTCTGTAGCTGTGCATTTATCTTGAACCATGACCTTGATCCTGTCAGTTGAATACTCTTTCCTTGGGCTACTTATACAGAGATAGTGTCTTAGATGACTTGCAGCAGAACTAGAGCTTATCATAAGCTGGTGCCTGACTGCCACATTCTTTCTACATCTCTTTCTGGTAGGCAGTCTGGAATCAGCTAAATAGTTATGGTACTGGCTGTTGATTCGAGCTCTTGCCTCCTGGGGGTGGGGTTTTCTTGACACTGGTGGTTTACTAGTTGTCCACAAATGTCCAGAATTAAAACTCCCAACCTTATTGAAAAATTTGAAAGGACAGTAGACACTGCCCATTAGCAGCTCTTGTAGAAAAGTACATTTCACTCATTGCTGCAGTGCCTGTGGCATCACTGCCTACCACCTGGTTTCTCTCAAGTTTGCCTTTTCTTGGCATGGTCTCAGATGGTTTTTCATTTATTTATCACCAGTCTGTAACATGGATGCTGTTATGCAGTCTTACAACTTTCATAGCAATTGTGGCATTTCTTCTTTTTCTAAAGCCTATGTCTGTCCAGTCATGAGATCCTTAGCAGATTATTTACTACTCAGTTATTTTAATATATCCCGACAAGGCACTTGCTACTGTCAATATTAAGCTAAATAAAATGCAGAAAAAAAGATAGAATTGTTAGTTCTCTATGTGAAATATAAAAAAGAAAAAGTCATGGCCTATTCTAGAAATATTAAAGCTTTGGGATTTTTTTTTTGCAAGTTAAGCATTCCAGGGAATCTTGCATATTACTCCTTCCCAAATGAAATAAGAAGAAACAAATTTCTTAAAGCTATTGACAAAACAGATTAAATGCTGTATGTTGAAACCAAAAATCTCATTAACCAATTAAAGAGTGCCACAAGTCATCCTTGGAGAAATATCTGAATCTTGGCTCTTTGCATTTCCTTGAAAGTTTCTAAGCATTTGTAAGTCAGTGCTATCCCTTGTTAAATACTGCAATGGTCTTCTGGATACCGTGTGGCCCTCCTTGCTGGCTGAAGTTCCAGCAGCAGAACTTCAGGTGTCTGGGGGTCCCTTCATGTTTTTATGGTAGGGATTCTCTACATTTTGGAATGCTGTAAGGTAGAATGAAAACTTTTTTTTCTCACTATACTCTACCTTGGCCAGTGGTCCAAGTTACCCAACTTTGTACAATCTGATTAAAGAAGCAATGAGCTACTCAGATTTTATGTAAAATTTATTAAATTTGGAGAGAAATTGTTGACGATCTGAACATGTTTATGCTTTGTTCCAGTAGCTGCATGATAATTAAGTGAATGGGAAGTTAAATGATTTAGACTTTCAGATTTCTGGTAAGGCCACGACAAACTTCCTGTAAGCTAGTAGAGACAAACTCTTGGATGAGACTTTCCTCATTCAAGCTTACAAAATCCTAGTTCTAATTCTTGAGACACTTTGGTGGCCTTCTTGCTGAAGGAGGAGTATTATGCCTTAATAGGTCTTTCTAACTAGTTTGGAGGACTACTCAGAATTTTAATTGCTTGCATACTTACATACTTGTGACTTTGATGCTGACTGGTGTTGACATGGGTTTTATTTTGGTTTATTTAGGGATAAAGTGGTTCCGGAGAGAGTGGGCACTTACATTATCCAGTTTACCTTTGCAATGGATAAGACAAATATGCTCAACAGTGAACAGGTTTGAATCTGTAATTAATTGCATGTAGCCAAGAACATGTAATACAGAATCATCTGGGAGAAGTGTTAAGATACTTTGTAGATTCAGAATGCAAACACTTTCACTCTCAAGTTTTGCAAAAAATCACATTTTTATTTTTGATAGTTACTGATTTCAAACTGTTGATTATCAAGATATGTTTTCATTAACTTTTATAACCAAAAAATTGATGGAATAACTGAACTGCATAATTTGCAACCTAGCAGAATTGCTTTATGATTGTGCTAATTTATTTCAGGTTTGTCCATAAATTTCACATACATTTGTTTCAGTGTGTTTTGAGCAACCCAAGTGTGCAGGTGAATTGCAGTTAAATATATCAGTCTTTATTTTATTTTGTTTTATTTTATTCTTCCTCCTTTTTCTGCTAGATTATAGTTGAAGTTGTACCTAATGACCCTGTCCGCTTGTTACCTGATTCTTTACCAGCTACTCCAGCAGTTTCCAATGTTCGAGCTCTTACCAGCCGTACACTGGTCAAGGATTTATACCTCCATTTAATGGTAACTATACTTTCATACAAAATCATAATTAGGGAAATATATAAGACTGTTAAAAATATGTTGAATTTTCCTGTAAGGCATTGCTGCTGTTTCTTTGCAGATAAACTTCATAAAAAAAGGTGTGAGTCAGTGGTTTTTCAGCATATGACAGGTGCATCTTGTTTCATTTACGTACGGATGACCAAAACGAAATGTTTGGTCCTTGCTGTCATGTGTCTTAATTGAAATCCGTTTCTTGTTGCCACAGGAAAAAATTATTTCGAGAATAGATTCTAGTGGGAAAACACACATACAGCAGAGATTTCTCTCCATGATTTTTCTTCCCAGAGGTAGTTTCTCTCAGAAATCTTATATTACAAAAAATAAGATTTCTTGAACTTTGAGTGTTCACAGGGATACAGGGGAATCACATACCAGTTACTACCATTAGCAAAACAGACTCAGCTTGTGGAAAATTAATTTAATGTAATCATCAATTTAAAAAGATTTGTGTAGTGAGAAACAAAGACCAAAAAAGTAAAGCAACACCTTCTGCCTCTCCCCTTTCCTAGGCTCAGCTTTGCTCCAGACTCGTGTACTCTTCCCCAAGCAGAGCAGGGGGATGGGGAATGGGAGTCACAGTCAACCCATAACAGCTCCTCAGCTCTTTTCTGCCAGTCCTTTTTCCTCACGGTTTCCCTGTTCTATTGTGGGTCCCTTCATGGGCTGCAGACCTTCATGAACTGCTCCGGTGTGAGCCCTTGACACAGGATGCAGTCCTTCAAGAATTATCCACTTGGTTTAGCATGGGGTCCTCCCTGGGCTTCCACGTGGGTCTCTGCTTCACCATGGTCTTTTATGGGCTACAGGGGAGTACCTGCTCTGTCATAGTTTCCCCTTGAGCTGCAGGGGAATTTCTGCTCTGCTGCCTGGCATACCTCCTCCTGCTGCTCCTCCTTCTCTCACCCTCTGCTGTTTCTCTTTTCTTCCTCCTTCTCACCTGCCTGTGCATTTTTGCACATTCTTAAATATAAGGAAACACCATTTTGTCTGAGGGGCTCAGCTGTCCCCGCAGTGGGTCAGTTGGAGCACCAGCCGTATCCAGCCTCTCCTCACAGAGGCTGCTTCTGCAGCCCCTGCTGCTGCCAGCACTTCGCCAGATAAATTCAGGGCAGTACAGAAATGGATTACTTATTTCAGTTCATGTGCCAAATTAACATTATTGTCTTTTTTACTTACAGGATGAATACAACAACCACACTGGGCTTGATCTAGTTGGCAGAGTAATAGCAAAAATTAAAAGCCTCAATGAAGAAGATATAGAGATCCCACAGTTTCAGGGGAAAGTCAATACAGTAGAGTTTCCATTTGAGAGTGGATCAGCTGAAATTGTAAGTGTGACTGAAATACACAGCTCTATGAACAAAGAATCTAATGAGGCTCATTTTCCTACAGTTTCAAAGTTGATCTTACACCTCACTGTGTTCTGTGGCGATTTAGTTTATATTGTAACTTTTCCTTACAGATAAGTAGACAAATTATTTCTTCTCTGCGGATTTCCAGAAAACCTGTAGGAAGGACATTCTTTAAACTGTTTATCCTTGCCAAGTGAGGGAAGTGTACAGGTACTTTCAGTTAGGGACTGGGACGTGCAGGGAGATCCAGGATAAGTATTTTCTTCATTTGAATTTCACATGTAAATAACACTTCACGAATTTGTAGTTAAACCATTACTATTAGCAGTATTTTACATTTTTATTTCTAATACTCTCACACTGGAGTATCTTAAGATCATTTAGACTGACCTCTTCATACATTCGTAATTAAATTTTACTAGGCTGTCTTGACATTTTGTCAGCGAAAGTGGACCTATATATACTTTGCAGAAAGGCATCCTACTCTTATTTGGAGAAGTAAAGATAAAACTACCATTTCTCTTTCTGCTTTATTTCACTCGTTAGTGCACTCGGCTGTTAAAAATGCTTGTCTTATTTTGGTCTGAATCTCTGGCATTATGCATGCTTTCTGAAAGTACTGCATATTGTAGTCATGTCACCACAGTCACTTTTTCTTCAGCAAATACAGATTGAATTTTTAAACTAGCGAGTTCAATCTGTCACAGTTGTTACAAAATACAATACAAAAGACACAAGTTAAAATGTGCACATGCACAAAACCAGGAACTCTACAAAACACACACAAAAAAAGCCCCCAGCTGAGTGTGGAGTTTCTTCTGAGTGGAATGGTCACAATCTCTCTTAAAAGCCTACTGAGAACTTCAGTCAACAGGAGTATTCCTGCAGTGAAACAGTTGTATATTGATGGTTTTTTTCAACTTGCTGAAGTATCATGTTAGAATGGCAGAGCAAAATTATACCTCTGGTTCATTTGGTTGTCTTGTATTTTACTAGTCTGACATCTACGGAAGTCTTCAAACAGCTAGAAGGTGTACTAAAGGAGGATCCAACTTTTTAAAGAAATTTTTTCAGCCGTCTTTTCTAACTCTCTCATTGGAAACAGCTTTACAACAGACCAGCCTCAGTGTGTGCCATGTGGAGGCAAACACTGCATAGCAATAAATACAAATTCTCCAAATACCTCTTGGATATCACAATAAGACCCCAGTAGAATTATAAAATCTGCAGATGCTACATAGAAACTTCTTCAGTCCATTGACTGCTTCTGTGGAGCTACTTGAAACTTTCAGAAACTGTATATGAAACTTAATGACACAGTGTAAATAGTTCTCTGTCAATAAGAGTCAAGGACAGAAACATCAAGTTAACATGGACAAATGTTTTTCACTGAATAATGTGCTAGACTCTGGTCTGCTCTAATCCATAAGGAAAAGTGACGACATACACACGAAAAACAAGCTAGAAAAGTAAAATGCACGGACTGAATAGAGGTATCAGATAAAATTAATATACTAATTGATTTATGGTACACTCTTGAGTTTCTCTTGTTCCCCTACCATGTGTCAGGAGTAACAAATTAACTGGTATGTGAAGACATTTTTCTCAGGCAGGTGGGGTGAGGAAAAAGTGCGAAAGTATAGCTAAAAACTCTATAACCAGCGGTCCAACAAAACACTCTGTGAATATTGCATTTAATACCTGTGGTAACAAGGTGTAAATTAAACAATGTTTAAAATTTCATACCGGTAAGGGTAATAATAACCCCATAGACTGGCCTCTGACAGTTCAGATAAAATTAATAGATAATTTCTAACATTCCTCACTAATGCAGAAATAACAGGTTTTTGTTTTATCTCCATGTAGTAGTAACCTGCTGTTTATAATTATGACCTAAATTCTCCAATCTTACTTCAGTGACAAAGCTAACAACCTATGTAATGGAGGGGGAGTGTGTTAGGATTTTGTGGGGTTTTGGGTTTTTTTGATCCTTTGGCTTGGTTTGACCTTTTTTTTTTTTTTGGAAGCAGATGACTTTTTCTTTCTAGTTATGTGTTCCTGGTCGGGTAGGGGGTGGGTCTTGCTTCTTCTTTCTCATTACTGTGATCTGATGAGATACTGCAGCTTTTGACAATAACTTGTGTTCCCCAGTCATCCATGGGAACTAATTGCCTTTCAGTGAATCCAGTATCTCTTCCCCTCTTCAGGCAATTTTCAGGCATCTGGTTTATACTGAGCTCACTGACTTTAGACGACTCACAAAACCCATGTGGAAAGAATTTGTTGGTTGTGATGCAGTGTACTTACATGACTTGTAGTGGAGAGGGGAAGGGACGTATTAGTGTTCTTCAAGTATTTTGAAATGGTTCCATCTTGTTTGTAAAGACAATTGTGTGTAATTACCATGAATATAATGAAACAGATAACCTGACGTGTTTACCCTTACTCACAAGTTCAGGAATACTAAACTTGTTTAATGAAGAAAAATGTTTAGATTTTTGTTAGCATATATTTTCTAAGGAAAAGATATTTCCAGTACGGGCTTCTCCTGATAAAATATGTAGCTGCAATATTTTTGAATATCTTTGAAGGTTATATATCTATCTCTTCTTTTAGGCTGCAACCACCTCTCTCTTGATTTGGCCAGTTGAGTAGCAATTTCTACATGTTAAAGGTGGAAACAGTATGAGTTTTATTATAAGCATTATTCATTTTATGCATGATACCTTTCCCAAAGTAACAGCGCATTTAGATATTACCAATACTAATTTTATTTCTGTTTACATTTTTTATGGTTTTATAATATTTCCCATGTTTATAAAGAAAGGCAAAGGATTTAGTTTGTCTTTTAAATAAGGAATTCATAAGAAGTTAAATGTTTATGATAGTCTTTGGATATATATTGTTCGTTCATTTGGGATCTGCTGTCTAGTTCCATGGTAGCAGCAGTAACTTTAACTAAGCACTGGGAATAGTTTGTTTTTCCTTCTCTGCATTTATGCATTGGGTCTTTCTTTTTAATGTTCTGTTTGCATTTCACATTCTGAATGAAGTATACCTGAGGAGATCTTGCTTATGGGACAGTGCAGAGGACTTTTTCTGAACATGTATCTCTGAAAATATATAGCCAAAATTAATAAGACTTTTTAAACAGGTAAAATGACAATCTTAATTTTTAAATAATAAAACAGCTACTTCTATATCTTTGTAGTTTACCTTTGTTTAGTAGTCATAAAAGGCATTTCCAAGCCAATACTTAAAACTATAGTAATACTGTATAGACATCATGTTTAGGTAACTTACAAGATTCAGTATCTGGAGAATGTTTATTTTGTGTGTAAGCTCAAGCATGGGCATAAACTTATGGTTTCTGTCTGTTTTAATAGAATTTAGTGCTGGCTGAAGACAGTCCTGGAAGAGATAGCACTGAATATATTCTTGTCTTTGAGCCGTATCTGCCAGCTTTGAAAAAACCTTTGGAACCATATTGTCTCTCATTTATGTTTTACAATGGTATGTTTCAATTACTCTAAAATACTTGCTTTTCCTCAGAATCAGCTATTTTAGATCCATAATACATTTTCAGAAATATGTAATAGCTTAATAGATTATTGCTAATGTTTAAACCAATTTAGTATGTTACTGTATTTTATTCTAAAAGTGTATATGCTTATTTCTGTAGATTCCAAGAAGCAGCAGCTGATGGCAACACTTACTAGGGAGAAAGACCAATTATCTAAGTCCATAGATCTTTACAGAAAGATGTTTGATACTACTAATCAGCTTGTAGCTGAAATGAAATGTAAGTTCAATCAAGTATGTAAATAAATTTTCTGGGAATTAAACTTCTTTCCTGTAATAATTTTGAGAATGTAGAGAAGAGAAAAATTAGTATTGAAATCATGAGAGACAGTAAGTAGAGGGGAGCAGAAGGACAGTGTATCTTGCAGGGAAGCATGTAATTATTTGGATATACCTCCCTATAAAGGGTCTTGATTTGAGTTAGAATGTCTTATGTCAGAATTGTCAAAGCAGGAATGAAATATTGAAGTTGGTGATCTGATTCTTTGTATCCATGACAGCCTTTCTCTCCCACCTTTGCGTGCTCATACATCTGGAAATTCTACAGTTGCCTAAAAACAAGTTTGGAGAATGAACTATAGATAATCCTTCTTAAAAATGTTAGTCTTATATTTTCAAAATGTTACTTTACCCCCTCACATTTGACCTTCTGTACACTATTCAGAAGTGTTGTGCAGCTATTCATTGTTTATGTTCTTCAGCAAATGTAATCCTTATGAAGTTATATTAAACTGCAGAGTAGTGTGAGAGCACTGTTTTCTTTGCATTGTTTTTTGTTTGAATCATCCTACCTGTTGATCAGGTTTGTTTTAATAATTGCATTTTTAATTTTTAATTTATGTAATCACTAAGTGTAAATAAAACAGACTGGCATTAGAAGATGCTGCTGTTTCTTGTAGTTTTAATACTGCATATTTCCATTATGAATTCAAAGTCCTGAATTCCAGTGTGAAAGGCATAAAAGTTTTGTTTCATATTTCCACATCTGTAGAGAGTAAGTTAGAGTACAGCATTATACTTTATGCTTAAGTAACATTTTCAAATATAAACATGTTTTGAGTAGAGAGTGGAAAGGAACTCACCTGTTTACTCCTTTGTTTTCAAAATTAGTTCAGTTCAGATATGAAAGTTGAGGAAATAGTGTCCAGAAAGTGGTGTCCCATATAATAGACAAAAGAAAGTAGTGCCAGCTACTTCTTCTCTTCTGTCTTGCCATTTCGCCTGTTGGAGAACCATTTAGAAAGATAATTGGTAGCTAAAACCGGCTTACATTCCCAGACTGATCTAGGCCCCTTTGCTTCTTGAAGCTGAAGGAGTGGCATCTGCTGAAATTGCTTAGAAACTGGACAAATCACAATATCTTTGTGGAAAAATTCTGATATTCTGCACTGAAATTAAGAAGTAGATAGGATCAGTTGGCATAATTCTGAAAATTTGTAAGAAATTCTCTAAGAAGTGTTCTGTTGCTTTCTAACATTTCCTTACTCTCTTTTGGTTTTTTGTTTCAGGTCAGGTTAAAGAAGCTGAAACAAGAGAAGCTCTCCTGAAGAACGAACTGAAAAAGCACCAAATTGAATTACCACAGACAAACATAGTATGGCTTCATTTCTTACTAAACTCCATTAATGTCTCTAAAATTTATATTGAATATAATATTAGTGAATCACACCTATTACCAAAACTGTGAAAATTTAAAACTGTAGAAAAATTTGTGAATCGATGTCAAACTTCAAATGTATTTTTTTTTTATTGTTCTATTAGTGTATCTCTTAAAAAACTGCTAGAGAAGTAAAAAAAACCCTTCTCTTTTATATGCTGATCTTGTTTTTGCATTTCTGCTAAGATTACTGGTGTTACTAGTACTGCTAGATTTTATAATGGGTTTTTGCAGGCTGATGAGTATACATTGGATGTATTCTTGCATAAATAGACCAAAGGAAAACACTTCTTTTGGGAGAACTAGAGAATTGCATATCTAATGCCAAAGTTCAAGTAAAAATAAGTTTTGAAAGATTCCGGGCAATGTACCCCATTGCTAATTTCCCATAAAGATCTAATTATATTTTAAATAAAATTTTAAAGAAGATTTTCGTACTGCTAACATTTTGGGGAAAAAAACACCTACATAAACAATTATCTTTGGATCAAGTAAAACCCAAGTTACAGTCATTAATCACAAATCAGTAGAAGTAAATTGCAATCATGGTACCCAAGTTCCCCCTGCTGGCTAAATTTTTCAGGCCTGGACATAGTCCCCTTCTGAAATGGTTTCTTTTTGTACATTCATGATTGTCTTTTCCTGCTGTTCTAAACTTCACTTTCGGCTCTAATCAGGTGCTGGTAGCTCTTTGTGAAACGCTCCTTGAAGTCTTTAAAAATTAAGGAGTAATTAAAAAGTTCGGTCAAAATTACAATGTGCTTTCCCTTTGCTCTTCTCTGAGATTGTGCACAGTGGTCCTCTATATATTAAAAGTCTGTTTCAAATTATTGAATTTTTATTGTTAGAAAGTTAATTGGTGACAGGTAAGATTACTTCTGCTGCTCAGTCTGATGGTACATGCTTGCTGATTTTGAATTTTCATTCTCAGCTTCAGTATGTTGATTCTCTTCTAAAAAAAAAGATGTTGGAACAGGAAGGAGTGATGAAGCAGCCAAGGAGAACTTGCACCCTCCCAAACTATCCAAAAGGCAATCAGGATATTCTAGGCAAGGTGAGTTTTCTCTCAGGGAGCCTTTTAATGAGTTTTGTAGGTTCCAGGAAGTGCTAGTGATGAAAAATTAGCCAACTGAATATGCAAGTAATTTTTGAGGAGTATTAAAAAAAAAAGATAGCATTCTCAAATCAGATGACCAGCTCCTCTAACAGAGCCATCAACAGAGAAATTAAATGTCTGTTTGAAGTTGCAGGATTATTACTATGAAAAGGGGAGGTGGTCTTGGTTTCTGTTTTGATTGTTGTTACTTCTGTGGTACAGATTGCACATCTAGCTCAGATCGAGGATAATGAAGCAGCGAAGGTCATCTCTTGGCATCTGGCCAGTGACATGGACTGTGTGGTCACACTGACCACGGAAGCCGCGCGTTCCATCTTTGATGAAACTCAAGGTCGACAACAGGTGTTACCCCTTGATTCTATTTACAAGAAGACACTCCCAGATTGGAGCAGGTAGAGGAAAAACAATGGAAGTTCTTCATTTGTATTACATACTTCTTCAACTTTTTTTTTTGTCTAGTTTGATTTTTAAACTTTACTCCTATTAAAATTTTTAAGTATAACATTTCTGCGTTCATCATTATAGCAACAGTAATGTCACTTGAAATGTTAGCTGAATGTCTCTTAACTGCTGTGTGATGTTCTTTATTTAATAAGGTGTTTCTATTAAAAAGAGAAGACAATCTACTTTTTTTTCTTCTACATGTTTTCTAGAGCAGGAACTTTTTTAAAATAACTCTAGTGATTCAAATCAAATTATAACTTCTAAAAATCTTATTTCAGAGTACGTTCCTAGAATCATCTGTAGTAATAGAAATTCATTTGGCTATTTCAGTTGCCAGAAAGATAAAGGAAAATACAGTATTTCTGTTCCCGAAAAGAATTTGCTTATGAAGATGACTGCTAATACCATAAAATGCCCTTCAGAAAAGATTGGATGTATAGATTTTTTTATAGGGTCCAAAATCTCAGGTTTTATAATATAGTGCATTAAAACTTGTCCATAAAATTAGTCATATGCATGTGTTGGAAATAATGTCTCATTACAAATTGGCATTTCACCAAAACATCTTCAATATAGCTGGCATTTCAGATAATGCTGGGATCATTTGCCACCTAAGGTGGAAGCATTAAGATGCATTCAATTCAGTTGGAGATTTCTGACTAGAATAAAGACCAATTGCTTTTTTCTTTTCTTCTCTCTCACTCTTGCCTTTCTTTAACCAGACCTTTACCTCACTTAAGAAATGGAAAAACCTTCTTCAGACCTATTGGAAATCCTGTATTTGCCAGAGATCTGTTGACATTTCCAGATAACGTAGAGCATTGTCAAACAGGTAAATGATATGAAGGAAATTGTTAATAACTTCTTTCTTTTTAAAAAATTAAATACAGAAACATCACAATTCATAATCCATTCAATAATCTTCATTGAGACATTTGTAAATACCAGTGTACATTCCTCCTGAAGTCTGTTAGTAAAAATAGGAGGGCATTAGCATTAATTATTTGTAAAAAAAAGTTGTGAAAATTTCAATGAGGACCACTGTCTTCTGCTTGTCTTACTTTCATTTTTTCTACTTAGATCTACTAGAGGTTTTTTCTTTTTTAAATTCCTGCAGCATTATCTTATTCCCAAGCTCTTGTAAACAGAAACTGACAATCATGAGATCAGTTTTATAATCTCATATTGCAGAAGTTACTCCTTTTGTTAGGCTGTTTTTCCAGTTCTGTTCTTCTCAGAAATCTGTAATGCACAGATTTATGTACATGCAGACATGAACTGTAACATGTATGTTATGCTTGAATAGTTTAATAGTTCTAAGAAAGCTCTCAATTTTCATGCAGATTTCAGTTTAGGGACGTATTATTCACTTGCTCTTTCTAACAACATAGCAATACCTACCTTTTCTTACAACTTCTTTTCTTAAATCGAGTAGACCTGCTCCTTTATATGGAGAGTTGGAATCTGTACATTTTGTTTCACGACTTCCCACTATTGACATATTCCCCTCTACTGTTAAAAAACCCCAGGTTATAGCATTTTCAGAAAGTTAGATATTGTCAGACTTTTAACTATGGATTCTTCTTCATGTCCTTTGGGGGAATTGAAGAACCACATTGCTTGACATATCTCGTGCATGACTGCATTGTTAGGCTTTGTATAGAACAGTCTTTTATTAGCAGGAGAGTCTTAAGCTCAGTGGATCATCAGCCTGTGAATGTTTTTTCTTTGATAAGCCATTGAATATTAAGAAACTGAGAACAAAACTCAGCATTCCAGGAGGATTTAAAAAAAATTACCATTTATATAATTTCATGAAATTTGGGGTTTTATTATGTGTGTCTTGATAAATGTAAGGTATCAAGAGAGTACTTTATTGGAAAATACAGTCAATTATGCCAAAAGGCAGTTAAACATATTAATTTTTTTTCTTTTTGAATTCTCTGATGAAAGCAGAAGATTGCCTATCTATCTCAACCTCAGAATAGAATTTTGTTGAAAAAAAAAGATTTACATGCTATTTCTCTTGCACTTATTTGAAAAGATGTAATAATGATGCCTCAGAATTGACTTTTCAAAACTCAAGTTATTTTGTTGCAGAGAAGTTTCATAATTCAAACATTTATATTTTTCAGTGTTTGGTATGCTCTTGGGTGACACTATCATTATAGATAACTTGGATGCTGCCAACCACTACAGAAAAGAGGTATGTTTCTATTATTCTTGACATTTTATAATACAGATATATTGCATAGCTACATATTTAATACATTACAGACTTAGTGTAATTGCGAAGTTTAATGCTGCATTAGCTGTAAGTGTGCTTACTGTCTGTGGGTCTCAAAGAACTTAACAGTGAATAAAATCTCTATTATTGGTACTGACAAAATTTCCTCCATTCGACAAATGCCATTATGTGAATGTTGCCATGGCTCATGGGACCATGTTTCGAAAGATAAGCATTTTCAGTTTTGCTGTTAGTGTTAAATGCAAGTTCTTCAGTGCTTTCCTAGTCACTCTATGTATAATAAAACACAGGAGTCTAAAGCACATGTTGAAAAATTTCAGGTCCACTGGACTAAAAACTTTATGTGAAACTTACTAGATCTCTTTGGGACCCATTTTATTTAGGTTTAATGGTATACTTTTTAGCAGGCAAGAGTCTCTGAGGCCTGACACTGAGCACTTTCCATTTCAGTTTAGGAGTTTGCTAGAGTTGAAATAATGATTCGGCATAAGAATGTAGAACTGTACTGATTGCCATTGCTTCTTAATATACGTTGATAATAAGCTTTTTCTGGTTATAGATCTAAATTCTACCTTCAGAGTTCTGGTAAAATATGAGAACACAAACACAAGAAAACTAGTCTTCATAATTATTGACAGTACTGTGTTACTTTAATATATGCATTCAATTGCTTGAGAGCAAAGTCATGACATGTAATACCATAAAATATGTTTTCCTTAGGGAACAAGCTGCATTGCAGTTGAAAAATACAAAGCTTCACAACAGCATTGCTGAAAACACAGATTTTCCATGGAGTTACTAATTTATTATCATCTTTTATACCTATGTAGGTTGTAAAAATTACACATTGCCCTACCTTGCTGACTAGGGAAGGAGACAGAATTCGCAGCAACGGAAAATTTGGAGGCCTGCAGAATAAAGCTCCTCCAATGGACAAACTCAGAGGAATGGTATTTGGAGCACCCATGCCAAAACTTTACTCTACTTTTTCTGGACAGATAGGTGGGTTAATGAAGTCATAAAAATAAAAAACTTATATTGCTTGTCTATGTTTTTTATTCTCTCGAGTAATACAGAAAGGAAATCTTCAATTTACCATGAAGTTATTTTGAGAAATAGGGTCTATGCAATGTCCTGTTTGTAAATTTGGCTTTTCCTAAAAGCTTACAGCTATTACATATCCTGAAAGAAAATATAATAATGATGAGATATTCCCGTGTTTTCTTAGTCTTACTAAAGAAGGAGTATAAGCAGTAATAATTCAAACAGCAGGCATGAGAAGCTTGAGCTGATTGAATTCCAGCATCGTTGCAAAACAAGTTTCAGGTCTTTCTACTCTGGAAACACCATAATCAATTTAGAATTTCTTGCTGTGCAAGTAAGCTCTTTGAAACAGTGGTAGAAAAATTCCTGTTCTCATAAGAGAGAACATCTCATAAGCTACCCTATATTTCCTGTGGGATCACTTCTATTTCATTATGTGCATGGATTCTTTGTTTCGGAATAAAGGTTATAAATTAAGTTAGATGATGCAGTTTCTGACATGTAGCAGCAGACCTGACTGAATGGTAAAACACTGAAAAGTCTTATTTACAAACAAGATTGTTCTTAAATACATAATTTTCAAAAGAAAGGACGTGAAGTCTATCCATGACAATATTCCTAGAAATGTCAATGGAGAGGTCTGGGGAGAGAACACATGTACCTATTGGAGTAGCTGTATATATGAGCAAACTACTTAACATTGAACAATTGAGGAAGGAAAAAAATAAGGACTAAAAAGATCATTCCTAGGTATTTCAGTAAAAATATGTTACAGGTAGGAAAAACACGGTAAGCATGTCAGTCACAGACTAAAATATGCTGGGTTTAGCACGCTTTGTCTATAAGCATGTTTTCAATTGTTGAACTCAGTTATTACCCAATATGAATTAAATTATAGAATATTCTGTAATTTAGTACAGAAGCAATCACGATAGGAAAAAAGGGCATGTTTTAATTCCACTTGGATAGATATTAAATATTTAAAGAAAAATCACAGTAGAATTCCATTTAAAGGACAGCATCTCATTACACAGGGCTTGTTTTGGACTGAATTTCACAGTTAGCACTAGTTCTGACACGCTCTTTTTCAATGTTTGTAGCATAAAAGTTGCTTAATTGTGATTACACTGGCAAGGTACTTGTAAAATATTCTGTACTAAGAATTTGCAATGCCTTTTGTCAGTCTGCAGCAGCTCTCTGTGAGTGTTTTCACCATGGCAAACTTAAGGCAATTTAGTATTCAGTTAAGCTTTGTGCAAGATATCTCATACTCACCTCAAAGAAAAATGAATGAGCCTGGATGCTTGAATCCTTCCTTTATTTCTTGACATATTTATTCAATGCCTGGACAAGGACAAATTTTTTTGTCTCACATGTTTAAAGAGGAAAAAGGATTGTCAGCAAAATATACCCTTGTTTGTCTGCGTCTACTTGATTAGACCTCCATAGTGGGACAAAGTGGAACTCGGTAAATATTCTCTTGGTCCACAAGGTGGAATACAATTCAAGTCAGTAATACAAGCTTCTGCTTTGTAGCACTGAAAACAAAACACGCTACAAGCACTTAATGTCATCAAAGGTAGAGAATTTCCTTTGGAGCACACAAGCGACAAGATGTGTAAAGTGATACCAGTTTCCCACATCACAGTAAAGTACCAGGAAACTCTGAAAATTATATAAGATATGGACTTGAAAAGAGGAATCAAAATATTGGATATGATTTTTTTTCAGTTACCCTTTACAGTCATTTTAAGAACAGTCATCAATCCACTATAAGTTTGGATGGTTTTTTAAGTAGTGCTTTTGACAGATACGTTTTCTTGTAGATTTCTACATTGCCTCAGTTGTATTTGGTAGCATTCTAAATCAAAATGGCCATTTATTTATTGTTTTATGGCTTATCATTTTATTCCTCAATTAGATCTTCTTCAGCAATACCGTGCAGCAGTGGTTAAACTTGATAATGTGAATAAGGACCTTGATTTACATTTGCAGTCACTGAACACTCCAGAAATGCAAAAGAAAAAACAGGAGCTTGCTGAACAAGAGAAAAGCCTCAAGTTAATAAAACAAAAATTGGGTAGGTTATTGTATTATAATTTTGGTGTCCTAAAGGAGAACAGTTAACTGCAACCAGATGTATTCTGCTCTTACAAACTAAGAAGTTCAAACTATGAAGGAAGATTGTTAACATGAATTAATAGCTTAGAGATGTCACATTGTAAGGAAAGAATAGAAAAACTGTATGTAGTAGTATGATGCTGTGGATATGGCCTAGAGCAGCACTGCTCTGTATTGTGTTCAGATTGTAAAAATGGGGTCGATCAGTCAGTGTCTTGTGAACATGAAACTATGATCTCACTAATAAGAAATTATATAACTATTACTGTGGTTGGCCCTGTGCTACAGAACATTGGCATTCTTTTCGAAATGACTGTGTAGGAAAGAGCTGAATTGCTTTTGCTAAGGAAACACAATCAAAACATTGTGCTATAAAAAGAAACACCACTAAGTCTGCAAGGATAGTATATCTTGAGTTAGTGTTTTTTATATCAATATCAAATAATTTATGATATTTCAAAATGTATTTTAAAAATCAACATTTACTCTGTGACAATTACAAATAAAGCACACAGTTTTAACTCTCATCTTTGAACTCTGTTTCAGACAGAAGGTAACCATAAAATTTATGGTTGTCTAAAGTCTTACTTCAAAGGTTTAACTCTGTTATTACAGGGCCCATTTATAACGAGCAAGTTTAATTTTTTTTTTATTTGTTCTTACTTGCAACTTTTTCATAGGTATGACTCCTGCTTTATCAGATAAAGGTGCTGAATCATTACTCCAGCCTATAATGTTAGATATGTCTGACACCCCCATTCCTCCCAAAAGAATGCGACGAGAAACAGTGAAAAAATTGTATAGGTAAGTCTCTTCTGAATCTAGTCATTATTTTCCCATAATTTGAATTCAAAACAAAAACTAGTTTATTCTGCATATTTTTAATTGATATTTATATACAATAACCAATAATGAGTAGTTTGCATAAAGCTGATTTTCAAGATAATTTTAACAAAATAATTACAATAATAAGAAGCTGTGCACAAATATGGGGTTTATCTTATTTATACTAGTGAGAGCTCTGTGCTCTATATATATGTATAAAAAAGAAAAGCTTTGTTTATAAGCCACTGTGCTATATTTTGTTTAGCTCGGAAGAATGGATCTCCTGTCCTGCAAAGCAGCAGCAGCAGCAAGTGCTGCAAATGGCTCCTTCAGAACTTAATGGAACTCCACGAAAAAGAAAGGCATAGACTGATAAGACTTGCTGGGAAAAGCTGTGTATTGAAAATGTGAATACTTTCAGTTAAAGGAAATACTCATGTTGTATTACCATTACTCTGAGGATTTTTGTACCGATAGAAGATATAAATGTATTTCAGTTGGTAGTAACAAAAGTTTAAGTATTTAACATTGATAGCCCAATTTTTGTATAGTTAATTTTCATTTCTAAAAGCTTTCAGAGTTTTTATGTTCGTGTGTGAAAAAAAATTTAAAATATATTCTTTTTTATTTATGAAAAAAAAAGATCTTTTCAATAAAACTGCTTCAATACAAAGCACTGCCAATATAATCAGTGGTATTGAATAGATTGTGTCATGAAATGAGATTTTAATTTAAAAAGCATCCCATGGGGGTTGTCTTTGGGAAGAGAACTTCCTGGACTTTTCTTTTTTGATGGATGACTTGTTGAGGTAGTATCAATTTAAAAGGGCCCTCCCTTTAAGCAGCAATATCTGAGCTCTAACCACAGCCATTTATAAAGTCTTCAGAGTTAACAAGAACCCACCGTCTAAGGTGTTGACATGGGAAGTCATACCTCCTTCAGACAGTGCTGATGAAAAAACAAAGTAGTACCTTGTGAGTATGAAAAGTGTAATGGGTTTACTAGGTGGCTGTTTTGTGGATAGGTGAGTAGAAAGTGATTCTTCATGGTTGTAAATGAGACATAAAATTGTACCAGTGCTAACCGCTTTTCCACATCTGTATTACCACAACCGTTGTAAAAGACCCTTGCTGCATAAGCAGATCAAGAATTACTCCTTGACACCAAAAACATAACTAGGACAGAAGGATTTGAGTAGGAAATGGTAAAGTCACAAAGGAACAAGAAAAATCTTTACAGCTGAACTGTGTGTATGAATTTTAAAAGTTGGAAATGGAGACTTAAGCTGGAGGTAAAATAACTATGTTGGGAAACCGTAGATATACCTGAACAGAAATTTACTTTATAAGGCTGTCTCCAACTTAAGAAAAAAAGGAAAAAAATAAAAAACCCCAACATGATACTGTTGGTTCTCATAAATACTTGGGAAATTAAGTTGTCCATAGTTTAAGAAATGGAGTCTTAAAATGCTAGAGAAAGTAGTCAACGGGTAAATGACACCAAAAAAAATGATAGTCAAAAGTCACCTCTAGTGATCTGCATCACAAAGATTTTAGTGGTGAACAGGCCAGAAAAAGACCAGGTGTGGTTAAAGATATCATTTCGGCCAGGGTCAGAGCAAGCAGCTCGAAACAGACTTGATTGAATGAAAAAGATAGGGCAAGAGTAGAAAGCTAAACTTGAGAAAGTATAAAACTATTAGTGGAAGCCATGTAAATAAAGAACATAGGAGATAGTGTTCAGGGGTATGGATGTGTTGGTTCACACCTGCCTCAAAGAATTCTGCCTCAGAGTGAAAGTTAACACCAAATCTACTGATTTATACTCTGAGCAACATGCATTTTATCTACAGCTTTCCTGGAACAGGACGTTACACTTAAAAAGACATCGTGGCGTCCTGCTAGAAGTTTCAGAATGCTGATTGCTGGTGCACATCTCTATGACAGTTCTAATAAAATGAAATTTCTCCAAATTAGAGAGAAATTAAGCAGTGCAATTTGTGGTGGAAGATTCTCCAAAGCTTCGCTTCATGTCTTAAAGAGAGGCTAAGCATCAAATTGTCCTATTCTTAAAGAAAATAAATATGTTCCAATATAACATGGAACACCAGCAAGAAACTGAGCTAGCCTTGCCTCAGCCCTTTTTTCTGTTTTTTGGCTGTAAATTTAGATATCAAGACTTGAACCAGGCAGCCATAATAAAGGGTTTGCCATGTAATAAATTGTCCCACCACACCAAGTTTCTTGGTAGTAGTTCTTTTAAATTTATTTAATTCAATTCTGACATCTGCCAAGCATCAGCCTCCAACCTTTGGATAACCTTGAATCTTGTTGGATTAAATACATATTCTAGCAGAAGTTTCTAACAGAAATGTCTCTTTTTGGAATTAATCCCTTGCCTTCAGTAGTCAGTGTAGGCACTACCAGCATCATGTGATGTATCTCCCTGCTGGAAGAAGCAAACAGAAAATTAAGGATGGTTTCCAGGGCTGTGAAATAGCTGTCAGAGATTTCAGGAAATTTCACCAGGGAATTTTCAGGATTTTCCAGCAGAGCGATCACAGGTTATTCCAGTCCAAGTTAGAGCTCAGGGCAGCTGATTTGGTCATAACAACATCTTCAGCTCTGTAGGTAAGCGTCAGTTTTCTCCTTTACCCACTCTACTCTGTAACAGCAGAGCAGGGACCTCAGCCATGCTGGGCTGCGTGTGTTGTCCTTGCTGATTTCATGAGTGGCTGGTGGAAATACAACCAGGAGAACTGGGAGAAGGTGGTTACGTCTTGGTCTGGGCCTGCTCTTCTACTAGCACACAGGCATGCAGAGACTGCCTGTCAGGTGAGTGGGGATACCCTGTGTAACCCAGTGGTGTAGGCTGGATGACAAGTCCCTCCTTGCCAAACCGCCCATGGGGTGTTGCAGCCCCACTGTCAGTACCGTGGCCCTGACTCTACTATCCCAGTATCACCATCTTCTCCAGTACTTCTCTACCCATATGTATCTCATCTGGGACTTCCTCTGCCTCTTCCAGGGTCAAAGTCCCCTTGTCAGCCAGAGCTCCAGTTCAGGGAACGAGCAGTGAGAGGGAAGGAGGAAAGTATGATGCCCAGGTGAGCAAAAGGAAGGCAGAGCAGCAAGTGAGGCCTGGAGTCACTGCAGGATGATGCTATGCTACTGCTACATCAGTAGACTGGATGAAAAACACACTCCAAATGTCTGTTGAGACACCTCGTGAGACTTTAAATTAATGTCATAATTACTGGAAATTTACCATTGAAGCCTCCAGAGTAGGTGCATATTTGATTAAGTTAGATTTATATTGCTATTCTGAACTCCGTTTCAGCTAAGCTTTTAAAGAAATTTGCAGTCACCATTGATAAATGGTTCATACTACAGTTGGTCACAATAGGAAGAGAGAGGTAAGTTGCTTGCTTTTTTCTTTTTTTGTGTGTGATAGCAGCAAAGGTATCAGCTGTTCGTAAAGACTTCGATGATTATAGTACATTGCTGGGGTTGTGGTGGTCTCGTTTTGTGGACATTTAATAAAGCATTAGTAAGGAACTATCATTAAAACATTATCTCCAAAAAAAAATCTGCTCCCAGGTTTTTGAGTTTGGGGTTTTTTAATATTTGGGAAACAAAGCCCATTGAAGTTGCACTTCATGAGCACACAGCAAGGATAGGCAACCATAACAGAACAAATCTGCAGTAAATTTCTTTTTGCCTGCCAGAATGTAGTACAGCATAGGAGAAGCCCAAATTAGTTTTAATATTTTCTTTTAAAAAAGTCAAGTTTGCTTAATATCTAGGAACTAAAACATGTTCTAGTGATGGTAGTAGTAACAGTATCAGTATAAAGCCGCTGTTTGCCTCCCTTTCTGCCTGTTGCTGGAAAGGGTGTATCCAGTGATTTTGACATTCCTGCCACACCAGGTCATCTCCCCAGGCTTCAGCAACAGCCACCATTTCAGGTTCATAGAAAGTATAGATATGTATGTGCATACACACATCAAGTTATATATTTACATGCATACATGTAATTATTATCCTGTATTTCCATAAACAGGCTACTCTACACCCACTGTGACTGTGGAAATACATAAAATTCCAAGAGAGCTACTGTGTTGACTGAATGTACTTCAGCTGCACACATCCCCTGTCTCTGCCTGTGTGGCACATCTTCTCTGCACTTAAATGGTTCCAAGAGCAGAGCAGCCTCAGCTTTAGCAAAAAAAAGTGTATGCAGTTTTATTTTAAACCAGCATATATATAAAATGAAGCACAGTTTTCAGATATTAGAGGCAAAAACCTAGCACCTTCAATTTGCAGATACATTAATTCCACAAATTTTCAATATATGTTAATGGATTCTCACAAGTCTTGCTAGTTCTTATAGGACTCAGCTTTTATGAGGGCTCTAAAGAAATCCCCACACATTACTTTATAGGTAATTATTTTACAGTAGCCTAGCTGTTTATGACTATGCTATTTAGGCCCTGTTTGTATGCTCATCATTAAGCGCGTGTACTTTGCAACAGAAATGGACCACAAAGACCTTTCTTCAATTTGCAAAATTGAAAATAGTTTATACCACAGCAGAACTATTTCTTTCAGTCTTACATAGAAACAAACTATGAAAGAATCTTTTTCATCTAATAACACAGTCCAAGAATCTTTACCTAAACTATATAATATTCACTCTCTTTAGCAAATGGATGTTACTTGAAGGACATTTAGTGGGCTCTCATTTCCTATTCATCCCTCATCCTGTAACTTTTGCAAATCAATTAAACCATATCATGCAACAAATACACAAATTATTGCATTCAAGCCTAATTTTGAGAACAGAATAATTATTTTCCTCCAATGTAGTTAGAACTTTGGAAGAATGGTGAACCAACTAACTAACTGCAGGAACCTCTCATCATTTTTCACAAAAAAAAAAATGGTAGGCTAAAAAGTTACAGAATTAAAAACTGAGCTATTGAATTAAAAGTTGCTGCTACTTTGTTTAATGGAAAATGGGAATGATCCCAAGAAACCTAAAAGTTGACTTTCTCCGGTAAACAGCTAGGGAAAACAAATGTTTCATATTAGATACAGCTCCTGCTTTTAGCATGTTCTTACAAACAAAATTTAGTAGAGAAAATAGGTCTAAAATATAGTAGAGAAATGAAATGGCAGTGTCATAAAATGAGTAGTTAAAGACAGCCTTATAACAAAAGGGAGAGGTGGACTGTAGTGCTCGTGCTCTGTCTTCCTTTCAAGAGCGTGTCTTTGTAACTCTAATGGTCTCTTAGCACGGTGCATGCTCCTGTATGCAGGTAAAATACCAACCTAAACCAACTAATTCAGAAGATACAAAGGTTCAGCTCTGCTCAAACTGGAAGAGCTGGTTGAGCAAGAGGAAGATTCATGACAGCCTGAGGAATTCAGTGAAAAGAATTCTTCCCAAACAATGGAGGAGGCCATTCTACAAGTTGCTCAAGAGCTTCTTTTCTTCAGCAGAGTCCTGGGGCAATTCTAGGACAGAGAATGTCCTGTGAAAAGTGAGAAGGGATGGTTAGAAGTCCTCTTGATGTTAAGGACTTCTGGCAGAAGCCCTCATGAGCACAGTTTTAGTAATGCATACCAGAGCTAACTCGGAGCAATGGCAAGTCAAAGCAGAGTTGCTGAAGTGGAAGCACACTGAGGACTGGGTCACACGTGAGAGGCCTCACATGCCGAAATTGAGCCTGCTTCTGTTGCCAGTGGTAACTTTGGCAGATAAATAGGTTACAGAGAGCTGCTTTCAGTATAGCAACTTCATGTTGCATCATCCACACCTGAGCTGACCTAAGGCACGCAGCAAGACTGGTTGAGTCAAACTTGTTGCAGCAGCATGGTAAAAGTGGGGTTTGGGTTAGATCAGTTAGTGCATTATGGTGCGTTCCTGTTGCAGTGTGGTGTTGCACAGACATGTGCAAGCTTGCAGCTAATGTCCTTCACTGGCATTTTAACCAGAGTTTTGAAGCTTGTAAGTACATTCTGAGCAGAGATCCTTCAGATGCCAAAGGCAGTTTGTTGTCATGCATAGCTTGAAAGGAAAAAGTCCCTCTGAAAGTGGGTGGTCAGACCAGGTGGACTCTGGATGGAGATTGTATCTACTTGCAGGATTGAGCCCATCTAGGTGCCCGTGTCAGGGCATCTGACCTGTACAAGATCTGACCATTCTTATCCTCCTTACTCTGGAAACAAACACTGGGAGGCCAGTAGGAATGCTGGTGGAGCACTGTACTTATCTTACACTGTTCAAAGCCAAAAGGGTCTTTACTTTTTCCCCTGAACTGTTACTGGAATAAGCTTGTCATGCTGGTAGAGTCTCTGTCCCCTACGAATCTTTGCCACCCACATGTGCCAAGATATTTCAAAGATAAGCAAGAGTCCTCAGAGAAGTCCGAATGCAGGAGTGTGTGGTAGAGAAGGGGGAAGTGTGGGAGCAATAGAGCGTAAGGAATCAGAGATCGTTGGCTCTGCAGTTTGGGTCTGAAGTTTCACATCTCCCAAAAGGAGACCTGAGAGTTTGTTAGGCCTCTGTTGGATGTTTCCAAGACTGAAGCAGCTTGGGGTTAGAGATGAACCAGCCATGGAGGCTACTGGCACATGACTTGAGAGCCCCCAGGAGACTCAGAAGTGTGATAAGAGTTCCTTACAATTGGATGCTGACAGCACAGAGAAGATGAGCAGAGAAACAAAAATTGCTGGAGTTCCCAAAACAGAATGCCAGGTAAGTATGTAAGAAGTAGCATGAAAGCTAAACTGAGAGATGAATGCGTCTATCAACATGAGAGAGAGAGATACTCTGGCAGATTTATGGATGACTTCACCAGCGAGACTCCTAAAGCCTATTTCAGTTTCCAGACTGACAGGTAGGCATTCAGGATTCTAGTGACTATACATTGCAAATCCTCTTTGCAGTGGACTGGAAACTTACGCCAAATACCCTGTTCCAGAAGATTTTATGGGCCACTTTTCCTCACTATTGTGATCAAGTAATTTCCCTGGCTTGCTGGAAGGTCACGGAGACAGAATTAACTTTTAAAAAAAAGGTTTGGTGGTAAAATAAGCTATTTTTCTTATGGGAAAGAAAACACTCTGAATTTTTTAGATTTTGTATCATCCTTGTGGGGTATTTTGTGGCTCCCAGAGCCATCTAATTCCCAATCACTCAGCCACCCACTGAATCACAACGTGGGAAAATGTGTTCTAAGCTGTGCAGGCCCGAGTCATTCTTTTATGTTAATATTTCTTAAGTGTAAGTTTTTTCTAGAAAAGTAAGTTAAGCAGGCTTGGAGAGAGAGAACTAATAATGAAAATAAACATATACTTCATGTGCCTTACATACAAAATGTCAGGTATTCTGGAGAATAGTTGCTCCTTATATATTGATACACTGATTCTTAAATGCCATAAATACATTTAAAATGTTTGTGGTGAATTTTTTGCCTGAACTGCTCTACTTTCTCTTATCTTAGGATTGTAATATATACCACTTCTGGTGTTAAGAGAGATTTGGAAACATTATTTTAACCAAATGTGTTGAAGTGCAAATAACAAGTGAACTTTTGAACTCTCTCTCATTCTCTGAGGATCTGGAGAGGTCTCTGCCAGGCTTGGAGAAAGAGCTGAACATGGATGCTTTTGTTAGAATTTTGGCAAATAGAATTATCTGGAATTATCATGGTTTATTCAGATTCCAGCTTATCACTTCAAACTAGATTTCTCTTTATTAAGAGTTACTCAGTTTCTCTTAACAAAAGTTTCCTGTATGTAGGAGGGTACTAGTGACCCTGTGTCAAATGCATGATAGCATTATCAAAATCGAGGAATTTGGGGTCAAAGAGTTTGCTGGTTAGCTCTGTTGCCAAGACTGACTGTTCCAGATCCTTATAAAGACATGCTGACACATCTGTGTGATGTGTCAAGGACCTGATGATATGGAACATTTTCCACAACTCCACTTCAAATGTGAGCCTTTCCTTTGTTGAAAAACTCTCCTGCCTGTGCAGAGATTGTATGTAAAAAATAATAATGAAAAATACACCATCTTCGGGGGTGGGGCAGAAGGTAAGAACTGGAAAGAAATTTGGACACTTTTTCCTGAGTTGGCAAAGCACAAAGCAGTTCAGTGTTCTGCATTAAAATGTATTTTTTGCAATACATTTATAATACAGTTAGAACTTTGGGAATCAAAAAAATTAATAATTGTTACCTTGTTCTTTTGTTCTCAGTTTTCCGATGTTTCAAAATCACAGCTATTGCTTTTAAGTCTGATCTGTCTTTGGAATGTATTTGTCGTATTTTGCATGGACGCTAACACTATATCTCCCTCCACTCTTTCCGTTCTTTTGATTCCTGGGAAAGAAGGAGATTTGTGAGAACATTCCTCAGGTTTTAGGCAATGCCAGTTATTGCTCTTGGAATAAAGCAACTACACAGAGAGATACAGAAGTAGTCAAATTCTGTTCAAATTTTCACTTAAGTGAAAAATAAATAATGCCATCTCAGAATCCATAACATCTAGAGCTTTCATCTGTATTGTTTCCTCTGTCATCTTACCTTTTAAAAAACAACTGCTTTCTAATCCTCTGCATATGTATTTAGTAAAGATTGAGAAAGATTTGTCAATAGTAAGTGTAAACTTCTTCTCAAAAGATAAAGGAAAACCAGAATCTTTAGGATGAAAAAAGAGCTCTCCCATTATCTTTGCCAAAGAATCTAAAACTCTTTGAAGATGAAATGCTGGATGTCACTTCATACAGTATTTTTTTTCCTTCCTAAAATTCAGGTTAAGTCTGCTGGTATAAATTTCTCCAGGATGGAAAATAAAGATGATTAAATAGGATTCATTCCTGTAGACAGTGAAACAGTAGAATTCTGTGGGAGCTGATGGCTATTTTTTACTACTGGACATAAAGTCATTGGATTTCCACCCTGAGAACACAACATTGTGGGTCTCCATATCCATTTGTGTACATAATGGTGATGACAAGTAGACTTGATCTGCTCATCGACTGTCAGAGCTGCAAAATCCAGCTGGTTTGGATGATCTAACAACTGTCATTTAGTAACCTGCACTCAAAGTTATGTTTTAATAACCGAATGCTTTCTCCCTGTTTCTTTGTTTGAAATATCAGAAAAAGATCCAAGGTTCCAATAATTACTAGAGAGCAGCTACAGATGTGTCTTTTTCAACAGTCTGATCCTCTACTGCGCTGGATAAAAGTCTTGCTCATAGGCAGAAGCTATAATTCATTTAAATGTGTACAATTTTGAATGCTCCAAATGTCTGTGTTTGCAGCAGCAGCAGCAGCAGGAACCTGCAGAGGCCTCTCGCCTTCAAAAAGCCCAAGCCAACCTTGTCCTTAACAGGAGTGAGGTTTTGCTGTCAGTGTAAAATGTTTTGTAACCACTTTTTGCCAATTGAAAAACAGGACCAGACTCTAGAGACAGTCTGTAGAAAAGGATTGCCTTGTTTCCACCCCTGGATGTGTGTCCAACCTATGTTGCAATGTTTGGCTGTGGACTTCTGCTTTTTTTTTTTTCTTCTTTTTGTTAACTGCCTGAAAACAAAAAAGTATATCCATGCAAAGGATCTATGCTTGAATGTTAAGCTAGCTCCTCACACTTACATCAAAAAAGCCTGGAAAAAATTATCGACACTTACGTGTCTCAGAAGAGTTTTGCAAGAAATGAGTCAGGCATGAAGTGCTGTCTGTAGGTTTAGGGGGCGGCTGAAATACAAATACCCGGTTACCACAGACTGAATTGAGGGGAAAGAAGGGAAAGAGTCTCACAGTAGTAACTCAATCCAGATATGACCTGCACCAGAGAAAGCTTACACACAAGGAAAATGAAATAAAGTAATTGTAAAGCAAGGTTGATAAGATAAAAGAGTGAAGAACTCTGATTCCATAACGAGATAAAGAAGCTAAAAACAAATAAAGTAATTGTTGCCTTTTAATATGCCACATAGCAAATAGTGCTTTGAGGTAATCTGTGTTGCCAACGCCAGAACAGCAACTCCAGAGGACATCTGAAAGTCAGAAGCAGTTGGATAAAGATAGTGAATTACTGCAAAGCTCCAACAATAAAAAAAAAAACCGAACAGGAGACTGGCTTAAAAATCAGATTTGAAAATTATACAATTATTTGTACTTTCCTTTTTGTTTTTGAATCTGTAGGATGGGTTTGAGTCAAGTTTTCAAATTACACTCTGTAAAGGAATGCCAGAACTAACTTTCTCTTGCAATACAATCTGAAGTGCTCAGATCACTCTGGAATTCCAGGAACTGGAACTTAAATGAAAGAGCAAAATGTAGGAGATGCTGCAATACTAAAAAAAATATAAGGACAAATGATGCACAGGAGGTAGGGAAATTACTTTTTCTGCCTCGATTTTTGAAGAGAACACTGATGTAACAAAATACATCCCATAATCTAACAATGATAAGTCATTCCTTCTCCATCAGGATTTCACTGTTGTAACTTGTGAAGTCCGTTGAACTGAGTAGACCTCTCTAGGAATAAAGATCTTGGGAGCATTCCCATTTTCTCAAGGCAAAAAGGACAACTCATGCATGAGGCAGTGAAGTTTTGGCTGTCTCAGGATACACTCAGTGAAGTGGCTCTTTGTGAATTATCTAAATCTCTCCAGTTATACACAGCTGATGTTTCTAGACATTTGGCACAGTGGTTCTGCTCTGGATATAGATGTCTCCTCTGTGAAAGAGAACTGTCCCATAATCTGTGTTAATCTTCTGCAGTACGCTATTTGCAGTGAAATTCCAGTGTAATAATTTGCAGTGACTTCCTTGACCTCCAATTAAGAAATGTCCTACTGTGCTTCAGGCAATTTATTTTCCCCTAGTGCAGATTAAAAATATGTCTACAGTCACAGCCTCTGTGATGTTATTTCTCTATCAATGACAAACTTCAGGGAACAGTATGGAACGAAGTGGTGTGATTTACTAATTGAATGTTTGCCTTCAGGTGGCCTATTTTTGGTAATGTTGGAAAACTGTTCACACTGAATGTGTAGACTGGCATGAAGCAAGGTAGCATCTTACAGCAAAGATTGTCCTATTTCTCCAAAATCAAAACTGAAAGGAGCAAAACAGTAGCCAATGTATTTCTAAGCAGCAATGACAAATATAAACTTCATTTCTTTCAGAAAGAGAAACACAAAGCAAGAGAAAAGACCAAAAACTCCCTGTTCCTCTTCTGCTTCCTTCCCACTCCCTCCCCCTCTATCCCAACCTCAGCTGCCCTACAACACTTACTGTGGGTGCTGCTATTACTGGAATACAGGGATTTTCATCTGGCACATTTTAACCACTTCCCAAACTAAAACAGGCTATCCCAGCATATGCATGATAACCACGTCTGTAGCTACAGATCTTTTTCTGGCTTTGACACTGCTGGTATGACTGGAGTGGCAAAACTCGCTGTAGAGACCAGACACAAAGCTTGAGATGGTGTAACACTGAGGACAACGGAGCTCTGATTTTGTTCATATTCTCTAGCATCACTGACAGGTACCTATAAAACAACAGGATTCCTTCCTTAATCATTTCTCATCCTAGAGCAGTAATGACCCCACCACGTTGTTCTGTAAATGGCTAAAGGGAAGAAAAAGAAAAGCCCAACACCAACAGGAGCAGAGAGCATTAACAATTCCTGACAGAGTTAATCCTAAAGTTTAGATTTAACTGTCATAAAAAAAATATTTTAAATAACATTCTACAAGCCTGAAATCCTGTGCTTCTTAAAAGCGAATGCTGTAAATAATGCCAGATGCCCTGAATTGAGTCCATGACTGAGTTCATTCCTGAACACATGCTGCAATACATAAATTCTTCATATCTTATGTTCTCTGAAGTAAATTCTGAAACTATGAGTTCATTTTACCACTACTGCATACAGTCTTGTCCAGTGGAAGTGTTACTGTCATTCGATCCACCAGTTCTCTGTCTACCACACAGGAAACACACCAGCAATGTTGATCTTCTTCTCCCCCAACCATGATCCCTGTAGCCATTGCTCTTCCAAGACGATATGAAAACACACCCTCTTTTGGCAACAGATATTTCCTTTTAACAATAAAAGAAAAATTAAAGAGGATACAAGTCTGTGGCTGATCAAGAACACTTATCTGTACAGCCTGCAGCAGGAAGGATGCTGAAATGTAAGATCTGTCTGAAAGAATCAGAGGAAATGGTGTCACCATCCTCACCAGGAGGTTTTGATCTCAGGTGGGAAAAAGGAAATTCAAGAATAATCTGGACTCACCTCATAGATAAGGATACTGCTGAAATCTCTGAGATGTTCTAAAATCTAAATATTTACCAATGTATGTAAACACTCACTTATCTAAAGGATATTATGATACAGAATGGAAATGTCATGGTGAGAGCATTTAAATATATATTTAAATATTCCTCTCTGTCTACCAATTATAGTTAACTACGTGGCTATTGCTTGTTAGGAGGCGTGTATTTAAACCTGCCCGGTCTCTCCCAGTACTGGAAAGATACAATCAACAAGACCATTGTCTGCAGAAAACATTTCTGTACTTCCCCATACTCCATGAACTTTGCTGCCCAAGTAATGGAATTACTTTAAACCAGCATGTCTGAACAACAGAATATTTAGTGGTTTTAAATAAACCATTGATTCTTGCCTGAGATTTTCAAGACAAGGTGACAGAATGTGGCATAAAATGCACAGAGAAAGTATCCAGTGATATTATCCAGCAAAGGTTTGGTTGAAACAAATCTTGTGTGCTTAATCTCTAGTTTTCACAGAGGTGGAGGCTGTTAATTCCCATCAACATGGGTGGGAGCGAAGTACTTATCCACTTTAAGGATGTTGCCCTTGTCTCATTTAGATTTCTTAACTGATCAAACCAGAGCGCTGCTATCACCAGTTTATTTATATGCAGCCCTGAGAAATCCAATACATGTGATTTGCATAGTCTGATTAACACACGGTTAGACGCACAATTAGGATACAGTGCAAAGCATTTATTGAGAATACTTTCTTGAAAAATCTGTAGAATAAACACAGATAATAATTTAGTAAACTCCATGAACAAAACAAGATATGAACTTTCATTTTTTTCCAGTTTAATATGCTTCTTGGTATATTTATCTTTGCAATCACACATCCCTTTACAAGGTGTTTAGGGTTCAATAGTGGTACATTTACAGCCAGACTTTCTGCAATATACAGGAGGCCTAAGAAGGAACAAACAATTTCCCCTCAGCCCCAACTAACAGAAATTCATGTTAGGGTACATGAAGTACAAGAAAGTACAATAAAATAAGGCAAATGTGTGAATAACAATGTTTCATGGGATTTGAGCACATGATCAGAGTACGATGCTGCCTTCTCTTACACCTTGGACCTCACCACCTCCTCTTTCCACACCTTATCTCTTATCTCTCGGTGATCTTATATCTGTGATGTGACCAGTCATATTCTTGTGGAGTCTTTTACATTTTACTTCATCTTCTTCCTTTCATTTAACTTACAATTTTTTAAATTGCCACTTCCTTTGAAACTGTCAAATGATAAGCAGGGAATAAAAAACAACTGCAAAAAAAATCAGATGGCTTCCTTTGCATTTCACATTGCAACAAAACAAGGTAAGGTTTGTCACAATAAAGTACTGGAGTTTACAGGTGTGCTGACAAACAGGTAGAATATAATTTGCTGCCTGTGTCTGATTTGGACAGACATGTATGATCACCATCCAGTGAAAATATAAGATTGGAGAAGGCAGATGAAAAAAGAGATTTTGGGTTTGTTCCTGTCTTTTATTTGGATTTTTGCACCTTCAAGCTGCTGTAACCTTAATGAGAATTTACAGGAAAAATAAAGAGCAGCACCTTCTACCAGAGAAAAAACACGGGAGAAATTAGAGAAGCTGAGGAAATTTGTTTAGTGTCCAAATGGCTGAATTAGAAAAACGAACTGGCCTATATAAATCCTCTTCTAAAAACATGGCATGACTGCATAGAGGCATGAAATATTTGTGGCCATGGTCTTTACCTAATGAAGTTTTATTTAAAATACTCCTGGCATTTTCATGTTTGGTTAGCTCACTTCAAAACACAAAATTTCTTAGAGAACCCTAAATCTTCTTTACAGTGTGCAAGTGGAATAGAAGTTAAATTTAACCTTACTTTTGAATGCAAAATAGATAAGAATCAGAAGAAATGTAGAGAAGGCTTCCTTCATTTTTTTCCCAGGAAGCAAGACTGATGTTGTGAATCACAGTATTAGGTCTTACCGACATAAAGAATTTCCACCTCTTGTTTTCATGAAGACCTTCTTATTTTAAGTCAATTTGCTGCATTTTTAATCCGTTCCCTGAAATAAATCAACATCTATTATGCCTAAATTGAGGTTATAATGTCTGCATAGAAACTTGCACCTGGTGCAGTTAGAGTCACATAACTCTCTTGCTTAGTTAAAATACCAGGAACTTCAGCAAGAGACTGGATAAACTGATGAACAAGGAATTCAAGCTTCAGAATTGTGCAATTTTCTATCACGAGCAATGTAATTGTTTAAAAATCTGCTGACAACTTTGTCCCAAACACGGTAAAGCCATGTGCCACTCCCTTGCTCTCCTTTCCAGCTCATCTCTAAAGAGTCATGAAAGCTGAAATCTGTCACATTCAATCTGAGAGCAGCACGTTGAGAAGGGCAGTGCATGCTGTGAAACTGGAAGCTGCCCTGTGCTGGAGGCAAGCACAGTAATTAATGCCCCCCATTTTATTCTTTATTCTGAAATATTGCATTACCATCAAAAGTGAGATATCTAAACAAGTATGACAATTCTTCATTTCATAAGAAGCAAGACTTGAATAAACTCTTTACAGCAAGGGTAAACAATGCGTACAGTTTCAGACTCAGTCTTTTAAATATGTTTCAGCAATTTGCCTGCAGGTTTTTGAAGGGTCTGTGCACAGGCAGCACCTGTAGCTTTGTACAAATCAGCTTTGTCCTACTGTATGTGCAGGTTAGACCAGCAGTAGCTGTGGGAAGAACAAAAGAGCATTGTGCATCTTCTCCCTTGAAGTCACTTGGCAACTTCACCAAATCAAAGATAAGCAGACACAAAAGAAACCTTCTCCCCCTATCTCCTCTACCCTCCCACCCACATCCCACCTGCCAAGAAATGCCAATCTCCTTCGATTTTCTTTCCAGTACATGTTAGCTTCTTCCACCTTTGCACATGTGTCAGCCAGCCTCTGGCTCTTCACTGAGAGATCTTGTGGAGCATTAAAATGTTTTCTTCTGATTGTCATCCTATACTATGATGTCCAGACTTGCTGTGCTCAGAAAACTATGGTAACAGTGGATGATATGTCAGTCGGTCCTTTCACATTATATAATAAGTAATATAAGAGAGCACTCATCTTTTGTGTGGGAACAGTGTGGACCTTAATCACACTATTTCTTTAGTTTTCACAACTATTCAGGATAAAGTAGATAGGACGTTCCCCAAATGTGGCATACTTGTGGTTTACTATGCTCCAGCACTCAGGCAGATCATTCTTCCAGGTGAATAATTGATATTGATCTCTGCTGTCCTGCCTTGAGGCCTTGAACAGGTTGGAATGGTGTGCTGAGAGCTGCTCCCAGGAAACAGCCTTTGTTTATTTTGTTCTCCAGCCAAAACCATACCTGTGACAATAAAGAGTGTCAGTTTCAATACTAACACTTAATGCATGCCACAACTAGGCAATGTTTGGGTTCTTTGTAATACACTGATTTGTTTCTCTGTTTAAATAAATAAACTTAGCACAAATGTTTATCCTCAAAAAGGAAATAATACCAAGGGAAAAAGGCTGGAATTGCCAGACTGCCCACCCATGCACTGAAACATCCCCAACACCACAGTGCCTAGATAGGCAAATACAGCACTTCAGAGTAAGGGGAAGATGTGGCCGAGCACTGCTTAGAACCACATGGGCTATTTCTCTGCATACTCCAGGGCTCCTACGATGGACCTCTGCTACAGACCTTTTGTTGTGGAATTAACAAAATCCTTGTGGTTGCGCAACAGTTATGGCCCTCCAAGGTGGCTCTCCAGTAAAGAGAAAACCAAAATACTCTGCTCTCCCTTCTCTCTCTTGTTTATTTATTCATCCCTGACTAGTGCTTGGATTTTTTGCTCTGAGTGAACGTGTTAATAAATAGTAATTTTATTAACATCTGTTATTTACTTTTCATTCAGTCATTAATTTTGATTAAACATTCACAGCTAAATATGTGTCTGGCAGACTTTAATGAGGTGATTACACATAAAAATTTGAAAATTGAAACCTGCCTTTTGCAATGGGGAATGATTTTTTTAAAGATATTGCAAGCAAAGCTCATGGTCTGATCTGAGAGTGGAAAAGCTGCAAAACACCAATCATAGACTCAAATTAGAAATGTTTATGTTAATGACAAGATTACTATGTAGCGACGCCGGGCCAAGTGAATGTGACACAGCCATATCATGTCTCTGCAAAACAGAATTCAAACTCCTCTTTCCCCCCAGAGTGCTTTTCCTGGAATATCCAAACCAGCATGCGTCATAAACCTCCATCCAAGCTTTCCTCTTTTAGCCTGGAGTTTCCTACAACTTCCTTTCAAACTTTTCTTTGTTCCCTAATACCAGTTTCATCTTTCCAGAGGGACACTGTGACCTGCTTTGACTCATGGACAGAGTTAATACAGCACCAAGTGTAAACCCAGACTACTCACAGCTGCAGGCTGGCTTCCCACATCTGATGGCCAGCGAGAAGTACCTGAAAAACGTTCTGTGCCACAGACAATATTTCCAGATGAGAGATATTTTTTTACTAAAGAAAAGTATCAAGGGAGTACAAATACCTCTCTGAAAACCATTCACCTTAGGTTATTTTGGCAATGTTTCAAGGCGGTGAACCTGAAGAAAAAGAACACAGAATTCACAAAGCAATTTGTTGCTGAAATCTACAGAAAAAAAGCTGATAGATAAGGGAGGTAAACTGCAGGGAGAACACCGTTCCTGCTCCATGCACCACACCACTACAGACACATTTCTCTCTTGGAGTTCTGCAGTAAATACTCTGATAATATTTTTGCTATTTATTCTGCCTGCTCTGTGCACTTTTCTCTCTCTGGCAGGCCCTTGCACATGGCCCTAGTGGTTTCCCCACCATTATCCTGTTATGAAGTATGAAAACGCAGTTGATCTTGGTGCTGGAAACACAGCTAGACTGCTTAGTATAGAAACAAGAACATTAAAACAATTGAAAGGATTTATGGACTCACATTTGTGAACTCTGTCTCCCAAGGATGCTTGTACTGAGCTCACCAGTCATCAAAGCTCTCCTCGGTGCACTCACAGACTACATGCTCCATTTGTAGGGAGGGCTGGAGGGATGCTTTCTGTGTGCTGTAAGAATCATCTCTCTTGGGACTTCTGTGAATTTTAGAGATGAGAGGATACAGCACAGAAATACAAAGTGTGAGTGTTTCTGTCTCCTTGAGAGAACGACTAATCCTCATACTTACACTCTGAAATAAAACTAGTTACACCCACAGAAAAAATGCAGCCATGCGCAGAGCTTGGACCACATCTTCAGCATGCACCTGAGCTGAAGATTCTCCTGGCAAAGCCCAATTTCTGTACTGTTTACTGTTGAATCAGCTGATATCACAGGCCCAGTGTGAATATCAGAGTTGAGGTCAGCTCTGTGCATCTGCCCAAATTAATCCATTTCTATTGAGCTCAATACTTCTAGCACAAGTCATCCTCTGCTGATACTCCTGGCTGAGCCATCATGCAGCCACACTAAAACTTCACTCCCTGCAACAGCACTTGTATTCAAGTTCCCACAGAGCTCTAGTTTCAGGGAGAAGTAGTGAATGCTCCTGCAGGGTTTTGTTTTTCATTGTTATGGTTTATTTTAAATGAAACAAACTCAAAAATGCACCATGCTTTGCAGTGGAAGAAGTCTGACATAGCCTTTTAAAGAAATGGCAGCAAATGCTGTCAAAGCCTTGTTTCATAATATTTACAAAGTAGTTGATCCAAGGGACAACTACGTATCAGACATCAGGAGGGAGAGACTTTCTTGCACAGTTCTTGAGTGAACAAATGTTCACAGAGTCCTGAAGCTGCAGGAAGCACCTGACTCATTATTTGTCATATCCATGGGGTAGGCAAGGGCTCTAACAACTCTCCTTCTAACGGTGCCCCATGTTATGTTTGGTCACGCAATTTGAGTCTGAGGTTCACAGGTTAGTAGGGTGCCCTCTTGGCAAACCAGGTAACATCTGCTCTATCTTCCTTCACTGAAATATAAGCTCAATGTTTAGCATATGGAAATATACTGTTGCTTCATGCTCATTTTGTTTAAGTAAGTCTATTAATTTTTGTACTATGCAGTCATTCTTAAGACAGGCATGACCTCAGTCTTTCATTATTTAATGACTTTCCCTTTGTGGGACAACATACAGCTCTTCCATGTTGCTCATCGCTTTTGGAAAACGATCAACTTCATGAGTTCCTTGGCTGAATGAGGAGGGGGAAAAGGAAGAAAAAGCCTTCTTCATTGCTTTTGAGAGACTGAGCTCTACCCTTGCTTTCTTCAGGCTTGAGAAACTCCAGATAATTTCTGCCAGCACAAATAAGGAAACCTGAATTACATGCTTCTGTGAATGCAAACAGTGGCACAGCAAACTGTTTAACCCTTAAGAAGGTTAAAGTGTAATTTCTTAAGACGGTGAGGTGTTATCCTCCTCAAAGCAGCTGCAGAGCATTATAGAAGGATTTCAAGTAAAACGGGACAGATTGAAGGAACATCTCATCTTTTCCCATTGCTATTTATTGCCAGTGAAGTGTTCCTACACATCTGTAATGGCACACATTTCTCTTGGGTACAGGAAGCTTTAGTGTATATTTCCAGTGAAACAATTTCTAAAAACCAGTCTGAATGCATAACTTTGACCTCAGCATTTCAAGGTTATTTCCCTGCTGACTTGGAGGCTGAGCAACATTGTTGGGTGAGACCCCACGGTAAGACTGGCAGATGAAACCTGCCTGTTTCAGCAGGTCAGGGCAAACGATGAGGTCACCAGGCTGCTGCCTTCAGTAGAAGAAAGAGCCTGGCCCTGCTGCTGGCTTTGCCTGTGTGTGAGACTTAGGAAAGCCTGAGCAGCTGCTGTGGCCATGGGAGGCCTGGAGGCGCATGAGAAGGGCTGGGGCTGGTCAGGCTCAGCAGCAGCAGCAGACACTGTTCCCAAATCTCCCACCCAAACTCTTCTCCACCCAAACATTGCTCTCTCCCTTCCCCTCCTTCCCACTTGTGGGAGCAGCTTGCCCTGGCCCAGCCTCAATGCTTTGTTCAGTGTCGTCTCAATCCAAAAATCCAACCCACAAAAGAACAGGAGCTGAGAAGGATAGAGGGGCATCCCTGCGGTCCTGACTGTGGTGGGACCCATTGCTGAAAAAGAGCAGGAGCCGAGGAGGATAGAGGGACATCCCTGTGCTCCTGACCTCGGTGGGACCTATTGCAGATGGCCTCACACGGGCAGGTCACTCAGTCAAGGTGGTCGAGTTGGATTTTAACAGCTGGGTGAATCGGAATGCCCACTGCTCTCTCTGCCCAGTGACCACCTCTTCTTACAAATAAAGGCTTTACGTACATCACTCACAGAGGTAGCCACCATCACCCTTCCCACGCCAGTGGGGCAGAATGAGCCGTCGTCGGGCCACGCAAGGGAACACCGACCACGTCATGGCACTGGTGTCAGGCAGGAGCACAGGGCTGCCACAAGGCAGCAAGTACTCCTCAGCCTTCCCCGCACACACCGGGAGCCTACCGAGCCTGCACCGGCCCCACCTGGGGAACCCAGTGCCCCCTTGCTCGCGGTTCGCAGGCTGCTCTCTGCCCCAGGAACACGGGTCCTCGGGAGAGGGGGGTCTCTTATTCACCGGTCCGCTCCTCTTCTCCCATCAAGCTTTCCAGTGGGAAAAACTGGTTCGGGGACGGTCGCCGGACAGCTCGGGCAGGGGCCGGGGAGCGGGGACTGCCTCGAGGGGAGCCGCTGATGGCAGCCGGGCGCCACATGGGGCCGGGGGCTGCTCCACCGCTCCTGCTCGGCCGGGGGGCTGGAG
>VZRJ01008142.1:660346-743285 GCA_013397565.1 Ptilonorhynchus violaceus
CGCCGCCCTCGGGATGGGCGCTGCCGCTGCTCCTCGCCCTGGGCGCCGCGGGGCTCAGCCACGGCTCCCCGCACCTGCCGTACTCCCGGCCGGGTTCCCGCAGCAAGTGAGTACCGCCCGCCCGAGCGCGCTGCGGGACGAGCCGGGGCGGGCGGGCTGCGGGGCCCGGCGTGCCTCACCAACACTGTCCTTCTCCCCAGGAACTGGTGCGCCTACATAGTGAACAAGAACGTGAGCTGCTCGGTGCTGGACGGGACGGAGAGCTACGTCCAGGCCCAGTACAAGTGCGCCTGGAACCAGTTCCCCTGCCAGCCCACCCCGGTGTAAGTAGCCCACGGGGCGACCTCGGCGGGGAGGGCGCTTGGCCACCCGCTGCCAAGCCCCGGCGGGGAAGCGGCTGCTGCCGCGGCGCTCGGGTGGCCCCCGGCACTTTGAAAAGCGCAGGGCCGGGGCAGGAGGGCGCGGACCTCCCCTGGTCCCCAGCGCGCCCCAAACAAAGCGCTCCCTCATTGCGAACATCAGGCTGCCGGAGCTAATTAGAGCCAGATTGAGTTGCTGGTCCGTGCAGCCGAGCGGGAGCTGCGCTGGCACACCTCGTCGGCGTGGAGAGGCGTGCAGGCGGGCGGAAAGCACGCGGGCTGCTTCCCATGGGCGGCGGGAGCGCCGCAACCTGGACCGCACCTATGCGCTGCTGGGAGCGCGCCTGGCGCAGGGCTGCCCGGGCACCGCCGCGCTCCAAACCGGTTTTGCGGTTGCTCTGTGTTGCTGGATCGGCGCGCAAAGGGAGAGCCAGGAACGTGAGCCAGCACCTTTGCAGTCTGTGTATCCCTGTCTGTTATCCAGCAAGGGGAACAGCCGGTGCAGAGATTTTTACGGGGGGTGGTGTAAAGTTATTTGTTCGATTTTAAGCTTCATGAGTGGTCACCTACGGCGCGGTGTGCTGCAGCCAGGCTGTGGGAGCTTGCAGGTACAGCAGGCGTCAGGGAACAGATGGATCTCACTTTCTGGCTATTCACAGGCGAAATCCCCTTTCCTCAGTTTTCCACTGGAAAAGCAGTAATATTTATTTGCACGTTTCTGTTTGAAAGCTCTAGCGATACACACTCTGTGAAACCATTTCACCTCCCCCCAAAGTCACTGGAAAGACACCCATACATTTTCGTAGGCTCAGACGTGGGCTGAGGTGATGATGAGGATTGTTTTACAAGAAAGCTACAGTAACTAGTTTTCATTTTGACATGAAATAGTGAGGATGAAACTGATACTGCTAGATCCTGGATACTACCAAAATAAACCTGCAGACATTGATGACGCTGCCCCCCTGGGGCCCGTGACAATAGGTGTTGGGTGTTTGGCATTCAAATATGCTGCTTTCTGTTTGTTTGGGTTGTTATTTTCGGTAAAAACCTAGCTTTTCTCTACTGGAAAATATAAACACTAGAATTTGAGGGGAAAAAACAAAGAGAGCAGACAACTGAGTAACACTGTCTTGTGTAATTTCCCTTATTTCTCTTTGGAGTGTTGAACTGGCCAGTTTGGACTTCTGACCGGGTTTATGGATACGTAATGGGGCGCGCCCACTGTCCTGAGAAGTCTCCATAGTGGAGCTACAGAGGCGTGAGGAGTGGCTGAAACTGAGCTCTTTAAACACATAAATCACCAAGCATTAAGATAAGGAATTTCAAAGGCGGTAAATTAGGAATTTCATGGACTATCTGCTAGTAGATAATGAAGAAAGTGCAAAGGCATTGCGTCTAGCTCAGGAAATTCCTGAACTGAAACTGCTTGAGAGTGTGAAATCTTTGGCAGGAGTAAGAAGGGGAAGCCCAGCTCGAGCAGGGGGCTGGACTGTATGACCTCCGAAAGTCCCATCCCTTCCAGATTTTTCTGTGGTTCTATGAAATGGCATTGTCTGTCCTTGTGCTTCTAAGCATCTGGAGTTGGCTGCTGTCAGAGAATATGGGGCTGAACAGACATTTGGTCTCACCAGCTGTGTCCAGTCTCATGGGGTTTTTTTGTTCTTTTGAGAATGGAATTAGATACTTATCGTAAGACTTTGTTTCCTCTATTTGACTTTCTTTGGTGAACATCACTGTTGTTTTCTTCATAACCATAATGGCAACTGCAAAACAATTCCTTGTTCTTCACATAAAATTTTCCTTACTCTTGCCATAAAATATTTTATTCTTGTCACAGCAGCAGCTGGTTACCACAGCACAGCACCACCGAGAGAAGGAAGAATATCAAAATCTTGAAATTTTATTTTGTCTATAGGTTGTGACTTTTATTTTTCTGTCTGTTGCATATACACCTTCTCTTAGTGGCGGAGTAAGAAAGGAACTAATTCAATAAGTTCGAAATACATGCCTCAAATCCTGCAAACCCCTGACTTCATTCCTGTGAAAAGTATTGTTTAATTCAGAAGGAGTAGTGGTCTGAATAACAAAATGTGTTTATATATGTTTGCTAGCTAATGTTCACAAAAATAGGACAGGAAAGAGCTATAAAGCAACAAAGAAATAACTGTGAGGACTTTGTGGAAATTATTCTCTTTTTTCTTCCTTTATACACTTGCACAGAGAACTTAAAATGAACTAAATAGCAGATATTCATGGGAATAAAGTACAGTCCCTGTGTAGTCTCCTCTCGATACCCATGGTTTATCTAAGAGCTCATTCAGCTGCAGACAGTGGGGACAGTGAGAGCCAGTTCAAACACAGAGTTCCTTAACTGTATCTTAGATGTATGTGTTTTATTAGCACTTAAGTACTATTAGGTCTATTTTTTAATCAGTCTCTGGATTTACTGTTGGTTTATATTAGCTTAAGACTAGATTTAAAGAGCCCTTCTAGTGTTTAGGTACAGTCTAGGTTATGCATAACAATTACTTAGATTGCAATGTCTATGGGAGCATTTCGCTGCCTTAAACTTGCAGTGTACTCCTGAATTCCATGTGCCCTACATCCAAGAGAGTGTGTATTGTAGATATGGATTATAGTCAGCACTGATTTTTCCTTTGGATTTTTTTTTTTTAGAAATGGAAGGCTCCAGGTGATTAAGCCTAAAAATTATATGCATGCTTGAAACCTTTTTGTCTACCCTTTAGGCCCATTAAAATATAATTTGTCTGAAGGAAAAAAAAAAACCAAAACCCCCTGTTGGAATGCCTACACTTCTAGGAGTGTTAACTATAAATTCACTTTGGCTACAGGGTGTATTTCCTGAAATGTTAAGTTGAAATTCAGGAAATTATTACACTTCATTGTTTAACTGTTTTATAGGTACTCTTGCTCAATAGTGCATTTCCTTGTTGAAAAGTTGGTGAATGCTTTGGCTGATTAAGGTGTCAAGGATAAATGTGAGTTGAAGTGTGGCTGCTTAAGAGATAGGAAGAGAGGGAGTAGAAAGAAAGAGCAGAAATGCCCTTTGAAGTATGTTCCCTTTGAAGTATGGGGGGCTCCTGATTTATTTTTCTTAAAACTGTGCCTAGCAAAGGAAGGAGGAACTTTGTTATTAGTGGGTCATTGCACTGAAAGGTACAAAAATATTAGTGTTTTTACTCACTGAAAAGAATTTGGGTGTTTTAAAATTCAGTATAGCTTCATAAATGACCCCTCACCTCTTCTTTCGTTGTGAATTTCCATTTTTAGCTTTCTTATGAATGGTTTGGTAATTTAATTAGCAATAATAGCAATGTGTAACTAGTAGCATTTTCTATTTCTAAAAGAAAAACATGTTGCACTTATGGGTAGATCCTACACCCTCTTTAGGGTTGTGGCTTGTTTTGGACATCCTCTGGTCGCTATGGCCGGTGCAGAGTAGGATGTTGTCATAGCAGTTGTTTGTTTTGCTTCTTGTCCTGTATAGTGTGTGGGGACACCTGGCTGTACCAGAGGTGCTCCAATTTATGGCCCAGCACTTTTGGGAAAAGATGCTTTTGCTAGTAAGATTTTAATTTTAAAGTTTAAAGTGAACTGAAGTGGCTGAAGCAGAGGGATGTTTTCTGGGTTTCTGTCTTTGCTACAGAACTGCAAACACAACTTCCCCGTATGAGATAGTAAATCAAATAGAAAAAAGCTTAGATTGGTAAGAACCTCTGGAGGTCATGTAATCCCCTCATAGCCCCCAGCTAACAGCAGAACCAAAGTTAGATAAGGTTGCTCAGGGACTTGAAGAAAGGATGTTTTATCAGATCTCCTAATTCACGTACAAGCCCCCATTAATTATGCTCATGTGGGTAAAGATATTTGTGTGCTCAAGTCAGTTCATCTGTCTTTAGGTTGTCAGGAGTGAATTTCATGATTTAGTGTAAGCTTCTCATTTTAACACTAATGATAAATGTATACTAAGCAAACCCATTATTTTGTTTAGCTACACACACTTAGAAAATGGTCAAGAAAATGATGAATGAATCAACAGCTAAATTAGCAAACCTCTCCAAATCTCTCATTGAGCAATATTTTCCAACTTCTTGCCATTTTATACTTTCAAATGAATATAAATAAGCCCAGTGCCAAACTAATCACGGTTTTATTCATGGCTCAGAAGATTTAAAGCAAAAGATTGAAATAACTTTAGAGAATGTTACTACTAGTTTTCTGCATTCATAAATATCAGAACAGATTACTACTTATGAGTAAAACACAGGTTTTAATAAAGCTGTGAATGGCTTCATCCATCTGGAAACCCCAGAATGACCTGGGTGAAGCACATCAACCCCAGTCTAGGAATATATAGGAAATCCCCATGTACTCTTCAACCCTCCAACAGTCCTAAAGTAGTTTTCTCTGAGACTGTTCTGTTGCTAGAAATTAGGCATACAGATCAGTGTCAGAGTGCTCAGCACCAGGCGGGATCAAACCTCAGATATACAAGTCAGCACAGATTGGAGCCTGTGTTTGCCACTGGCCTCCAGCAATAAGTATCTCATAAGAAAAACTTTCAGGATGCACAAAAACTTGAAGGGAAAGTGAGACCTGTTTAATGTTTCCTCTCCAAGTATCTATAAAGGTCTTCAGGACTTTGTTTCCAACTTCGTGTATTTTGTATGAAGCACAATTTCTTTGTACAGGCTCCAGCTAGCTGACTACAGAGGGAGGCTAGCCTAGGGGCTTGTGCATTGAAAACAGTAAGGAAACTTAAAAAACTTCAGTCTCCTGGAGGGCTTGTTTGAAAATCTTTGAGATCCTGCTGGGTGTGGTAAGTTTTCCTGGCTGTCTCCCCGAGCCTGAAATTGTGTATCTCTGCCTCCATGCACTGAACGCAGCAAAATCTTTCTTCTCTGTGAACTGGACAGGGAATTTTCATTTCACACATCATTTGAGTTTGTTGCAATAATGTAAAAAAAAAATAAATAAATCCCACACTGCTCCTCACTTCACATTAATGTAAATACTTAGAATTTTATGCTTTTCTGGTTTGAGAAATGTGTGACCTGAAGGTCTGGGGCCTCTTCTGTTAAGCACCAAACTGTTGCCAAAGCAATAAATTTTTATTTTTCAGGGAGCTGCTGACCTGTTTAGGTGTATTTCATCATGAATCACTCAGATAACCAAGAAGCATTCTGTACCACTGGACAGTGGGCAGTGCCAGTTTTACACATTGGGGATTATTACTCCCATCTGACTTCATTTTTGCATTCACATCTCATCTTTCCTTTCCCTTCTGGCTCATTTTTAACTTGATGTCTTGAAAAGTAACAGCTCTCAAAACAGTGCTCCATTTTATTCTGAAAGCTGGGGTCCCACCTAATCCCACAGGTTAGCTCTTGCCTTCATGAAAGTATTGGTTACTTGTTCCATCTGGGTATGTTTTCAAATAATCTCTCAGGAATAGCTCTTTCTAGGCCATCCTAGAAATGAGCTTATTTCATGAGCAGAGAAGCAGAAGAGATGCTATTGGAGCTCAGTTTCTCAGGCAGCTTTATCAGTAGCAGTGCTCTGCATCCTCACTTGATCTTGCCACTGGTGTAAGGTGAGGAACCTTGTCCCGGCTGCTGGGAGAGGCAGGTGATGATGCTGTTAACATATAACCTGTGGCAAAGTTGTTCCTGTTCCATCACTGTTAAGAGTACATCACATTGCTGCTGTACAAAATTTTTCTGAAATCCTTTTGGAAGGACTGTATTTTCAGGGATCTCCTATCCCATTCTGTTTAAGTGGGATTTTAATAGTTTACTGTTGGTCTGTTACCGTGTGTTTGACTGGCTTAGGTGTGTCTTGTGACAAAATGGAAGGAAGTAACCATGTAAGATAATTCAAGATTGTAAATCCCAAGGCTGAAGCTCTGCTCTGAGCTTTGCCACAGGCTGTCTGTGGCTCTAAGCTACTTAAATGCATCCTATGTCTTGGTTTTGCTGCTCATAACAAGAGGATGCCTAGCTGGTGGTAATTTATGAACATTAAGAGTAATAACATCTTTAACTTCTGGGCATTTCCTACTGGTCTTTAGTGGTCAGCTTTTTGAAAATAAAATCCTTGACAGCTGAGAGAGAGTTAGACAGATAGATAAGGTATTTGTGTGTGTGTGTAAAGATATATATACAATGAGAAGAAATAACTGGTATGAGACGTGAGGTAATATTTCAGAGTGTGCAGTCCCTTGTTCTTTCTTCCCATGAAGAAACGTTTCTCTCCCAAGAGAGAAAATTGTAGTTTGAATATCATCTTTTTTTGATAGAAGAATTCCAGCTGAGTGGCATAAAATTCACTGTATAAGTAATAAACAATGGCACTTCTGGAGACTTTGAAAGGAACTACAAATGACACCATGTGGTGTTGCCTGAGAATAGTTGAATGTTTTTGTCTTCTACCAGTTCCTGTAATCTTCTGCCCTTCTTATTGAAAAAACCACGAACTCTGCAGTGAAATCCAGCTAGATTCTCTCAGATGCACTGAACTAATGTTCAGTGTTGAAGAGAACGAAGTGCCAGAGACCAGGCTGTAGTGAGCTGATTTGGGCATCATGATTCTCTGCTCCTTCCCTGGTACCAATAGATGAGATGAGTTTTATTTAGGGATAGACAAAAGAATTTTTTCCTTCCTAGTAGGAAGGAGTAATACAATCACCTGTGCCAGGTCTCTGCCCACAGCAATTTCTTGCATATGGAAGGCCATCTTCTCCCGTCATGCTTTCCAGGTAGCGTGAAGACACCAAGTAAAAATAACCGATGGAAAAAAGTACTTGGTCTCTAAATGGTCATTCCTATTTTATGAAACATTTAGTAAAAATTACAGTACTTTCATGGTCAGACACTAAAGCACTCTTTGCAGTGACCTGGGTGGGTAATTTCTTGGGTGTGTACAAGGCAGGCAGTTGTGTTCCTGTGGATACAGAGTGCTTTGACTCATTCCCTTCCTTTCCTTCAGTTTCTGTCCCTGTTAATGCTCTCAGCCAGTAGCAGTTTTTTGTTCAGGATTTAGCTCAGAACAGATCTGGTACAAATGTTGGCCATGCTATATATCAGTACAAACTTTATTAACAGCTCCCATATGTGCCTGTGAGAGCCTGGAGAAGCTGTCTCCTTGGTCATATGCACCAGTGGCACTTGCCATAACTTTATGTTTTCCAGAGGAGTGCCTCAAAACTCTGTTTTTCCCAGCACAAAAGATTTTGAAACACTCTCTGCCTGCTTTTCATAATATTTATTTTGTTTTGATTATTATGATGTTATCTAAAGACCTGACCATGGCCTTTCAGGAACTTCAATCTAGATGGCTCTGACTGGGCCAGGCATTGGACTAGTGGGTAAGGTCAGTGGCATTTTTTTCAAAAGTAATTCCCCAGACCCTAATGCCTGCCAGGGCAGGTACTGACCTACTTTATATAAATTTTGGAAATAAAAAATGCCAGTTAAAGGAAGAACAGCAGTGTAAAGATAAGACTTGCTTAAGTCCATCTGTAAGAACCAGCTTCGTGTCTCTAATGGCAGATCAAAATGGGAAATTATTTTGGGGTGCAGTAGGATTCTTTTTACATAGATTTTTGCTGCATTGTATAATTGGGATTTATTATGGCCTTGATGGCTTGCTTTCACTGAACACCTAGACTTCTTTAGGTTCATCTATTCCTGTCAAAACATCTTTTCACTGCTTGCTATAAATGCCTTAGGATAAATTCTCAGTAAAGACACATTTTTCTCAAATTAAGCTCATCTGTGGGCTGGAACACAAGCTAGCTGCCACTGCTGCTGTGTAGTAGCAAGGTAATAAAAAAAACAAAGGTGGGTTTTGACTCACCCTGACCTAAATTATCTGCCCTGTATGCAGAGGAATGAATGTGAGCATGGGACCTTAGACATGCAGTGTTGGTGACTCAAATGCAAGTCAGTGGTGTCCAGCATGCTGTGTAGGTAATGGGATGTCAGTAATGACTTTAGGGTGGGATGCAGCCTTGTTTTGGCTCTGCTGGCTGTATTGACTATTTCTGTTGGCCTTCATGGAAATACAGACAACTAAAGCCTGTCCTTACCTACACAGGAGGCACATGAAATCCGGGTGTGCTGAAACTCACTGTTATGGACAACTGCTGAAAGTCTCCAAAGATTTCAGTGGAACTAGGATTTCTGCCATCATATGTAGGGCTTACAATTAGGTCTGCACTCTTCAGGAGAGGAAAATTTAGGATCAATTGGTTCTAGTTCAGTATTTCTGTAGTATAAATGACAAATGAGGTATATTTTCAGCAGAAGTCTTTTCAGCCTACAACATAAAATATGCTTGGTCAAAATATGATTGTATTTAATTACATCTTCTAAGCAGTGTTTTTGTGTGGTAAACTAAACGCCACTTCAGTACTCTCATTGCAATATATTGGAGATCTAGATGACTGGGGCTATGGAACTGTAGTGTAACTGTATAAATATAACTACCAGACTATATAATTTACAAAGAATGTATCTACATGCAAGAAAAGTGTTAAATAGTGAAGATTTGTTGTCTTCTATTTTATAAAGACAGAAATTTTTAGACTGCTGAAGTTATGGGACTTGTTCCAATCACTACAGAAATTTGGACCAACCTTGAAGCTTTGTGCTCAGAATAAACATTTTATGTGCTGCTTATGTAGAAGCATGCTGATTCTGTGGTCCCTTCCTCACAGTGAGGATGTGGTGGCACTTATCTCACTGTGTTTCCCAAAAGATTGAATTTTAATATCTAGTTACAGAACTGAGCCATATGTTTTCCCACCAATTTCGTCCAAATGTTTCTGATTTGTTTTATCGCTATTAGGTGACATTCCAAATATCAGTGTTAACTGTTTCCTTCTGCGGTTTAGCACCATGAGAATATTATAGCTCATTCCATAATAAAAATGTCTAGCATTTGCAGTAAACATGAATTTTTAATTAAGCATTTTCCTAAGGAAATACTTCTCTCTCAAAGGGGAGGAATATTTGAATGCTATTGTCGCCCTGTATGACTTCATTTCAGCTGTGAAACACTTAGATATTAAAAATGGAGATTCGTATTAGTGTTCTGAATGTGTTTTCTCATTTGATCAGCTTGTTGAATTCATGGTGAAGGTAGTAGGCGTGGGTATTTACAAGCCTGTTGTGGAAAGACTTAAATAATAGCTGTTCTTATTTTCTCTGTTGCAAGGAAAGATTAGAGACAGTTGAAATCAACCTTTATTCATGCTTTATAAAAGAATTATTTCAGTTACAGGATTTAGCTCAATTCATCAAGGGGATATGACCATCATCTTGGACTGCAAGTCTGTGGGAGAATGGTGTATTATATATAACTTCTAACCACATAAGAAATTGCTAGTTTTAAAATAACTTTGAGATATACTTGTAAAATAATAGTGTTTATTAACACTTTTATTTGAATAGCAGAATTCCAAATCAGCTGGAGGAAGATTTGATGTTTTACTAGTTTTCAATTGCATTGCAACATATACAGACATAAAAGCGGAGCCTCAACTCTTTAAGAGATTTAGGAAACTTTCATGGATCCTTTTGATGATGTTGCCTCACTAGATAACTCTGTAAATATTGACACCTACCAGATAAACGATGTGAAACTTGATGTTACATTCTACCTATGATATTTTACCCAGCTTCATAGAGAACCAGCATTTTGTGTCTCTGGATACACTGAGTGCATTTTGTGTGTTTTGTATGTTTATGATTGTGTATTATATGTTTGCTGTGACTATGAGTGAGCAACTGGATTCAGAATACTGCAGATTTAAATAAAGACATGTCCAATTTGTATATTTTGGTAGTTCGTAGTCTTCTGTCTTTCACATACAGAGAATCACAAATTTTTCTCAGGATGTGGTCCCTAGCAGAAAGTTATGGGTTTTTTTGTTAGAACTGTAACCAATAATATGGTTGTGTTCAGTGCTGTTACTGTTATATCCTAGCTAACACTGTTATATCCTAGCAAAATCCTGGAAGGCTCCAGCTCCTTCACTGAAATTCACTGAGTGAGCTAAGTTCTGACTTTAAAAAGCATCTTGTGTGATTGAGAATCTCCCTGGGGCTGGATGCATGCTGGCGACTGTCATTTGTCGGTGCAGCTGGATGGTGCTGTCACAGTGACACCACTCCTTGCATGGGCAGCTTGCACAGCAGTTGTGTGTGGAGAATACCATTGGCAGAGAAGCTGTAGCAATGAAGCTGTGATTTTTGAGAAATTTTTATGTGACTGGATTCAAATTAGAGAAGTGTTAGTGTAAGTTCCTGTTTCCCAGCCTTACGTGACTAGCCTTCCTGGAGGAGATGGGAGTAGCTCCATGATTCATTCAGCTGGACTGACAGTACAGGGAAGTAGTTCTTGGTAAGTAAATCCCAGCTGAATTTCTGAGCCATCCACGAGTATAGCTGTCTTGTTACCATAGTACAAAGTGTGAAATATGAAAGCTGTTCTAGATCCAGGTTATGAGGTGTTCTGATTCTAGCTTATTTTTGCTCTAGGAGAATTGTGATTTAGGATTCAGGTTAACCTGTATTTGATGTAACATATTTGAAATCAAAACAGATCCAATTTGTGTATTTTCTTGAGTTCTCAAACTTGCAAGAATTTATAAGAAGTGGACTGCTAGAACATTTTTTAAAGTTGTAGATACACAGTGCTTATATTTTATAATTTAGAGTGTGAGAATTCTTCTGCATTTCCAATAATTTTTTTTAAAATCATATTGAAGCATTTTATTCCTATTGGGATCAGGAAACTATAAAACAAAAAAGAGTGAGAATATCAAACATGCTTCTTTTTTATTTTTAAGATGGACTTTGGAAAAGTTTAGATTTTGACATATGAAAAATATTAAGCTTGATTTCTTTTTATTTGTTTATATTCTTCTTTTGTATTTGGTTGTGTCATGATTTGTCTGAATGTTGAAGTCATCTGAAGGTGTCTATGTTGATGAATATGACTACAGAGAAGGTATTCAAAGAGAAACTTACCAAAATGTGATAGAAAATCCTCATTTTGTAATTTAAGCAAAGAAGTGCACAATTTGCATGTAAGTAGTTCTTACTCATTTTATAAAATTAGTTTCAGCTATATTCTTAAATCTTTATTAGGAAAAAAGAGAGACGTGGCATTTGAAAATAACCAAAATACAGTAATTTTCAGGAAGGGGTTTGGCCCTGAGAGTAAAAAGAGGAACACGCAGAAAGTTAGGAGCAGCTAAGCATTTTATGGAAATCATACCAAAGTATGTACAGCCATTTCCGGCATGTGAAAACTGATCTGGAAGTTCAAAGTTTGTGTTTCAGTAATGTGGTGGTTGTGAGAGAGGTTGTAATGACTCTCAAAACCACTTCAAAACGCTAAAGCATCTAGCTAATCCTGTCTCTCCTAACTCTGGCAGCTAGCTGGAAGGAAAGGATTCAAACCCAGATTATCTACACAAGATGTGGTTTAATAGCTTTAGATAAGGGAGAAGGAAAAGGAAGTTCCTGGGTGGCCGGGATATTGTTCTTCCCAATGGTGCCCTCTACACTGCACTCCTCTATTTAATTTTTAAAGCACTTGACCTTGGGGGTGTCTGTACTTTGTATTTGTAAACAGGATTCAACAGATGTTTAAGTGAAAACTGTAGAAGAAATGATGAGCTGGAGTGCAGGCTACAGCTGTTTCATATATGGTGTTCAGAAGGTAAAAAAGGATTGGAAACCCACTCTGAGTTGACGTGCTCCAAGCCAGAGTTTGAAAAGCTGACAGCCACAGCAAACCACTGCAGTTATGAGCAGCTCACAGACAGAAATACAGCACAGCCTGCGCCTGCCTTCCTGTGCAGATTCACAGAAAAAGGGAATCCAGAGAGGCTTATTAGGGTAAACTACTCTTGGCACAGAAATAGTTTGAAAAAATACAACATAGTCTCTAGAAGTCGTAGACAAAGTAATAATGCAAAACAGCACTGAGTATTTCCCAAATGCAGAAATTAGAATATATTGTGGCAGAATTGGGAAAGATGTGTTTGGAAAAGAAACAAATTCATAATTAGTAGTTAATATTTTAACCACCCCGCCACAAGTTTGTTAACCAGCTTACCAAAAAGCGACAGCAAATGGCTGTCAGATGTGGGACATTATTTTAAAATTATGTATCTGAAAGTGAAATATGCTGAATAAAAAAAAGAATTATTTCAGCAATTATTTGTACTCATGGCAAGAGAAGCTTTGAAGGGTAACTCCCACTCTGTGACTTCTAATAGGAAATGTTTCACAATCAGTGTAAGATTAAACTGTTTCCATTTGGTAGCTGATTACTGATTTTTTTTGACCAATAAGGAATTTTGCATATTAATACAAGGCCGTGTTGAATGAAATATGTAGGTGATTTTTGTGTGATAACAGGGCTGCTTCTGATACTGTTCTGTACTGTATTCTCTCTGTCCCAGGATGCACTCCCTGTGAGCCCAGCCAGGCTGTGGCTGAAATCTGTTGCAGAGCTCCTGTAGAGTCCTTTTTTGCTGTCCTGCATTTATTCTGCTGCTCTTACTGTTTAGGGACACCTCAGCTGTGAAGTGAGCCTGTCATTCATTAATGGATGCAAACTGTTGTTCTAATCTGAAGTAATGTTAAGGAAAAAAAGATATGAAAAAGCTGTAAGGAAATTAGCATGGTGCTGGTTTTACTCAGAGAAAGGAATTCATGTGAGAAATTGGAATGACTTTTTTGTTTCTTTGTGTTCCAAGAATACCATTTTATAGAGCTCAGGTGGCAAATACCTATTTTAGTAATTTTCCTCATCTCTCAACCTGAAATGAGCTGTACCTTAAATTGATGTAGTTTTTTATCCAATAGCATAGCCTCTGCTTGTGGTTGGTGGGATACCACAGTGTCTGACCAGAGCTGAACATGTGGGATGGGTATGAAGGAAGTTATGGAAGAAGTCTATGGTTAAAGAAAGTAGAACGACCATTTATTAAGTTTTGAGTGATGAATCGGGGAAGCTCAAGGTTGTATGTACATAATGTATGCATAGGTTTGTCTGCCAGACCCTCTTAACTAAGGAAAGAGTCGATTTCTTCATTGGTTTTAGCGTTTCATCTGGCTGCTTTCGTGTACTTGTCTGACTCATGCTTTCAGCGTTGTGTCCTTCTCTGGAATGTTCCTCCTGGCTTTGACTGCTCCATACATGTGGATTCTGAGGAATGGCTTAAGTGGAGACTGTGGAAAGACAAGTGGGACAAAGCAGGCAGAAGCATTTTGTGATGTCTGGAAGAGCCCTGTGGTGGGGTTGTGATGAAAAGTTAGAGGAAAAACGTTTTGAATTTATAGAGTAATACACTGATGGTCGCTGTTACTCTCAGCGATGTCTGATGAGTTGAACCTTCACTTGACACACTTTATCCTTCTGCTCATACATGAAAGCCCCTATTTCATGGCTCCCTTTCATGACTGTGTTGAGTGCAGGCAGCTTTAAAACCTAGGCAGAAACATTTGTTCATTTGATGTTTGAAGCAGAGAGTGAATCAATCATAGATGAACATATTTGATTTTCATGCAAAAAAAAACCCAACCCAAACCTGTTTTAATTTTAGCTTTAAAATCTAAATAGCAGCTTAGGTTACGGATCGTTTAAAATGCTTTCTGTTTTGGCAGATACCGAACGAGTTTCAGGCCTCGGTACACGGTTGCCTATAAGACAGTAACAGAGCTGGAGTGGAGGTGTTGTCCTGGGTACAAAGGGGAAGACTGCAGAGAAGGACCAGCAGAAAAGCCAAACACTGCTCGTCGTCCCACTACACCAGCGAAAGCTGTTGTGAAGAAAGGCATAGGTAACGTTTTGTTTGAATTTTGGTATGCATGGTCATGTCTGGTTTCTTCCTTTGTCTTTTAAGGGTAAGAATCATTATGGTTTTTATTAAACTCAACTACTGGCAGGTACAAAAGCTGTATGAAAGACTCTCTGTGGTGGGAGAATAATAGCCAGGCAATAAGAATCTTGATGCAAAGAATTTCCTGAAGAATAACAGAGGAATGGGCTGTAGAACACCGGCTGGAAATGCCAGCTGGCTACTCATAATTCCAGAAAATCTTTGTGTTAAGATTGTGGTTTTTGTAAAAATTTAGAGGGGTTTTTTTTGAGGTTTCTCCAGTGTTCAGAAAAAAAAAAAGAAGATACATTTAAGAAGAACTATTATTAAAATAAAAGAAAAACCCAGGTACTAATTTTAGTGCTGTATAAGGGTCGCTAGCAGTTTCACAAGTTTTGTTCAAGATAGTGCAGATTTTACAGATTCATGTTAGATTACCTGCCTTAATAGTAAGGAGTAAGGGAATAAGTAAGGATAAGACTCAACTTCTGAAAAAATATCTTAAAGAATGAATGATGTTTTTTTGTGTAAGATACTGTCTTCTGAAAAGGCAAGAAGGAATGCTGTTACTGCCATATTATGCCTTTTCTCCATTAAGAAAAAATTATAAACAGATGTTTCCTTCTGAAGTACTTTTTCCAACATAATTGGAGATTAGTGTCACATATAGCACTTAGTCAGATTTCCACATGTGTTTTTTGTGTAGTGGAATGTATTGAATGACTGAATACATGGTTTTAAGCTAGTCCCATAGATTATATACCTGCCTTAAAAAGAGGCTTTTAAAATGTTTTGTTAGCTGACCTAAAATATTAATTCCAAAAGATTATAATAAGACGGTGATATCTGTATCATTCTCCTCGCTTCTAGACAAAATAAAAAATTACTTTGACTTTTCCTGCAGTTTATCCTTTCTTGATCTCTGATAATGTTTCTTTTTTTGTTATTCTGGATTGTCTACAATTGTTACACATTTTGCTTGAGCACAAACCCACTTCACGCACATGAATGACTGTCACTGAAGTTTTCAGTGGGAATTCAGGAGCAAACTATTGTTATAGGTGATGCAGTGGTTCTGAGGTGATTGTGTTGTGATGTGTATGGATCTGTAATGGTCTGTTATATATGCTGTAGCTTAGATCCATTGCTGAACAAGAGGGATGATTCTGCTTTCCAGTTTATTTATTCCTGCCATTGCCTTGGCAGGAATTGGTCACTGTGCTAAAACTTTTAGTTTGGAGGGGTTTGATAACATATTAATGATAAACTACTGAAAATAAGAACAGAAAAGGCAACAAGCATTAGGCAGTTTAAATCGTTATTTGGTTTTAAAGAAAAGTGAAATTAACTGCAGCTGATTAAAACAGGTACCGCTGGGAACATTTATATCCAGACTTTGTTATTTCTGTGAAACAGATGCAGAACCAACAGAAGCACCAGAGCCTCCACCTTATGAGAAGAGAATGCAGTTTCTTGAGGATGAATTGTTTAGGCTTACACGGTCTGTGATTGAACTTCAGTCCTCTGTGGCAGGTGTGAATGAAAACCTGAAGCTGACTGTACAAGAAGATGCTAGTAAGATGTTGGTCTCTTGGCTGAACAACCTTTATGACCGCCCAGAGCCTGACAGTGCAGTTGGTGGTGAAACAGACACTATTCAGCTGCCAGGACTCCTCAACAATAAAGATCAAAAAGACCCTTTTATTGATTTTGAAATGGAAGATATAAAATCTGAGCTAGCTGAGGTCAAAGAAGCCTTGAAGATGAGGAATGATGAGCTGGAAGAACTGAATGGAAAAGTAAAAGGCTATGAAGGACAATTAAAACAACTGCAGGAGGCAGCACGAGGACCTACAATAACAATGCCTAGTGACAATGTATATCAGGAGTATATAGACTCAAAATTTGAATCCCTCAGGCAAGAAATAATGGAAGGATTTGAAAAGAAAATGGCAGATCTGAAGAACTCCTGTGAACATAGACTGCAGGATATTCAGCAACACTGTGGTGACAACGAAAATACCTGTGTAGGGCTAATTGATTTTATAAGAGGAAAAGAGAACGACTTGAGGAAAGAAATAAATACTCTCCGGACTCAGATTTCATCAAACAACTCCAGCTGTTGCAAGGAGGGTAAGAGAAATTACTTTGACCAACAGATAACAGATTTAGATAAGAAGATTGACAGAATTGTGGAAGCACAGAGAATCTTGAATGTCAGAATAGATAATGAAATCATTCGGTTGTCAACTCCAGACCTAGAAGATGTGTTTGGTGAGAGGCTGGAGGAGCTTGATGCGAGGATGAATATTACAGAACGAAATGCTGAAGAGCATTGCTTTTATGTTGAGGAAACTCTCCGTGGTACTATAGCTGCTGAGGTGGATGAACTGAGAGACCTGTTCGACCAAAAGCTGCGGGCGCTAGAGATTAGGCTGGGCGGCACTATTTTAGAGATTGCCAATTCCACGGACCCGGATGGAATGTTTATTCACCCTGAGCCGATCTTGCCCAGTGATGCAGGATTTGCAAATGAGCAATTTACGGCAGAGGTGAATTTCCTGAAGAACAGACTGCTCTCGCTTGAACAACTCTGTGGGCAGAAATGTCAGTCTGCACCACAAGGTACGGAGGACCTTCAGAAACAGCTAGAAAATTGTAACGACAAATACAATCACTTGCTTTTGAAAACAGAGAATAACTCTGTTCTCCTGCAGTCTCTAAACAGCTCTCTTAACGAGAAACTCAACCTAATTAAGGGTAACCAACGTGACATCCAGAAAATGCAGAGAGACGTACGTGTATTCCGATATAACCTAAATGCCATTGATAAAGATATGAAAAATCTTCAGGACGGCCTGAGTAGCTGCAGGGAGCAGCTTCTGGGTGTCAATTCGACATGTAGAAAAACACAGCGAGGTGTATTCCGGAAAATTGATCAAATGCAGAGGACATTTGCCAATCAAACTGCTCATTCCAATGAGAATTGCTGTGGTGAGATGAAAGAGAGACTAGAGCAATTGAATGACCATATCCTGAATGATCTCAGCAAGTGCAAAGAAAAGACCCAAGGTGTCCAGGAGGGTGTTTCAGATGTTGAGAGCAGAGTCTCACATGTTGAAAAAGTTTGTGGCAGGCTGGACTCTGTCTCAGATAGCTTGCAGAAGATAAAAGAAGGTCTGAATAAGCACGTGAGCAGCTTATGGAACTGCATCCGTGAAATGAATGGAACTGTAGCATCTCATTCCACTGATATTTCTGGCCTCAAAAATTCTGTTCAACAATTTCATAGTCAGGTCTCCAAAATCACCACAGACATTGAAGGCATGCTGAAATCTCAGTCTGACACAAGTAAGTTTTTTACTTTTTTGTTTGTTTTTCAACTGGCTTTGCCTTCTGGAACTCTTAGGAAGGAACTAAACAAGGGAGGAAAAACTTAATATTACACAATTTCTACTTTGTTTTCAAAGTGACTCTAATTTTGGCTCTTTACTCCAGAACACCACAGAGTACTTTGAGTGCTTTTAAAAGTATCCTCCAAAAAAAAAAAAAAAAAAGAAAGTCTTACATGTTTTTATGTTTACTTTGAGCTAGAATAAAGAGATTGGGAAAAGTAGTATTTTTGAATAGTGATTTTAAAGTGAGTTTTGAGTAATAATTGTCTGTGGGTATTATTCCAGTTAATTTGATTTTTTTGATTTGTTTTGTTTTGTTTTATTTTGTTGTTGGAGATTATTCTGTATTCCTCAGGGAAAAATGAAAAGTAAATGGACAAAAACCAAAGTCAAATGAATTCAAATTTATGATAAGGAAGATTTCCTCTAAGTTGTATCCTTAGCATGAGTTAATGATTATAATTCAGCACCAACTCTTTGATCTAGAACTTTCACAAACAAGCTCTGGCATATCTTGGCATGGCAATATAAGACTTCTGCTTTGTTACTCTCCCAGAAGTTTGCATTCCCACAAGGTAGTTGGCAGTAGTTGGCACACTCCAGCAGGCAATGTTTTAACACCACAGCCACTTCTGTGAGAAGTCCAACATGTTGGTGCAAATCTACCTCCACAGGTGGTTTAAAGTTTGCATTAGAGCGGCTGAGAAGCAGGGGCACATTCCCATTGGCTCAAAACACGGGGAATGGTAGCCTCAGTGTGTTGTGCACCTTGCCATGAAGGTTTGGAGACCTTGCCAAATGCCACTCAGTTCCCTGTGCAGTTCTTGCTCCAAATTTCAGCAATGGGTTGTTTTTCTGGGAGTTAAAGTTTGCAGAAGGAAGCTGAGTTCCTGTTTTCCTGTTTCTGTTAGCATGACGCAAAAACATAGGAATTGGAGACTGTTTTGAAACTGCACTCCTCAGCTGATTCTGGTTTTAATTCTGTGCATGAATGAGATAAATAAGAGGCCGATTTCTGTGACTGGCCTAAAATTAGAAGAGGTGATGAGGGAAGAACCTGTGGGCTATTGTAGCTGATGGTGGTTGGGAGAGATCAGATGCAAGACTGTGAATGTTCTTTCTTGAATGGACAAGTTGTGTCTCGTGAAGGGTCTGAAATCAATTTCTGTAGGGAAGAATATCCTTCTCACTCCGAGGCAGGAACTTGAAAACTTGTGATAGATGTGTTTCTTTTGTTTAATTGTTTACAACCAAATGTATAGCAATACTTGACACAAAAATCCTTCTGAGGGGAGAAGCTTTTGTGTGAAATTAAATAAAAATACATTTATCTTCCTTTAAAGAACGAAGTGGAGTGAAGAGGGTCTGTAAGTTACAGATAATTCTTTTGGTGTAATTTTGACTTAAATTCAACAGGGTTAGGGCCTTAACCCCTCGATTTTGCAGGAGCAGACCCGGTTTCCATTACAATGGAACATTATGTATCTGTGTAATCCTGTTCCTCATCCATCCTGCCCAAAATTAGCTAGCACTAGGGACCAGCATTGGAGAAAAGTCCAAGATACACATAAGTAGTAGTAATCTTTCTTCTGCTATTTAGAACAGGTGTTCAAGCAACCTCATGGGTTGCATTTATCAGCCCCTGCTGCAATATATTAAAGCATTAAAAAGCCCCAGCACACCGGGGTTCCCATAAAATAATGCCTTTTCAGGACAGATCCCTCCATCCACCACTGAGTGTTAAAAGTCTGTGGAAGCACAGTGCAGCTGGATCTGGGATGCAGGCACTCTGAGCATCCCGTGCTGCTCTGGGGTGCCTCTGGCCCCTGAAGGATTCGTGGAGCACACACTTCAATTCCCAAATGTTTCCAATTACAATAACACTGTCTGGCACAGCAGCCTAAGTAAATTTTGATGGCTGGAGTTGCAGAAAGATTTTGGCAGAAGAGCCTTTTTTGGAAGTGATTTGGGAACCCTGTTATGTGGGTTGGGGTATGGCTTAAACTATTTTTACGTCTGTGATCTGCAGCATTGTCTCCAATACCAACATTATTTGACAGGAAGACCTGGACTTGGATCAGTGTAGAGTTTCTTATGCACAATTTGCCAGCATATCGTAGCATTCAAATGATGTCATTTGACTTCAGAGGGGCCGAAACAGAAACAAGTTGTCACTAATAAAGTTGTTGGGGGCAGTAAGGCAAGAATATGTTGCAAGAAATAAAACATAAAATCAAACAGTGTAAGACCAGCAAAGTCAAATGTTCCTGATCTTAAGAATATGGCTGTATTTTCTTGCAAATTTTTTATTAAAGGGTTTCAAGTGCCTCAATTCAAACTAAGAAGCCAACTTAGTGAATTATTGTGCATCAGATACGAACCCAGAGACCAGAAGTGTACTTAGTTTGTTATAATTCCTAAGAAAGGTAGTGCAATGTCCTGCCGCACACAAGGCAGTGGTGACAGCAGGCAGTGGTCTGCTCTAAGCATTTAGGGGACCATGCATGATGTGCCCTCTAAGATAGTATGATCCAGCAGCTTTTCATCCATATCAGATGGTGACTGCTCCCAGCTCCATGTCTCACAGGATAAGTTGTTCTCATTGCACTCTGTGCGTCTCTGCGGAGATGTTTGCTCTTCACATGGCACGAAACTGAAAGCCATGTTAAAGTTGGTGGTCTCTTTTAACTTACTGCCTGTTCATATGTATCCGTGAAGTTTTCCAGGAATCAAAGTGTGGTCTTGCAGCCAGATACCGTGCTGGGAGTGCAGTTTGCTTTGGTTACAGTTGTTTGACCTGACCTGCAATTCCTATGGTAGTTGTCTCTGCAGCAGGGTTTTGAAAGCAGCAGCAAGACGTTGTCTGATGAAGTTGTGGTCTAAGAAACCAAATGTGTGCTCTGCATTACAGCATCGCTAAAATGCAACATAAAATTTTAATGTTGTAGTATGAATAGTCATATAGTCAGTTCCTCGGGGCTCCCTATGAGCTTGTGCTTGAGCTTGTCTGCTTTCTAATGGAATTGTAAAATCCCTTAGGATCTATAAGAAAATTCAAGTGAGGTCTTTTTGGCTGTGAGTGTAGTCACAGATTCCTTTCCTCACTAGTTTGCTTTATGCACATTGTTTCTGTGTGTTTTGGGGGCTGAGGAAAGCATGGGAAGATGCTGGTATGTGATATGGTAACCAAATTGTCACTCACAAACAGTGATGACAACCAGAGCAGCAAGGATGCTGCTGCTGAGGACAGTGTTACTGTTCCTAGCTGTGTAATCATCTCAGCTCTATTCTTTGCCTTCCCAGATAGATGGGAAGATAATGGGGAAGATTCTGTTTAATGGGCTGCTCAGCAAAGTTAAAGCAGATCTCAGCTCACACATATCTGATTATGCCCACTTTAAGTTGAGCTTTAGGCAAGTGATTCTGGATTTAGTTTCATGGAGGTGGGATGATCTTGAATATTGCAGTATTGATGTTGCATGCGAGGAAGCAGTTTGCTCAGGATATGGCATTTCGGCAGCTGATTGTTATTTAAAGGTCTAGAACAGCAAGCAGAGAAAGGTATTTGTTTTCCCAGTGTCATCCCAAATCATTGTCTTAATAAAGCTCAGCATAATTGCCTCAAGAAATGACAAGAACATGCATCCCAAGGTAAAGCATTTTTTCAGTTTGTTGTTTTCAATGAGGTTAATCTGAAGATTTTAGTTGAAGGTCTGAATTGATGCCTCTCTGGATAGAAGTTGTCTCACTAAGTTAACTATTCTGTTAAACAATCCCCTTTGATGCTTAAGGCTTTTTTTGAAAATTTTTATAAGGTTTTTTAATCTTAGGGGTTTTTAATGAAAATCATTTTACTCTGTGTAAAGGAAACATTTCACTCTTTAGGCCTTTGCCTTGTGGACAGAGTAACCGAGTGAGCTTCAGCCCAGCTCTGTGGAGCATTGCTTTTATGAGTTTCAATTCTCCTGATATTTAAAGTCAGCCAGCAAAGTTCAGGGAGATTTTTTTTCTAGCAGTCATATCTAGCAAATGAATGCAGGTAGTGTGACGCTATGACTTCAGACAGCCTCCCAGTATTCTGGAGGGCTTATGTGGACTTTTAAGGCTTTTGCGAGACTGAAAACAAGAAATGAGATTCACGAGCGTTAAGTGCAGGTGTCGAGTGTCTGAAAACAGCTCATGGGTTGCCAGTGACACTGTCTGGACCTCACCATACTGGGGAGAATACCTGTATGACTTTGTTGTAAGGTCTCACCCAAAGTCACAGCATAAGGCCCTCCTAGGGTCCCCAGACACACAGCAGAGCAAGGGGAAGTCTCACACCACATCTGCTTCTCGGCACAGCCAGGTGGCTTAGCCCTAGCCACTGGTGAATTTACCCAGGCTGATTTTGGACTGTACTGAAGTGCTTCATTGTGAACGTTGAGACCTCAGAGAGGTCGTCTCCACTGTAGACCATGGCAAGGATCTCTGGTGTATGAGGAGTTGTGTCACATAAATTTGCAAGAGGATATGTGCCCATTTCCACAGAAACTCATGTCCACCTGTGCACCTAAAGACATGTTTTGATCTCAAAATGCAACCAAAGTAACCTATGCTGAAGTTTAATTTAGCATGAAATTCTGTTTGTTCCATGTAAAAGCACCTACTGAAATCTACACATTTGTAAATTTCTGTTCTTAGTGTAGATGTAATTCAGCTTTACTCTTGGGAGGACTTTGCATCCTTAAGTGTCATCTGGGACTTTATTTTTATGAATAAACCAGAATTCCTGTAAAGGGCTTAGAACTTGACCAGCTACACAAATGTAACCATGTCAGTGCTGTTGAATCCTGGTGTCATAGGGGTTGGCTGCCCTAGTGGAAAAGTCTTTTAATGGTATCGCTTCTATTTAAACAATAAAGAATTTTCTTGTAGCTTATATCTTAGGATTCTGCCTTCATTGTCAGAAAATATTAGTAATGGAAGTATTTGGAAATTTAAGTTCATTGCTTTTTAAAGTAAGGGAAAAAACCTCTTAAGTCATGTTCATTTACTGATGTTTTTTGCTGTGGATAATTTTCTTTATGGTGGTGCTAAAGGGCCAGCCTGGTGCTAGGAGTTGTGTGAGTACAGAGTTGAAAGCAAGCACGGTGGGTGTGAGGGGTTGAGGAGAACTGAAGTGAAAGTAGAGGGAGAGAGAACACGCACTGGAATGCAAGTAGCGGTGGGAATAGGTGTGATACTCAGCCTGCTTGGTGCAGAAAGGCAAAGCTGGTCTAGCAATTGAATGAATGTTCACGGGTTATTTGACTGCTGCTTGTCCTGTCTCCAGGCTGTCTTCATTCCTTTCCCTGTGTCACACAGGCCGGTAGAGAGTGGATTCTGTAGGACTTCAATGGACTGGTGTTTAGCCAGTCTTGGGTCTGAGGGAACAGGTGGCCTCCAACTGAATCCTGTTTTATTTTGAAGTATTTATTATGCAAAACGATGCCATTTTAGGCTCTATTCAAGGCAAATAATTTTGTGTTTTTCCTCTTCTTTCCTCACGTCAAAGGACGACCAGAAGTACCACGGCAGCCGTTGCCACCGAGGCCGCCTGTGCAGCTGCAGCCTGGCATATCCCTGCTGCCATCAAGGCCGAGGATACAACCCCCACGACAGAGGATCCCCCTCCAGCCACCGCAGCTGAGACCTCCTCCACGCCCAGCTCTGCCAGGGTCAGCAGTTGTGCCGCTTCTGCCTGGAACAACTGGGATCATCTTGGAGACTGGGGAGGCAGGGCCTCCTGGCACGGTTTTAATGTCAGGAAGAGGGCGGCTTAGAAGTGCGAACGGTCAGGCTGGCCAGAGTACCGTGCCCATTGACGAAGGATATGCCGGAGCACCAGGTGAGAGAACCAAACTAGTAGTGAATCACTCCTCACTAAGGGCAGTGACATGTCAGGTCTCGCTGGAGAGGTGACACTGAGATCTGTTGTGCTTTACCAGCCCCCTTTCAGCCTTTCGTGGACACCCATTAAAGCTCTTGCTGTTGGGAATGGGTTTACAGCAGAGATGATTTGTGAATGGGCCTTTGCAGCCTCCAGCTGGCTGCAGAAGGAGGGGAAACACATTCAGTGCCAGTTTTGTTGCCTTTCCAAGGCTGCACAAAGCATGAGGTCAACAGAGCTGATGTAAAATCTCTGGTAACTACAGCAGTCTTTGCCACTAGGGAAACTTACATTATTTTTTTCTTTCCGTAATGCTTGCAGTGGATTTAGCACATTGGAGTAAAAACTTGATTCTTTTTGCCATGACCACCCCAGTTTAACAATAATTGAGCATTTCATAGGAGTGGCTATTTGGTAGCTATTTTGGTAGATTGTTGTTCAGTAACCAGGGATTCTTCTTAGAAGACTGCAGTGATATTTGGTCATAATATACCCTGCTATGTACTGAGTCACACATACTACTTTTCTTTTGTAGGATATCCAAAGTCAACTCCTCCTACCACGGATTCGCAAGGTAAGGCAGTTGTTTCCTAGAAATTCTTACAACAGGTACTTAATGTTTATTTCAGTCCCGGGAAAGTCAAGGTTGAGAAAAAAAAAGTGTTGATTTTTAGTATTTAAGTTTAGCATTGAGGAAAATCTGGCCTATTTTTGCTATACATAGGCATTAAAACATAATCTGCATACTTTGAAAATATAGGGGTGGGGAAGGGGGTTCAGTTTTGAAAAATCGTTTCAGGTTCTTTCTTCTGTGTGTGTTTTAAATACAAAGGGTTTGTATTGTCTAGCTAATGTCACTATGGACCTTTTTATTTGCCTTTCAAATGAGACTTCTGATGATTTTATTATTTCTTTAATACGATATGAATAAGGCTAAGACTAAGTTCTTGAAGAACTGTTGTTATCTTAGCCTAGTGCATGAGGTTGTTCTCCTCTTGGGAGAGTTTCTGGCTTTGTTAGAATCACCAGGGCTCGTGTTCCTGACTTCAGTGAAAGCAGAAGTGCTGCCATGGACAGTCACAGATTTAAGGGATTCAAAACAGTTTTTTCTTGGTTTGATGTGGTTTTTTTTTTATTTTTTATAATTGTTAATATGACAGTTTATTTGTGAATTTGTATGATGAACAGGTATAAAACTTATGTGGGACATGCTAGTTGGCCTAGATAAATATGTGGATTGGGTGCTGCCACCCCTGCAACTCAAACTCAAGATATTATCAAACCCTGGGGAATGATATCCTTGATCAAAGTAAATATTTCCACACCCTCTTCAAAAAGAGTTATTTCACCTAAATTTGTTTGAGGAAATGTGTGTAATAAATGGAAGTAAAACATTAGGGCTTTATGGAATCCAAAATCCTACTCCCCAGGACTTAGTTTGATGGCCGTAACAAAATCACAAATAACACTTCATGAAGACTGGTCTGGGCACTGACAAAAAAAGAGTTATAGAGAATTCATGCTCGAATTCTGATATTTATACTTGCTCATTAAAAATCCATCATAGCCTTAAAGCTATCTTTTTGCATTTGAGGATTGTGGTGGTAAGAGCATGCAGCAATAGATGAGGTTTCTGGAAGAGGATAAGGAGTAAAGAAACATTCATTTATCTTGATGCCAGCAAAGCCAATATAGATGTCTAGATTTCTGTGATAAACGGATTTCCTGGGGGTTTTCTTCCTATTGTAATTTATAGACAGCAGTATTTTCATAACTTTATGCTAAAACTGTGTGAAACAGTAGGTGGATGTTAGAAGCGTTGAAAAGGCAGGGTGAGGCAGGAGTGTGCCTGTCTGCTGCTTGGCGGAACATGTTGGTGGAACAGTTATCTCCCTGGGATCCAGAGGGAGGTGGGCTTGTCCAAGGAGTTCCTTTTCCTGATCCATGCCCTTGAAGACCTATCTAAATATAAGATATACCTGCTAGTCTGTCCTTTAAGTTCCCCCAGTGTGCCTTGCAAAGCTCAATGGCAGATAGAGTCAGAAGACAAAGAGAGAAGGGTGGTACAAAGAGCTGTTAGACTTCTGTGGAGTTGGAGCACTTACATCCATTGTCCCTAATCTGGACTGGCTGGCTGGGTGGGCTGAGGCCAGTTGGATGAGATTCAACAAGGTCAAGTGCCAAGTCCTGCACTTTGGCCACAATAACCCCCTGTAGCACTCTAGGCTGGGGATGAGTAGTAGAAAGCTGCCCAGCAGAAAGGGACCTGGGATTGGTGGTCAACAGCAGCTGAACATGAGCCAGCTGTGCCCAGGTGGCTGAGAAGGCCAATGACATACTGGATGGAATAGCATAGTCAGCAGGACCAGGGAAGTGATTCTTTCTCTGTATTTGGCATTCGTGAGGCCACATCTCAAGTGCTCTGTCTGGTTCTGGACCCCTCATGACAAGAAGGACATTGAGGTGCTGGAGCATATCCAGAGAAGGGCAACAGAGCCGGTGAAGGGTCTGGAGCACAAGTGCAATGAGGAAGGACTGAGGGAGCTGGAGTTGTTTAGCCTGGAGAAGAGGTGGCTCAGGGGTGACCTTATTGCTCTCTACAACCACCTGAAAGGAGGTTGTAGCCAGGTGGGGGTCAGTCTCTTCTCCCAGGCAACCAGCGACTGGACAAGAGGACATAGCTTAAGCTGCGCCAGGGGAGGATTAGGCTGGACATTAGGAAGAAATTCTTCACAGAAGGGGTGATTAGACATCGGAATGGGCTGCCCAGGGAGGTGGTGGAGTCACCATCCCTGGAGGTGTTTAGGGAAAGACTGGATGTGTCTAGTTGACATGGTGGTGTTTGGTCACAGGTTGGACTCGATGATCTCAGAAGTCTTTTCCAACATAATTGAGTCTGTGATTCTGTGATTCTAATTGTCAGTGTCTGATTATAAACAGCAAAGGAAGAGAGAATTCTGGGGCAGAATTCAGCACTTAAGTGTTGTGGAAATTAACAGCTGGGGAAGGAAAGATTTTTGGCTTATTGGAGGAAGAACTTAATGTTTAAATAAGGCATCAAGGAATCCTTACTATCTAATTAGTTCAGGACAACTGTTCATTATGTCTTTGGCAGGCTTCACCCAATACATTTTGTGGTACTCAAATTCAAATTTGAAAGATGATCAGACCTTCTTGTACTGTAATTCCTAATATAAGAAGCTTGTACTATTAGATTGGCCTTCTGAGTACTCTCTTTCATTTCTGTTTCTGAATAGCTTCTGTTACATAAAAGCACTGCTCAGGAAAAAGTTAAGGGCTCCAATTATGTCTCCTGGGAATAAAGTAGCCCACTTTCATGCTTTTCTTGAATGCTGAGGCATGATTTGCGTATTTTCAGTACCAAAGTATTTATTGATTTTTTCGGATTCCTTAGTTACCTGCATACATCCTACAATATAACATTGTAGGTAAAGATCTTCAAGGACTTAAAAGTATTAATGAGAGAGTACAAGGTACAGCGTAACACATTAGCTCTCTTTTCATAGGCAAGGAGTTTACAACAAAGATTAGTTAAGTGTCAGTACCTGAGGGCATCCACTTAATCCTTTTTGATACATGAAGAATTGGATATTTGTGTAAGGAGCACTAGGTAAGTGCTGGAGCAAATCTTCTTTTGCTGTGATGTGGAAGGATGGAGTTGTAAGAGCAGACTGAGGTATTACTAAGATTCAGGAGAAAAGTATGTGTGTCTTCATAACACACTGAGTTATCATCCACATCAGAATCGCTGTGACTTAGCTGAGCAGCTTCATTGAGGACGGGCTCATGGAAATCAGTGTGGTGCTGTGCTGCATGGCCATCCCATAAGCAGAAGGCATGTTTCTGAAAATTAAATGTTAGGGTCAAATTGGAGAGTTAAAAAAAAGAAAATGGGCAGGAAGGTGATATTGCTGGTATTTTTGTCCCATTTGCTCTAACTGAAATTTAGGAATATTAACCATTCATCAGAGGAAATCTGACAAATCCTCCTTACTCCTGCTATATTTAAAGGAATCCTAAGTGCCTGCTGACAAATGAATTTACATACTTACGGTCTCTCTCTTCTGCATAGGTTCTTGAAGAATCCTCATTCCAGCTGCTGAGCAGTTGTCAGCAGCACCATCATACTGTTACTTTTTTCTCCTTTCATCTCAATAGCAAATGCCTATGCTGTGTGCTGTTTTGTTTTGCTTAATGATTTTTTTTCTTTTCTCTCCTTCTGGCCCTTGGGCTCTGTGGGAAGCATGAACTGTGCTGGGAAGTCAAAAGAGAGGTGGAGACCCAGAAATACAACTAGCAGATGGGTGGAAGTAGATGTAACCTAAAAAGGGCCACCCATGCGTCTTCTGTGGTTTTCGACTCCCCAGAATGCATTACAGTAGCTTAGATTGCCAAGAACAGACACACCTGCTCCTGCTTACATGTATATATAACATCTCTGGTGAAACCTTCTTGAATGCATCTAAAGTCAAAAGAGGAGCTCTTTCCTCCCCCAAAAGCTGTAAAACTGTGGTCGAATCTTTTGCGAAGGTTTTTGTCTGCCTAGCAGTTTCTTCATCAGAGCTGTGCCTGTGGTTCAAAGCTTTTAAATGCTTTAAATGTACTGACCCCTGACCTGTTCTACAAGATATTTAGGCAGGTTTAAGATTTCTCCTTTGAATAGATACATATGATGTGCTAAACTAGGCTGCAGATCTGAAGCAATTTCACCAGCATAGCAACAAATAGTTATTTATAATAATTATTCTAGCAATTAGTGAAGGAAAAGCTTGAAGTAAGCTGTGGCAAGCCAGGGCAGGGCTGGAGTCATTCCCATATTCAGATGACACCAACCCAAACAGGACTGTAGCTGCTCCAGAAGGAGAGGGCAATGTTCCTGGGCAGGCAGCAAACACATGGTTTGTTCCATTTGTGCAGTATGACTGCAGGGGAGAGACACCTTTTGGGCTAGCCAACAAGAAGCTGAGGTGTGTTTTCAGTTAACTTGAGTCTCGAGGTAGGCTGAGAGTAGCTTTCTGCAAGTAGCGTTGTGTGAAGGTGGTAGAGCTTTACAGAAGCTGCTTAAGTAAGTAGACTTCTGCAATTAATTTTGGTCCTTTCAAATAACCTCATCTTAGCTTACAGGAGCACCTGCAGGCACACTGGCAGGTAGGAGAAATGAAAAAGGGCTTCTGTCTGTCTTCCAAGCATGAAACAAAATGCTGAATAAGGAGATTTCCAAAGATACATGAGGCAGCTGGTTACCAGTCCCTGAGGGAAATCAAGGTAGTTATTTGCCAATTCTGAAGTTGCAGGCAAGTCTTCCCCTTTGCCTTTTTCTCTCACCACCTCCCCTCCCCCCCCGCCAAGTTATTCAGAAAAACCGTGGACAGCAGAACATTTATATTTCCACATTTTAGATGAAGTTTTGTCATTTTCTAAAATTCAATTTTTAAGTGATATCATCTCAGTTAGATTGGATATTAGGAAAAGGTTTTTCACCCAGAGGGTGGTCGGGCACTGGAACAGGCTCCCCAGAGAAGTGGTCACAGCACCAAGCCTGCCAGAGTTTAATAAGAGTTTGGACAATGCTCTCAGGCTCATGGTGTGATTGTTGGGGTGTCCTGTGCAGGGCCAGGAGTTGGACTTTGATGATCCTTGAGGGTCCCTTTGAATTCAGGATATTCTGTGATTCAAGGAATTGGACATTTGTTGCTGATGGGTGTTTCTGATTGAGAGGGAGAGGCCAAACATTAATTTTAAGTGAGGCAGAAGGGGCAGGGTGAAACAGCAGCTGTAGACAATATTAGGGCATTTGCTGTTTAGCTACTTGCCTGGACAAAGCAACAAGAGTTGACTACTTCTAGCAGTGTGTACAGCCTTAGGGGAAATGTTTAAAGGCAAGGTGACTAGACTGGGAATAATAAGTGGTTGAGCACTAAACACTTGCCATTAAGTCAATCTGCTAAAAGTAAAAATTTGTCTTAATTCTCCAAATTGTATTTCATCCAAACCAGTCTAACAGCAGTGTTTAGCTGGTAACCAGATAGTCACTATAAAATACCTAAGTGTCTGTTTGATTTGCTGAGAAAAGAAGAAAAAAATTGTGAAAAGTCCCCCAAAAGAGAAGTGCTGGAGAGAGACAAAAGGTTCTCTTTATCACTTATCACTGCATTAATACTGCAGTGATACATTCTTGCAGCCGTTTTCACTACCCTTTGGCAGAGAAGGTAGGAGATCTAAGCTGTGCACAGCTCCTCAGTGTGGCTAGGAAAGCTGGCAGGAGCTATATTACCTTCAGCACTCCTGTTGCTATTGTGATGGTGGTGGAGAGTGGAGATGTCGAAAGGCAGCCTCAGTCCTGCAGAAGGTCTTTTCCAGAAGCATTGTTGAATTGAAAGGTGGAAGGATTTCCACTGCCAGCATTTGCAAGCCATGTACTAGTTCCTTAGAAGAAGGGAAAAAAAAGAAAAAAAAAACTGTGGCCAAGGCAGGAACTTTATGATGCTTAGTAAATTTTATGGCGAGGCACCTGGGCCAGCAATACGTATTCTGCTAATTCTGGCATTTCTCAGTTGGCAGGGTTGGTCCAAGTGGAGTATGTGCAGGAACAGAGACCTTGGATTGTAAAGCATCACAGGGAAAAGGCTGTGCTGTCATCCTGATGTGACTCTGACTCGTGTTGTTACTTGTTTCAGGACCTGCTGCTGCTGCTGCACCCTCTCTGGTGTCATTTTCTGCTGGGCTCACGCAGAAGCCTTTCTCCAGCGATGTCGGCGTGGTTCACTTCAACAAAGTGCTTGTGAATGATGGGGACTATTATAACCCCAATACAGGTAACAGCCAAAGAATGGACCCACAGAGATGCTAGACAGGCAGTAGCACGGGTTACCAGAGTTCCAGATACCAGAGTTATCTCAGGCCTTGCTGGCACATTGAACAAACTAAGTCCATCTAAACCAGACACACCAGGGTAAAAGCTTCCTGTGGATGTGGACAGGCACACACTTTGCCTGAGGTTGGTTTTCCACAACTGCCCAGTACTACTGAGGCCCAGCTCAGCACTACATCTGCCCTGCCAGCACAGCTGGTTGTGCTCCTTAGACCACTTCGGGCCGGGTAGCAGAGGTGAGGTTCCTTACTAACCCACTTCACCACAGCTGGGTCACCCAAAGGAGAGGAGAGGAGGGAGGGAGGTGACTCCTACTGCCTCCCCAGTGGCCCTGTCTGGGGGCTGCCTCCTTCTCAAGCACAGTGTCACATCATTTGAGGTGTTAGGTGTGCCTTTGCCTTCACAACTGTGTTGAGTTGGTCACCTGCCCAGGCTGACCTTGTTGCAGCTATCTGTACGTAGCAGTGGGTAGCTCATTTTTGTCATTGTGCTTAGAGCAATCAGGTGTCCCCATTTTGAATAACTCTGGTAGGCTCAGTCTGTCTCTCTTCTGCAGGCATTTTCACATCACCGTATGAAGGGCGCTACCTGATCACCGCCGTGCTGGCCCCGGAGAGGGATGAGTATGTCGAAGCGGTGCTGTCCGTCTCCAATGCTAGTGTGGCTCAGCTCCACACGGCTGGGTACAGAAGGGAACTGCTGGAATATCACAAACCCTACTCGGGGAAACAGACCTGTGGTGGTCCTGGGACGTTCCACCTTGTTCTTCACCTCAAAGCAGGAGATGAAGTGAACGTCGTCGTAACGGGAGGCAAACTGGCCTACACAGACTCTGACGAAATGTACTCCACTTTTAGTGGAGTCCTCCTTTATCCCTCTATTTCTCATGTTTAGGTTTACCTTGAACAGGAGAGAAGGGTAAGGTATTCAGAAGAAATTAAGTGTAATAAAATTCAAAGCTTTAATATATTCAGTTTATATATTTGATTTCAATGATGGGTTTATAGTCTATACAGAAATATTTTCCATGTCCCTTGTTTCCAGAGGTAGCTACAAAAGACCCATTTCTGTAGATAAATGAACTCCTTCCCAAGTCCTTTATTTACCTGTACAAGCAGAACAACTGTTTAAACAACAAGTTTAATGTTCTCGATAGATACTTCTCCACTGTGCTCTTGCTATTCCCTGTTAAATTGTCTTTGCAATCTTTTCCCTAGTTTTTGAAATTGTCCCTAGTGTATCAAAGTTTACATCTTTGCTCAAGTTTACAGTTGTGGTCAGCTATTTTCTTGTTTTCAGTAAAGCAGGGCCAAGAAAGTGAAATTGTAGTGGGCAGTGGACATTATTTAATAATGTGTGTTGGCATAATCAATTTGTTCAGTGCAATTGCTGACCATGGTGGTGCAATGCAAAACGATACTCATCTCCATCAGTTTCCTTTTTTTCCTTTAAGGGCCAAAGGCAGTGTCAGGAGACAAGCTGAGTGATTCATTCCAGTCAAGTGGAAGCAAGAGCACAGGGAGAAACTTGCCTCAGCTTTCCACTGGGCAGTTGTGAGCATAAGGTGCAGTTGCTGCTAATGGAAGATTTAGAACAGTTATTGTCCATGTACAGAGTAGAAAAGATGATCAGTTAAGCATGATGCTCTTGAGATTAAAGCTTGCTGCTGGAAGTTAGTAAAACAGGTCAGAACAATCAGAATTGTCTTCGCTTAGCTAGAAAAATGGTAATTTTGAAAAGTTTAAAAAATTTTGCAAAGTTTGTTTCTGGCATTCCAGCAGTACTTGCACTAAAAGGGAAGTTTTTGTCTTTGGAGTGTTCTGGAAGACAAATCAGAGGAAAAATGGTCGATAAATGAAACTAGTTTTATTAGTCAGTATTGCTAAATGCACAAACCAACCGAATTGTTGTTGTGACAGCCTCCTGCATTGGTGCTTTCAAGTGAGGTTTAACACTCAGCGTCTGTTTATATGGATGAAGCAACTTAGCTTAAACAGATAAACACATTTGAGGCAGCAGCATTTCATTTCTCAAACTAGCCACTTTGCAGTGGAGGTAGTAAAAATGATGCTTTGGCTCTTAGGAGTTAGCATTTTGATCACTTTTATGGCTGAAAAAAAATCCAGCCAAGCTTTACTGAGAGCAGGACTGTACATACATTTGTCACCTGTACATACATTTGTCACCTGTACATTCTTTATATCTACTGATCTTTTTAATAGTCTGTTCATGCCACGTAGAGTTGTATTTATCATAGTGGTTTGTGTAGTGTATTTTCCTTATCACAAACGCAGAACAGCTGTTTATAGCCTCAGAACAAGCAATTTCTTTAGGTGAGGGAAGAACTCCCTGTGCTGTAACGCAGCACAGTACATTTAGCTGAAGCCCTTCCCATCTGAGGAGATCGGTTGAAGACTTGTGCCTTTGTTACTTAGTTTTGGAACAGAAACTTCCTAATAACTGTGTTTCCAGGCGATGAGATGGGGCCTTCCCACAACAAACTATCACATCCTGGAAGCTGAACTGCTTTTAAGAAAAGCAGGCAGAAAAAGCTTTCTGTCCACAGAGGACCTCTGAGTCAGTCCTAGTGCAGCTAAGGTTGCACTGGGGGAGTTCTGAGCACAGGAAGGAAACTGTGAGTGAAGTTTTAAAGCACCTGGTTTGGGAAGATCTCTTGGCACCTGATCTTCAGAAATGACGGTGTTAGAGATAAGCAGAAGCTAGGGCTGGCTGTATTCATAGCAGGAAGGCTGCTTCTGTCAGAGCAGCTGTTAGTCAGTAGCCAAAGATGCACAGTGAACTTGAACTTCACAGCTTGATAAAAGGAGCCGCCTCCATGTCATTTCCCTTCACGTTTTTCTGGACCCATGCATTATCATGCAGTCAGCAACCGCATGCTTGTTCAAGGGGGGCTTAGTTTTCTTTTGTCCTTTCTATCCCATGTCCTTCTAAGTCTCAAAATTGTAGAGGCGGACAGGAAGAATTGTCTTCTGTGTCTTCAAAAGCCAAGCATATCATCCATTTTTTAAATGTAATTTCTTCTTACGTACAAAAGCCAGAGAAGCACTTTTCCTTTCAGGACGTTTTTCACTCTCCTCAAGAAAGCTGTGTTCTCTAAGAAGTTGGCTGCAGACTATGTGTGACTCAAGATTATTGTTGCCTGTTCTAAAAATGACTCATGGAAACAAACAAAATGAGCTGAGTGCTTAGGGAGACCTAGCTGGCAAATATAACCTTTTTGTTCCACCTCCCTCCAAGTGAGAAATTTTTAACAATCAGCAGTGCAAGTTTAGTGCTAAAAGCTACAAAAGTTGTATCAATCAATTATTACCTAAATGCTCCAGGAGATTTCTAAATCCAACCTACAAATCTTCACAGACCCAGTTCTGCTAATGGGACAGGGCCATCTTCTACCAGAAAGTTTCCCTTCAGACCAAGGATCTGCTGCTGCCCATGCTGGGATGGTTTGAGCCCTCATAATGCAGCATAACTGGTATTTGTACACTGCTATAAAGCATTCCCTAAACTGGGTCACAGCAGAGCCCAATCCCAGCAGTTTATTTTGAGGGCACCTTTAGATCTTTCAGAGATAGCTTCTCATGCGTCTTTCACAGTGTGGGTGGCTAAAGCTATGACCTTTTACAAGGAACCTCTGTCTTAGATTCCCGCCTTTATTGAGGGGGACTTGATCCTTAATTTGCACATCCTTGGTAATTGCTGTAATCAGGGTAGGGAGCTCAGTTCCTCCTAATGAGGTTATTTGCCTGGAGCTTATGAGGTGGAATATTCACCCAGTTGGCAAGACCACGGGGATGTAGCCCATGAATAGGGAAAGGGAGGGTGGAACACAAGTTCCTGTCTGCTGCAGTGAGTGCTTGGATAAAGCAGCAGCAGGAAGAGACTCAAGCACAGATGCATTCATAGGCCTGACACGGGTTGGCTTTACACAGAACAGCCCAGCTTCAGAGGAACGAGCAAGAGCCTTGCTCCAGAATACCCTAAGCCTGCTGACATAGGTTTTACATCTTTGGTGAGAATCAGCAGCAGAACATGGAAATACCTGCACTGAAAGGAGCATTTCTCACTGTGGGTTCATGATTTGGCTGTCACATCCAGGAGCATCCACAAGCTGAAATAGGAAGCATCTGTTAACTGAGAAAGTCTTAAAAAAAAAATACAGTAGGTGGGAGCTCTAAGGCAGAACTGCTGCCTGTTTCATAGGTCACAGTGCTACCTGTTAGATCTGCTTTGTAGGTAGTTCAGTATTGCAGTGTAGGAGAATTGCAAGACTCTTAGGCAGTACAGTATCTGTTGTGCCAGGTGCTCTCATTTGACATCAGAACAGGGAGAAACCCAAACCCTACCAGGTGAAACTGTGCAGGCAGAGGAGTTTCTGACAGTCCCTCAGCCAGGCGCGAGGCACCGCGGTTCCTCAGGGGCTGTCCAAGTATCAAAGCCAGCTGAGTTCCCCAGGCAGCATCACTTGTGAGACAGGTGAATTCCCTGAGGCAGGGCATTAGCAGCAGAACAGCTGAAGCCAAGGCAGCACCCTGACAGCCAGAGACACTTGGCTCTGGCCCAACGTGGCAAGCATATCCTAGAGCCACGATGTGACATATAAATCGGTCATATCCCCAGGAAAGCTTGCAGCAAAGCAGGAATGCCAATTTTCACCACAAAAAAGTATAAAAATCTACCTCATTATTTTAATTTGCTATTAAGACTTTTGAGACAGCAAAGACATTTCTACTGTCCACTTTGAGACCACTCAAAGCAATGAGGATTTTCTGTGGTTTTCTACCACATTTCCTTGCAGTGTATGCCAGGTTAGTTGGAACAACGTTGTGCAGTGTCACTGAGACTGTACTCAGCTTGGTGAAGCCAACTGACACAACAAGAAAAATTACAAATAGTCAAGGAAATGGAGCAAGCTGTAGGTGGGAAGCATAGCAAAGCAACTTGAAACAACATGCCCATCACCACCCAATGCAGCTTTAAAATGCCCTGGGAACACAAGGTAAAGGGCTCCCCAATGGCAGTCAGGAGATTCGAATCAGGATTGAACTGTTTCCTGAGAATACAGCATGCATTTGGAAGTGAATTTTATCTGCTGATTAGGTAAGTCCTTGTATTACAGCCCAATAGTGGATATGGATCTCTTTCACTAAAACTGGAAATGCATTTACAGGCTCAGCTTGGAGACGGGAGGAATATGCACTCCACTGAGACTTGCTCAGCAGGTACAGGTTGGCTGCTGGTTGCTCCCAGATAATGGCACAGAGTTCAAACCATCAAGCTACCAGGAATACCTGGGGGCAGTCTCCTGTCATCATAAGACAGACTTGTGCTTGAGCCAACACCACCTTTTTGCAACATCCCCTGCAGACTTGAGATGCAGAACAGCAGCTCTGCCAATTCTTTGTAGATGGGAGACTTCAAAGAACACCTTGTAACATGTTACTGCTTAAGCAGGTTTGGGCATTTATTTTGCTGTCTTGATTGTGAAAGAAGGAACATTACTAAAAGTTTTCACCAAAAAGAACAGTGCATTTGAGAGCATGCTTTAGGTGTGCTTTTGTATACATATATTCATGTGTATATATATATANGAAGAAAACTGTGTGACAGAAAACAACTGCAGATATGTCCAAATAAAGCCTACCTCTTGTGTAATGCCTCAATGCTCTTTTGCTTTCCAGGGAATACAGCAGCACTATAAGCCAAAATTTTTGCTCTGTTCTCCACCGCCTTTAGAACTGCAGTTTCTGGCTTCTCAGTCAAGCTTGTATGTATACTTTAAATGTTTATTCAGTGTCAAGCACTGTTACATAGGTTTTGTAGTACACAGAAGTTCTGCCAACAGAACTTCTTAGTCCATCTTAGTTGCTCACTCACTGCCCTGATTCCTGGCGAAGATAATATTTCATTTGCAAGGAACCTACAACAATCACCTACTCCAAGTGCCTGACCAATCCAGGGCTGGACAAAAGCTAAAGCATGTAGTCAAGGGCCTTGTCCAAATGCCTCAAACACTGACAGGCTTGGGGATTGTGAGATACACCCCTGCTCCCCCAGCATGGCAGTGGCAGAGCCCACAGGCTCACGACCTGGCATCTGCAGGGTTGAGCCTGGCACAGCTGCAGCAAGTCCGTGCCTGCTCCACAAGCACACAGAGCAAGGGCTGCCCATGCCCGGAGTGCTGAGCAGCTGCACGGACCACCCCGAGGCTGCACTCCACTCTGTCCAGCCTGCTGGCACGTGGTGTGTTTCCCAGTGACTGAGGGAGTGGGCAGCCATCCATTCCCATTGTCCTCGGGTATCAGAGCAGCGTGAAGTTCAAGAGCATGGGGGGATCCAGGGACGCTTCCATGCAAAAGGAAGTATCCATTACCATGTGGGGACAGCACTTGGCTGCTTAACACACAACGAGATTCCATAAACACTGTTCTGGGGTTTTTTTGTTTGGATTTTTTTATTGTTTGTTCATTTTTACCAGTTACTGGCCTTTGCATTTGTCCTAGTGCTGGCTGGGACAGGGTTAATTTTTACAGCAGTGGTGAGTAACTGCATGTGAATTGTACACTGTATTAGTACTGCTGTTGTTACTGTTTCTTTTTTTATTTCATTGCTGTTTCTAGTAAATTGTTCTCATCTGAATCCATGATCTTTACTTTTGTGCACCTCCAGTTCTCATCTCCAGCCCTCCCCAGGGGAAGGGGGAGCCGAAGGGGGGTGAGAACAGGATGGTGGTCTGGGGTGTTTTAGAGGGAACACTAAACTGGGGAATACCATGCCTAAACCACGACAGCATTGCAGAGCAAATGTGCACAAAGCTCCAGTCCATCTAGAAACCTCTGCAAGGCCTCATCCCTCCAGAGTAGACATACTTGCCCCCACAACAGCACAGGGCTGTGGGCCCTCAGTGAAACAACTGCATGACCTAACTCCAGGAACTGTACAGAGGAAAGTGCCCATTCCTGGAAACCGCAATTCTGTTCTTTACACATCTGAGCCACTTGCTCCAAGACAGAAAAACCCATCCACCAAGAACAAGATCACCCCAGCAGGAGTCCATTAGGATAGGATGGACACAGGCAAAACAATGCCAGCTCAGAAATGTTTTTGCAACAGATCCAAACATTTGGCATACATAGGACATGCCACCCTTCTATTGCTTGCACTGGCACAGTCACTCACTGCACTCAAGGAAGCAGTGAGACCGAGGTGTGAAAGATGGGCAGTGAGGAGTGTGGTGTGAGGAGTGTGTGCAGTGTGCGAGCAGTGTCCTGGGGGAAACCCAGCAGGAACACAGGAGGTGATAAAACTCCAGCAGTAACACAAATGACACCACAGAAGGACCAAAAGGCACAGCATTGCTGACACTTTCCTGCAGATCTGTTGTACTTTTACATGTGACTGAACAGTCAGGTTTTCTATGTAGGCTGCTAGCTAGTCGCATTTACAAGAGCAGCAAGAGACCAGGAAAATCAGTTTATACTGAAAGCCTGAGGCCCCTTTTCCATTTGCCTCACTTTAACAATTTTCAGGGAAGACAATACTCTTTGCCTTGAAAGGGAAAAGTTAACTGATGGAAATAGGATAAAACTCCAAATTAGGGCAGATTTACAAGAGCTCAAACTGCAGTTAGAACATTTTCTTCAAGGCAGCTTGTGCATTCCCAAGTTGTGCCTCTGTTACCTGACATTCTGTATTACCAAGTGCATGTTTGCTTTTCATTATAGTTGTAAACCAGTATTGGTACTGGCACACAAGCTTGATGACAGCAATTTTTTATCAGCTGTATAAATACTCTGAAAAAAAGTAAATCAAGTGTGAAAGAAGGCAAATGTATCGTAGCCCTTAGAAGAGCAACTTGAATTCCATGTTAACCATGAATACAATTTTAATAACCCTGTGTTTACTCAATCAGCAATACAATAAAGGAACTACTGAACACAAAGTAAAGAGAAATTTTACTTTAAGTCTGTTTATTGTGATAACATTGTTCCAAACACCAATAAACATTGCACTGAAGTGTGGGTTGCTGTACCCAAGACAGTCCAGTCTTAACAAAAACCACTGTATTGGTATTATCACAGATTTGACATTTTAAACACACTACCTTATTAGTGATTGGGTTGCTTAACAATCAAGTATTCCACATCTTCAAGATAAAAATGAAACAAATGACTGAAGAGAGTTTTCCCACCCTCAAAATAAACCAACATTTTAACTTTCATCTGGAAGTAATTAACACTGTGAAAAAATCCCAAACAATTCCATTCTATTCAGCAAATTTTAACTCTGGAAACTAAAACTTCTTCAGGTAAAAGTGACACTTTAAAGGCATCTCAAATTCACTTTGTATTTTTGATGTTCCATTAGGAATTTGCATTACAGTCATTTAAACAACTCATTCATATAACAGCATTTTCTAGAAGACTTGCATGAAATATTAACATGAAATCTCATCTCTTTTGTGTTTACCATAAATGGATTCAGAGTTTGCTTCAGAAGTTCCGTAATGGAGTTAACACAAGTGCTAAAACTTTTCCAGTTGAAAAGAAAAAAAAGGGTTTTGGAAGGCATATACTGATGACAGAAAGCTAAGAAGACATGAGCCAAGACTGCACATGCAATTGCATACTGTTGGGAATGAAAGCCCAATCTTTTGAAGTACAAACATGCTTGATACATAAAAAAAAAAAATTAAATCCAGAAATGCGTACCCTTTAAATTGCTGATCTTTAAATCATTATAGAAATGGGTAATGTCCAAGTCACTAACAAGTTTTGGATTGCAATGTTCCTTATTTACTCCCAGACAGGTGTCATTGACTCAGCCTTTGAGGGGTTCCAACACTGAAAGAATCTGCATCTTCAACAACACAGTCTTAACATGGGTGTGCATGTGCACACAGCCACGCACACTTAGAAGTTCCTCTTTCACAGAAAGAATGATGTAGCTTGCGCTAATTTTAAATCAGTATAGCACAATGTGTTCTCAAACATTAGTTTCAGGCCACTTCTCTCCACTAAGGTAACAAAGGACAGGCTAACGCATAATTCTTATTTACCCCACTCCACAATAATATTGCAGCACAAGCCTACAGTTTTACAGCAGTGAGATGTCTGCTCTAGAGTCAGTAAAGTGCCCAGCAGCCCCAAGGATGTAGGTACGCAATGACAGGAACAGTAGCCCCATATTCTGTCCCTAAAGAGGGTTAAAAAACAATCTGAAAAGCTTCAAATACAAGCCAGATTTAGAAAAACCAAACCCCCTGCCCTACTCATACCAGAAAGACTCAACATCTATATTTTATCAGAAAACAAATATCAAATTGTAGCTGTTACAGAGAAAAAAAAGAATTCAAATTTAACTAAGCAACTTTTTGGACATTCCTACAATGCAAAATGACATTAGCAGAATGAGGAGCTCTCTACACTCACACAACTCCCTTATTCATATCAGCTCAAAGTCCATGCATCTGGAGATACACCCGATACTATTTTTCCACACTGCTCATTTACTCAAGTCCCCACCTTGAAATCCACAGCTTATCTTTATGACAGTCTGAAAAGATGAAGGGAGTTGAAGAAAAAAAACCATAAAACAAGTTAAAAAAAATTAACCAAAAAAGACACAGCCAAACCTTGGTAACAATCTGTCCCATTTGGAAACTCATCATAGTTTCATGAAGTGCTTTTATTTTTAGAAAAGCTGTGTAGTACACCAGGGCCAACAGGAGTAGACTTAAGCATGGGTAAGAAAATTTTGACAAAAAGGACTGTTTTAGGAAAGGCTGCTTCACTCCCTTTATGCAAAATAGAATCTCTAGATAGAATATTTAATCTTGTAATTAAAATACTTTATTACCTTGTGTTCTTATTTATTTATTTTAAAGTATTTAAGTGACTTAAAAGCTCAAATCCCATTGATATTCAAAGCACTTGGTGATCATGAAAATTTTAATTTCTAATGAAATCTATGGAATAAAAGGTAAGAAAAGGGAAAAAAATACATGGAATGATGTTTGCAAGCTTTCAACAGTAAAAAAAAAAAGTACAAGAAAAAAATGTAAGAGTAAAATATCCTTTGAGTTGAATCCTGCGAAATCCACTTAAACGCTGAGTAGATTGGTGACCAAGAACCACAGAAAGTATTGTTCTCACAGTACAAGAACGAGGATGCCTTTCAATTCACTGACATGCACGACCCACTGTGACAGATAAGTATCTTTTTTTATCCCACTCTCCTTCTCCTGCTTTGAAAGAGATTCCATGTTTACTCTGCTTGCCTCCACTCTTTATCCAGTGTTTTATAAATACAGGAATACACTAGAATTTTATAATGGGAAAAAAAAGTAATTTCAGTTATACAGTGATCTAAAAATGCTCACCCCTGAACAGTTCACCAATTGTCTAGAGTTAGCCGGCGTTACATCAGAGCTGTGGGTTAATCCTCTCAGCCTGACAAAGGAGAGAAAATACTCCTGGAGGGGTGTAAAATCCTCTAAATGTACTCTTTTGCAGGTAGTGAACAGAGCAAGCTCCTTTCCTGAATCCAGCACATGTGAGCTGAAGCAGAAAGGCCTGTCCAAGGTGTTCCCAAGAGGAGCAGCCCGGTGCAGGCACTGCAGCAGGTGGCCATACTAAAGCCTTCCAAAGATCACTCGGTCTGCCCTGCTCCCACTGGGAAGTGTGTACAGGGAAGAACTTGCCCCAGAGTCTGTGGAAATTCTGGGTGTTGCCCCTGGAAGGATCTTTAATACATGGCCCCAGGAACTCACTTAAGGAATGAGTGACAGCAAAGACTGCGCAGCCAGAAAGCCCAGGACTGATGTTTAAATAACTGTAGTCCCTAAGCCCTCTGGGCTGATGGAATGATATATTCTCACCATAGTTTTGTCCAAAAGAAGTTGAATGCACTAATTCAACTTAAAAAGCAGCTATATTTGCCTTCAAGTACTTTTGGAGAAACAACTATTAGCTGCTTTTATAGCTGATAAACACCAGAATTGGAATGTAATTTGTTCACAGGCTCTGATTGGAACCTGAGGAATGACCAGCATGATGTTTATGAATAACCCAAACTTAAAAAAAAAAAAAAAAGAAAAAGAAGAAAAAGGTTTTATTCTGCTCTGCAGCATTTAACCATTCTCACAGCTGGAATCTCACTACTGAGTTGCATTTTCTTCCAGCTACTGAAAACCTGCAATACAGAACTCTGGAAAGACCTGCAGTAGACAGTTAAAAAATTAAATACATAATTTTTTTAGTATTACAATTCCCTGAATATAATCTGTACACACATTTTACTGGCCTACACAGCATACACACACACATACGCATTATCTCTGTGTTGAAAAAGGAAATAAAAATGCCAGTTCCTCAACTCTTACAGAAATGTTCTAAGATTTTTCTTGATGGAAATTTAACATGACACAGTGCGGCCTGAAAACAACAAAAGCCATACAAGTGTCTGAAGACAACTTTCATTTTAACAAGCTCATTAAATAGTTTAAACGTTGTGTGTAGAAAAAATGTAGTAAGCAGAGTTAGTTTGAGCGCGATTCGTACAAGCTCATTCTTGCACATGTAACAAAAGGCATATTTACATTTAAAGAAGAATTTTGTCTTCAGAGTCTGTCAGGCTAGTAAGGTCTGTACATTTTCTGTGTTCTAGCTGAGAAAGAGCACGGTGGTCTTAGGCTCTGGCTCCTTTCAAAAATGGCCTAATTGCCCATTTGAACATTAAACCACGTTTTTTATTAATAGGTCTGACATTCTATTTGGCAGTTTCCGTACACATTTTGGCTTCATTTTAGAAAATATACTATTAAGACAAATAAAAAAAAAAAATCTATGTTTACAATAAGGTCTGTATTGATGAAAATGCAAAGTCATATTTTACCTCAGCATTTAGTTGCCCTGAAAACACTTGGGGTACCATGACCATCAATGACAGGCCAATCTCAAGTGCCTTAGAACAGGTATATAATAACAAGCAATAAACAAAGAAAAAAAATCCACACACACACACATACCAAAAAATAGACAGTAGCTTTGCATTTTCCTTGTTTTAAACCAATTAAATTAAAGTGATTTCTTTAGTAAGACTTACGGTACCAATATATAAATTAGCATCTCCATTAAGAAAGTTCTTCACATTTAAACTGAAGTTGAATAGCTGAATATGAAATTCCATCTCCTGGTGACAAGTACTTTTCAGGCCAGGTCATCCATGTTAAGGTCAGGAAGAGGCTCTCTCCAGTAGCAAAAAGAGCTGAATTCTGGGCACGGAAATGCAGAACTCTGTTCTTTATTAATCAACGGGAACACATATTCCACAAGCTCACTTAGTCTGTAATACCTGTATTAAAGAAGAAGAAAGACCATTATTTAACAGTCTAGTTACCGTTCAGCTGTAGCCAAAAAGGAGCTTTAGATGTCTAGACCAGGAAGGTATAGACAAATAAGGCCCCACTACCGCAGAAGTGATTTTCAATTTTATTTTGCCAGTTTTCATCTTGAAATGTTTCAGCCAAGTATCCAAAGCTGTAAGTCTGGCAAATAAGGTTTTGCACATGACATATGTCACAGGAGATCATGGTCATAAATGCAATTATTTTGTAATCTCATCCCTAAATACCTTCTTTAGCTGTAATAACAAAAATGGTCTTACGAAGATTTGTTTCCCTTAGTCTGTTCTTGGATCAGTTCACCCTTTGGATTCACAGTAAATATTCTGCAGTCTGGAACTCCCACTTGCATGTAGGCATATACATCCTGCAAAAAGCACCAACATAAATACATGCTTCAACATTTCCTTATTGGATGTGATCTAATGAACAACTTATTGAAGGAATGAGAAAAGCTGATCCAAAAAGGCTACCGTAAAACTGCTCCTTAAAAAAAAAGTCCCTGAACAACAGTAAAAAAATAAAACACATCCCCACCCCCCAAAACATGAACACACGCCCCATAACAAAATACTCCCCCTACCCCAAAATGCTTAATTCCTATTCCCAAGCCTACATGCACAAGATCTATACCACACAGCACCACTTCTTGTGACAATATTCTTCTTCCCTCTCTTTCTCACTCAATTGCAGTAGCATTGAGCTGCAGAGATAATACAGGAACCATAAGATAGAAAAAGGGATTCAAGTCTGTGAAGCACTGAATTAATGCTCTAAGGTCATAAAGCAGTCAAAAATGCCTAAAAAGAATTTGGAAAGGTAGCACATATTTAACAGAATTCTGAGAATAGCAATGCATCTTTGTAATCTTTCTCACATAAGCAGTTGTAGTAGCTTTTATATAAGGTATCTGCATGTGGCTTTTCCTGCTCAAACCCATTAAAGCAGCAGTGCTCCATTTCCATATTCAAATTTTCATAAACACAAAAAGAAAAGCTCACTTCTTTTGCTTCTCAAGTACTTAATGCATTTTAACCCTTCAGTTAGAAAGGGGCACTTACATTGGGCCTGTTTCCAAAAGCAGCATAGAAAGGCTGTTTACTGGGAGCAAACAAATTCTTGATATCATTCAAACATTCGATTTTGAACTTTTCAGGCTTCTTTTCTATTACTTCCCTAAAATAAAATTTCAACAGTCAAATTCTAAATCAGGATTTGATAGAAGGCATCCTCCTTCCCCCATTTATCTGATATTTATATTCTCACTGCCTCCTGTTGCTAGCAGTGGTTAGTGGCTCTCCAAGAATGATACAAGAGACAATCAAACACTCACTCCCTCTCTCTTCCAACACCCACAGTAACAAAACAGGTGAATTACCCATCCATAGGTTACATACAAATGGGATGGAATTTCCAGTTGTGAATGCAGTTTGTGAACTGCTTTTTTGCACATGACTATCTGAATCAGGAGATCTAATTAAGTACACATAACCTTGCTACAACTCCTGTCTCTGAAGAAAGTGTGTAAGTAAGGCCCATGACCTTAATGGAAGTTGCTGCCATTGTTATCCACGACAAAATAAAAAAAACAAACAAAAAAACCCCATCAAAACCAACCAAACAAAAACCCCCAAACACTTTTCCACTACTAGCTCCTCCCATCAACAACAGGTAGACTACAGCTGGCCCAAAGGATCAACTGAGTTGAACCACACCTAAAATCCATACTGCTTTTTAAGCAGTCATGTATGGAGCACTCCCAACACCACAAGATAACTTCACGTGACAGTCTATACTCACCAGCTTTTTTGTCTTTTCTCTCTATCTTGTGTAGTAGCACTGCACTACAACCCTTGCAGGTATACTTGAAAAGACAAAAGTGTTCTGATACAAACAGAACCTAATAGTAATCAGTCATGGACTAGACGAATAACGAGAAGGGGAAATGAGTTCCTCTAGGACTGATATATTGTTTTGTAGCCACCTCACATGCCCACAGAAACAGAAGTATCTAAGTGAAATTCAGACAAAATAGTTTATAAATGATCACTAGAGGAACACTAAGTGTCACTAACAAATCTAGTCAGAGTGCAATGTTTGGTTACAGCTGTAATGCCAAATATTTTTAATCTGCTTCTTTTTCTGAAATGGGGAGATATTTCTGAAATTTCTTGATATAAGAAATGCCACATGCTTACCTATGAAAGGCAGAAAACAAACTGCTGGGGGACAACATGAGAGGGCCTCTGGGGAGAATTGTTCCTTTGTCATTCACCCAGTGCAGGTATCCTCTGGTGATATCTGCCATCCCAATGGCACGGGCAGAACAGTACAGGAACTTGTAGCCATTTCTAGAAAAAAATTACCAACTTAGTTCATATTCCTGCTGAAGTTTCTTTGCAAAGATAAGTACATGATTATAGCAAAGTCCAGAGGTACCAGTTTAGGTACTGACTTGTTCCAGTGCGCTGCATACGCACAAGGAAAAGACTTTTCTATTGTTAAAAGAATCTGCAAGGCATATAGTAGTTTAAATACACAATCAAAACAGAGAAACAGGAAGTGCAAACAGAACAGGGATGGTAGTACTCAGATGACACAATTAGATGGACTAGACTGTGTTTAAGTAAGTGCCACATCGGTTTTATTCAGCTTCCTTCAGCCCAGCTGTAGGATGACAGCAATTATTTAAATTATCTGCATCACAAAATAATGGGTGCCAGATCTCCTGTCTTTTTGAGGTTGTTGGCAGAATTTGCAGTGCAGAATGAAGGATGGATAACAAGCAGCATTCATTAAGCCCCTACATTTTCCCTGCAGACTTTGTATCTTCATCTGTTACACAGATTTGTATATAGTTACTGCATGCACAAAAGGCTCAAGTGTTTATGTGCATTTTCAAAGACTTGATTCAATTTGGCAAATAATTCCAAAACTGCTCTTCTATTATGCACTGAAAAAACAAAAAAAAAACCAAAACCACCCAAACAAAATCCAACAAAACAAAAACATTCATGTTATCTCCCATGAATTGCAAGGGGCCACATGAAGGCCAACAATAGATTCTAAGACCCCAAATATTTTTGTGGAAAGAAAGACTACTAAAAAACAAAAATGAAAGTTGATTTTTTTTTAAGTAAATCCTGAACTTTTTAACAGTTGATCGTTTCCTGATCCTCCTCAGTAAGCAAGTATTATTTCTGGCTTCACTGTGTTTTTGAAAAATGTTTGCTACACAAAGGACCAAATCTGAAAGGTAAGGAAGTATGTAGGTTTACTCTGCCCTAAGTTACTGGACAGAAGTATTATAGGGCTATGTACCTCTCAGATGAACAGTACATTTATAAGGGTGTGGTTTACAACACTTCTGAACAAAGCAAACACCTCACTGTTGCTGCAAGGCGGAAAGCACATGGGCTGCCTCTGCAGGTCCTTGCAGATCACAAGGTGAATGTTCATTTCACTAACCCAGAGAGGTGAAGGGGAAATTGCCAGCTTGTGGAATTACTTTCCCATTGTTCTACTGAACTGCATTGGCTTATGTCAGAAATGCAACAAAGTGACAGAAAACTTGACCCTGGACACCAACCTACCGTTTGTGCCAACAGCAAGTTGTTCCAGAACATAAAATCAAACCTATGGAGCAGTCACTTGGCTTTGGTAGCAAACCCATTAAAAGAAAAAATACTGAAGCATTGCAAGGATGCTATTTAAATTTATGCTCTACCATGTTTTTGAAAGGCTTTGTGGTCAACCCCAGTTCATGGAAAACAGACATGCATGACTGTTCAAGAAATGATTTCCACTACGGTTCTCTTTGGTATTCAGAAAAATATTACACAGTTTTTAAAAACTTAAATGCAGAACAAAATGTTTGAGAAGGGAACTAGTAAAAGTGGTGGCTTGGATTCCTGTAAAAATATACATCTGTGGAAAAAACTTAGCTGTTAATAATTATGCAGTTTATTAAAATTTGTTGGTCTAAATGCTGGGAAGTGAGCTACTTCTGTCATTCACAAACAAAACTATCCAATTATCTGTCCATTAATTCCCATACAACAGAAAATCCTAATTGTTTCAAATATTATATACTCACTCGTTTATGGAATGATAGAGTTTTGCAATGCCCTGATGAGTCCAGTCCTTGCCAAACTGAGGGAGGATATGTCCTAAAGCATCAGACCTAGAAGGAGAATCAAAGGTACCTGATAGGAGTTTTGTTAAAGACATCCACTAATGAACATATAAAGAGTATTTACGAAATATTTCTGCAGAACGTCCTAACTACTTAAAAAGAGAATTAGCAACTACTCCAGACACAGCAATTAGCGGAGCCATACAACACAAGTCGGTTACCAAGTTAACTTATGGCTGCTAAACCTGGAGAAGTCTAATAGAGAGAACACTTACATGGTAAACATTATCATCTTGGCATTATTTCTTTTAAAAGACATTTTCTAGTTTGCTTTAAAGGCAAGTACATATTAAAATCAAAGCAAGAAGTTTTTTTCACAATTGTTAATGAACATCCTTTAATAGTCATCTTAAATGAAGTTTCTTTACCTTATTTTGAAAAGCAGGATAGGATCAATAAAGCAAGATTAATAAAAAAACAAAGAAAAAATCCCCCCTAAGATACTTACTTGGTTATTGTTCCATCAATGTCTGATATTATGATTTTATCATTCCAGTTCCAGAGGTATATTGTTCCTGCACAACGGCAAGTCCCTTGATACTGGGTTGTAATACTAAACACAACATCATTAGGGCCATCTCTGAGCTTCAACTTTGCCTGTAGAATAGATAAAAATAATTGAAAATATAAGTTGCCCTCCCTCTAAAATTTTTATTTTATGATTTCAGAATCATAAATGAGCTACACAAAATGGCTCATATATTCTTCCTTGTCTATTTTGATTATCACATCAAAAAGTGAACCACAGCTTAGCACCGGCAGTTTTTCTGACAAAGTCTGTTGCAGTCTGGGTACATGTGTATGTCCATAGTTCTTGTATCTGCTTATAGCAGCAGATATTTCACTCTCTGCCACTTTAACTCTTGTTATTACAGTAGACTTACAGCACTATCAAACTGAATTCCCAGTTTGCCATAGTATACAACAGCATTTTCTACTTAGTGGATGCTTTCCTCAAAATTCTTCCCTAATGAAAATCATGCATTTAGACAGTAGCAGAACTAACCTGTAAATTAGATCACAAGGACTAAACTGCACACCAATTTAAATGTGTGTTATTAGACAGATGTTCAGATCCCAGGACATCTGAATTGCAGAAGCAAACAGTGTCACTTTTTTGGCAACATCTTAATATAGAAGTTTGATTATAGAACTTTATAAGAGATTACTATTTTTTTTAACCAAAAAGATCCTTAAAAAAGCACAACAGGAAAAAAAAAATTATCAAAAATTCCCTGCAGCTGCCCACACTTTCACAGGAATATACTTTAAATTTCTTTTTAAATAATTTTTTTTTAAGGATTATGAAGCATCCTACATACAGACAGGCTTGCCACTTACTATTTGGTCTGAAGACAGCCTAAGTGACTTCTTATAAGATGTAACATTCCCGTGGGGGGGATGCTCTGCTGGGGCAGAATCCATCTTCAGGGATTCCTTCAACTCCTGTGATGCTTCATCACTTGAAGAATCATCCTCTGGAGGCCTAACATGACATCAATCAGAATAAACGTAAGCTACAGAAAATCCTTCTTTAACGGAGTAAGATTCTTAAGCAAGAGTAATTTCTGCTTAGGCTGAGGATTTGCTACTACCTGATAGCACAGTAAGAAAGTCCACAGTCCAGCGAATGCCCAGATAAAGCCAGTACATGCCAGTAAGCAAGTGAGACTTGTAATGCCAGTACTGGTGGAGCCCTAAACATTACTATTCCTAGCTAGCTCCACGCATGATGGGTTTAGTAAAGACAGTGTCAAGTGGTCACTAATACTGTGTTGATGAATTAGGTGAAAAGGCACATTGAATGGGTAACAGTGCTTTGTTTTTAAAAAAAGCTGCCACAGACTGCATAATTTAAACTGTGGGTGATAAGTTAGTGGAGTAGCTCACCTTTTAAAATTATTCAGACTTATTTTCCTGCTCATTAGAGACTTCAAGATTAAAAGCAGCATTTAGTTTCTCTGAAGTATTAAATCACAATATATTTAATTCTTTAAATCTTTAAGACACCAACATATACAATTATCTTTGTAAAATCATGTGAGAGTATGAATATGCATAATGAATTGCCTAGAATGGGAGAGTTTTGTGCTAAGCACTGATAGCTGTCTACCACAACCTTGACCAACATGCACACTGGAATTAATACTATTTTATTGTTTCAATTATTTAATGTCACAAAAAATTCTACATGGTTTGAATTATTCATACAATACTAGACTTTCACAGAAGAAAAAAAAGAATGACAAAGTATCTCAGAAGAAGTATCACTGTATTTACAGAGGAGTGGCCTATATGATAAAGGTTACCATGTATGTCTTCATGTTACGGTTTAAGAAGTAAACATTATAGGATTAAGAAAATAATTCTAGTGCATTTGTAGTTCCTACAATGTTTGCTGCCACATTATTTTGCTGAATTGTTTGCTATACACATCTGGTTCCTCTTCAGTAGCTTACAGGAAAATGTTTCTTCCCACAGTACAATCCTACCAAATTCTTCATTCAAAAAAGGAAAAGGAAAGAAAAAAAGACACTATTCAGTCCACAAAATAAGTCTTCAGACAGGAACACACCTACTATTAACTTGCTCTTTTATAGTTGCTGGCAGTTCATTTGCTCTTTGCGTCTCAGTTTTCCCCTCTTTTGCCTCTGGTATCTAAAGCAACATGATAATAAAGAACATATTGACATATAAGCATTTTAAACCAATCCAAGTGAACTTGTAGTTTTAAGCAAAAAGCTACCAAAGTAGTACATAAACTATACTAAGTCTCAGAATCGCCCATTCTGCGAATTATTTAACAAAAGGATGCTTATGAAGAAATTATTTATTAAAGCTTTTTATTATTTCAGGAAACAAAACTCTATGTGCCAGAAATTGAGAACTGCTAGTTTAACATGATGAATTTAGCATTAAAAGAGCTGTCAACCTCTAAGCTTATAAATCACTTTTTTGTGGGGAAGTAAGTTTAAGGCCCATACTCAAGGTTTAGAAAGCTTAATTTAGTCAAAACCAAGGTGGTCTCAGCATAGCAACTATTATGCAGCATAGCACCTACTTATTTGTGTGTACATTCCTAAAACATACTGCAGTGACTGAAGAGCAGCTTTGATAACTGCTTATGGCATAGGAGAAAGAATTTTAAGAATAACGTGCAACAACTGAAAACAATAAATTTTGTTGGAACAACTAGTAACACAAAGGAATGATGCAGTATTTAAGGCTAAGTAAACAGATGCAGCTACAGCTACTGCAACACTGAGTAACTCTCAGCTGGCCATCAGTGACACTGAGCTATATGAGCAGTGTTTTGAGGTACTTTTGACAAATTAAAATTTTTTCATCTTTTAACAGCTGAGAGGAAAAAAAAAAATCAAAATAGGTCTCAGTCACCTGTTTAGTCATGCTCTCTCTCTTGCGCCAGAACCACCACCTTCCAGACTTCTTTGGCATCTTTTCTTTGACCCAAGACTCAACAGTAGCCTGAAAATTTACATGTTTTTAATTTGTATAGAAAAACAAAGAGACAATAATGTGTTACTACATACAAAATTTTCAAAGAAAGTATGCATTTATCTATTTACCTTAGGCAAACTCTTCTGAAACACCTGCAAACTCAGAATCATTGGAGCAGCCAGCGCCCAGTTATAATACCTGTTTTAAAACATGTTATTGATAAGATATTACAAAATCTGACTACAGGTCAGATCAGCATGAAATATCAGCATGAAAAGTTGCCCTTTTCTCAATGAAAAGATGTATTTTCTGCCAACTACTAATATTAAGATTTTCTGCAAGCAGAGTCATTTTAATATATGTATAACTCAACATCAGTGGCAACTGCAGAAAAAAAAAATCTCACTTCAGCTAAAGCTAAATTTAATGCAAATCTTTGGTTCAAACAGATTTACACACAAGTTGCAATGAAGGCTGAGAAATGTGCTCACTTTGAAGACCAGGTTTGAAATGAGATTTTCTATGACCTAATTACATGATACAAAGAATTTACCTGTTATAAATCCGTATTACCAAATTAGGATTGTCTATGAGTCCAGGGTTTTCAGCAAATTCATGATAAGTAATAATATGTTCCATGAATTTTTCTGCAATATAAACAGATTTTAATTAAAAAGTAGTAATAAAAAATCCCAAGATGTCTGATTAGTTTATGTCTAGGAAAACCCTTTGTCATTTCAGAGTCTCTGCCAATCTTGCAGCATCACTGAAGATATGCTAATGTTGCCTACCTGTCAAGGGTCCTGTGACTGCCTACTCTCTGCAGGGCAAGCCTTGTACCACTTCAACAGTCACAGAAAAAAGCACTAAGAAATTAGAAGAGGGAGGGTAAGGAGGAGGTAGGAATTAATTCAGTTGGCAGGCTGGAAAAAGAGAGCCGAGCTTGTCTAAGCAAGTTTTCTTCAAAAATTATGATGGCAGGTAAGGGGCCTACATACTACACTAAAAGGGGAGGGGGAAGGATGATGTTAGCTTTTCAGTTTTGAAAAAGTACTATCACTAACTACTAATAGCATTTTCATGACTAGTTTCTATACACATTTGTAGAAATCCATGATTTAGTGTAAGATCCCTGCAAGCAAGACATAATTTTTTAATAAAATCCAATATTACTACCATGTTACCAAGAGAACAGTTCTGAGTCTTTATTAATAAGCATTTAAATTTCACTTTGTGCATTAGAGACTGGATGACCATTACAAAAATATCAAAACACTGCAGTACATGTTAATGAAGATTTTGTGCTCCTAAAAGCTCCCTCAAAAATACATACAACTTCAATATTGAATAGACTAAAGCATTAAGAGAGAAAAATCAGCGGGTAAAAATCTAAAGGTTAAAAATCATTTAGGACAGGAAAAGTAGTGCAGAAAAGATAGTCCAACACAAAGGTTTTTTTAATCGCTTAAAAAATCTAAAAAAGAAGAAGAATTTTCAGGCAATTGGAAACAACATGAATTGTTAAGATTTATATAGGACTAAGCAAGGAATTGCAGCCAGAAATCAACGTAGTTGGTCAGGTAAATAACACATTGTGCAATAAAGGAGACAGAAAGCTTCTCGAGACATCAAGTGCTCTTGATTAATTTGAGGTTAAATTCTACTATCTCTGCTTGGCAAACACTTGAGAATTTTAGAAAACTGAAAGATTATCCATCCCCTTTTCTCAGCCTGAGTGTAGTAATAAGCCAAAGTTATGTAAGGAGGAAATCAGAGCATTCAAGCCACTACATTTGTTTAGCTGCCTAAGCTCTATTACTCTTTATGTTTTAGTCTTTCACATACCTTTAGAAATCTCTCCATTTTCATTGAGGCCTCCACAAAGTGAAAGTGTAACATCAGGCAAGTCCATGGCAGAATCGGACATGCACTCTGTACCACTATCAGCAGCAGCACTTCCCACTGACTGGGGAGACTGGGATCCAGAAAGGGTATCTGACTCTGTCCACTGCCTGAAGCCAGGATCAGAATCACTAAAGGAAAGTGAAAAGTATTTTACTTGTAAAAAATTGTATAGATCTTCGGTTACAGAACACACTATATGATCACTCAAAAAAAACCCCTAAAAAACTTGCTGTTACATTTCTACACCATTTTATAACATAAATTTAAAACCAACCAAACAAAAAGCCCACACACAAACACCCACACCTACTCTTCATAATACTGGCAGATTGTTTCCAGTTCTCCTAACATTGACTTAAATTGGGAAATAATTATATTTCTTTTGCCTAAATTGGATTTAAATGAAGAAAACATCCTCTACATTCTAATTCTGCAGAACTATACTGTGCTCCTCAATCTTTACCTGAAAGTTGTAGAGTAAGAACAAGAAAAAAAAAAGGCACTGCTTTATGATTTTAGAACACTGTGTATTTGGAAAAAGTACAATAGAAAAGAAAGGTGACATTAAAAAAAAAATCTCATTGCCATCTAAGGCTAGAGTTATTAGTTTGATCCACATAAGTACTGAAAAGTTTACAATTTTAGTTTTAACATAAACCAATTGACACTTCTTTCTTATCAAGCTATGTTTTTACAAAGGTCTTCCTAGACAGTTATTCATTTAGAGAGTATTTTAGGAGTATAAAATACTTTGATTTCTTAAAAAAAACCCCTGAAATGGCTGAATTTTGAGACTGAACTGCGTTGCATGAGGATCTTGTTGGATTTTTGTTGGTCTTTTTTGATATTAAAAAAAAAAAGTAAGAAAGGATGTAGAGGGCATGCAAAAAACAAAGTGATGTGTACTTATCTAGAGCTAACAATATGGCAAAATAAGAGTACAGGTACAAATGGAGTGTAGTTTAAACATATTCCCCTCTATGTCTGCAGAATACACACATTACACAAAGAGGAAAACTCTCAGCAATGACCTCCCCTGTGATCTTTCAATGTGTTTCTTGTCAAACCAGATTTTCACAAGATTAGTACTGATTACTCCACAAAAGCCTAAAAACCTGAAGTCCAATTCTTTTTATCAGAATTGGCACATGAATAATACATGTAATAACTCAGGTAATACAACTGCAGAATTACCCTAGATATACTGCATTTTAGTTCAAACTTACCTCTTGGGAAAGTAGAGTGCTGCAACTTCAGGTTCCAAAGCTTTTAGATCATCCAAGTAAATATCATCAGGTCCTTGATGATGACTTCGCTTGTGCACCCCTGTTAATTTTAACAATTAAGATTACCAAAATGAAGCTACCCAGACACATTTAATACAAACATAATTATGGAAGATTCAGACTTATTTGTATAATTTATAAGCTCCAGAGTTTAATTAGAATTGTAGTCAGATAAGACTTTAAATAGGAAAAATGGAAAAGGCACATTTATACTTTTTCTACTACGGCCTCAATTACACTGAAGGCAAGAATCAAGAGCTTTGTAACATACCTTTCTTTTTTGAAGGAGAGTCAGTTTTTGCTGTTGGCTTTGTTTCTGGTAAAGGATCCACCAATATTCTGGAATGATTATCAGCATCTAAAGGCAACGGAACTTGCGGTTCTACGATTGCAGAAGCAAGAGAATCTTTGACATCCATCTGCTTAAGCAGAGGATGAGTTCTTGGCTCAGGTTTCAGTACTGTACAGACAGAATCTTTCACATCATCATCGTCTTCAACTTCATCGGAGCTGAGGATGACCCTAAAATGAGTCTTCTCTGATGGAGTAATGGTAGCTGTTCTGCAATGTTCCAGTTTTTCTTTCTTACTTATCTGAAAACCAAAAGTCTCGTCAATCCTTTCACTTCACCTGCTTGTTTTATTCTGTTCTACACATTAAACTTGTACTCATGGTACAAGTTGTGGTCACAAATGAACAAGAAAAAAATTTAAACAAGTATTTTAGCAACATAAAACATGTCCTACCATATTAGCAAAGCTCCCTGCAAAAGAAGTTTCATATGAGCAAATTTATTTACAAGTTTAGTAAAGAAACTGGCATAGAGGAAATGCTGACATGACCAAACCATAGCAAGGAAACAGCATAAATGTGGATGTATCAGGGCCTCTGTTATCACCTGTCCTGTTAGATACCAAATTTATTCTATCAAGACTATAGTTCCTCTGGAATGAACTAGAACTTACTCTACAAAAAAGAAAATTAATTTCTGAAGTTATTTCCTTCAGGTTCTGACTAAAAATTCACAGATTTCAGACTTTTACTGCTAAGTTTTCTGGGATTACTTTGCTGAACAACTTCTGAACTCAAAGCCGACTCTCTGCCTGCCACAAGGGGCTGCTACTTCCCCGTTTCAGCTGAACCTTTCTGACGAACAGCAGCAAATTTCCAATCCTCTCCTAGGAAGCAGTCTTAAATATGCCAAAACTCAGTTCACAAAGTTAGAGACAATAAAGAAATTTACCTTGGTTGATTCTGGAAATCCTCCCCATGTCCATTCCATGTGAGATTCAGATCTGAGCAAGCTCTCAGCAGGCTTAACTTCTAGTTCTGAATCACTCTTAGGGCAGACTTGCTCAGAGAAAGGGCTACCAATAAGAATTAAAAAAAAAAAAAAAGAAAGAAAGAAAAAAGAAAGCTTGTGTTTAAAATGCATTAATGCATTTGTTGTGCAGCTACTGTTGGTAGAGTTTTCAACAGCTTAACAGAGCTTCAATTATTTGGCAACATGGCAAGAAGCCCAGCAGGGTTTTCAGACGGTGAGAAATTAGGTTAAAACCAAAATCACATTAAAGACATTAAAGGACTTACATAGTGATCACACTAAACAGATTCCTCCACTGTATCTGCAGTGCAGAAATAGCTCTCCCCTCAGCCCATGTTCCATTTTTCAAACAAAACAAGAACAAAACAAAAAAGTTTATCTAAAAGTAAGACAGAAAACAGTTTTAAGTTCCTTACATCTGTAAAAATATACCATTTCAGCTTGCTACGCAGAGACTTGAGCAATGAAAGTCTTGCAAACCTAACTCACAAGTGCACAAAACAACATCAATTCCCAATGCAGGGAAAAAACCATTAAGATGATAACTAAGAAGAGGGAAAGATTACTTGAAAACTTCCTTCAGATGTGTTTGGACTACATGATGTTTTAAAATCCATCCTATTTTTCCTACAGTGGTTATTATCCATAAATCAGAAATAGACTTCTGAAATTTACTTCAGCCAAGATTACATTTAAGCCAGAAGAACTCTCTACAAAATGCTAGAAAGGAGTGATTTCAAAATCATTTTGCACTTAAGATCTTAGAGATAAAAGGAAACAGTAGGTTTTGTCTACCCTTCCTTCAACAGGGCAATTATATTGCACATTATAGAAATGCTGCCCTTTTTACACTTTCATAGCATATTATGGTTTGAATTTATATAAACAAACCTCAGTATTTGAATTTAAACTGTAGGGACTAGAACTGGACACAGCTCTCCATGTGTGACCTAACCAGCACTAAGTGGAGAGGGATAATCACATCTCTATCTCTGCCAGTAATGCCCCTGTGGTTGCAGCCCAGGATCCGATTTGCCAGGATCCGTGCTGCAGCCATGCTCTGCTGACTCATGTGCAGCTTGTCCAACAGGACCCCCAGGCCAGCAAGGCTGCTCCCAACCACAGAGATCCCAGCCTGTACCGGGCTCTTTGGTTATGTCATCCCAGTACAGGATTTCACACTTTTCTTTCCATTTGTTGCACCAGGAGATGTTTCATCTTGATATAAGAAAGAATTATTTTACAGTGAGAACAATCCATCACTGCAACAATCCTCCCAGGAAAGTGATCCCCATCACAGGAGGTTTGTAATCTGTGACTTGTCAGGGTGCTAGACAATCTCTTTGAGGCTCCCTGTCCCATGGGGCCAGATGACCTTTTGAGGTCACTCCCAACTTGGGTTGTTCAACTATTTAATACCGAAAATTGTACATTTAATTTATGGATTTTTCTTTTCCCCTGCAAAATTCCTGCAAGGATTAGTTACCTAATTCAGTACCATATAGGAAACTTTCTGAAGGTTTGGGGAGCTCAGGTTTTGCAGTATCATACAGGACTAAACTGTGATCACAGTTCAGACTGCAAAAATAGACACTACACAGAGCACAATCCAGACAGAAAGAATTCCTCATATTAGTCTCAGAGGACACCACAAAAATCCAAGTTATCAGGACATTTAAATGTGTCTACAGTGGCGATTTGTCATCTCACAGTCAACTTCCAGCCTTCATCACCCATGGACACAAAAAAAAAACCATTTAGATATTTCCCCCCTCAGTTCTCCATTAACAATGTCATACAGAAATCACATTTTCTCTACTGTTAGAAGGGCTTGTTTAAACTAACATACTGATGAAATTACATAAACGTATTTGTTTTCAGGAAGAATATGAAATAACTTTCCCTACAATATGTAAAATAATTTGTTCCACCTACACCACAAGTCATCTGGAAGCCATGCGGAATATTAACCTGTTTCTAAGCCTAATTTTTAATATTCAGCAGTACCTACAAAAGGTTGAATATTTCAGGGCTTTGGGACCTAAAGAATGTTTTCCATTGTCATTCTCAGGCAGAAGTCTTTAGCCAAAAGGCCCATGCTTGTAATAGTGACCTAGTCATGCTAAAGTTGCTTGTTACAACAGGAAGAAGATTGCTGGCATCAAGTATCAAATAGCTACTGGTTATGCTTTCCATCTTATTATAGTGAGCACGACAAACAGAAGTGTCCTCATGGAAAAGACTTTGGCTACTTTCTTCCTTGAGCTCCCTGCAAGGGTTCTGAAGAGCAAGACAACCAACCTGCACTACAAGTCAGTTAGCTTTCTCAGATCTCCAAAAAGGAGGTTATTAAAACCTCCCATTTCTATTTCACTGTATGATAGCTACATTATAAAATCTTTCTTTGATGGCTTAGAAGAAATAATTTAAAGCAAAATTTCTCTTCTCATAGATGGCTCGTGTGAGAGAATCTCCCACCCAAATTCCTCCCCAAAGACAGAAAGAAAAATTGCTAATTTCTCTGTTACACTGCAATCTGGAGTGGGTAACTTTTTGTCAAAAAACAACTCCAAAACTATGAAGAGCCTAGGTACCTCACATGCACAAACAAGATATTGGAGCAGACTAACCCCTAAATACATAAACGAGAAGAGACACATGAACCATCTCTTCCAGATATAACCTGCTAGTCTATGTTAGAGTTTTATAAACTGAAAATTAATATCAGCCTCCATGCTACAGTCATCTAGGTGATATAATCCATACAGTAATGTGTCACTCCTTGCAGTCAAACGCTGTGACTGTTTCTCAGTCACCAAACCACAAACCTTTGGGGAACATTCGAAGACTACATCTCATTAAGTATAATTGAGGATGTGGTTGTCAGCCCAAAACATACAAAAGAATGATAATGGGATTTCCTGTCCAACTGCTTCTGCTCATTAACAAGCTATGCACTAGGGGAATTAGCAGGCACCAAGCATGGTGTTGTACATTGTGACTCCACTGAGGCCACAGCCCTGGAAACACCTGAAGCAGAGAGATTTTACACACTTCAAAAAGCATTGGCTGAAGGTTGATCTATTCTGCACCACCATCTATTGATACAGAAGAACAGGCACCTCTGCAGTGAGCAGCTAACAAGCAACAATGGACATCACAGAAGGCTGACCAGTAATCCCCACTGACCCTGTGACTGCATGGATTAAGACACTACTTAGCATGCTATGAGAGATAAATGCCCTCTCCTGTACATTCAGAGTTCAGGAAACACACAAAATTTACCTCAAATACCACCACATATGCACAAAATGCTTTCTTATGCATACAGAGATTGAGGTTAGAGTGGTGAAATCCAAAGGTTGAGCCTGAAAAATCTACAAACTGAATGCAAGAGGAATACAATAGCACAAACATCAGAAACTGCAGATGTACTTGAATGTACAAAAAGAAGAGCCCTGGTCACAGTGAAAACTGACTGGCAAGTTGTATTATGCCATTTTTAAGAATCCACGGTCAAGCGATGCTGATTTTGGTATCTCTGGACAACCAAAGATATCAGAACTCCAGCACCTAGTGAATCTCCTGTTCTGAAGTGGAATATGATTCAAGTTTAGGATCTAGCTTTACTTTGAGCAACCTGGATTACTTCACACTGCAAAATGTATCTCACATACTCAAAACTTCTGCTTTTTGGCAGATCAAGTATTGCTTACGATAGGGTGAATCATAAGGAACATACTTGTTTTCCATACCTTTCTCAACCTGAGGAAATCTTATTAACTGTATTTCCTTTCTTTAATAGGGAATTTTAATAATAAAGGGTTCTTTTTCATTGGAGGGGAAATGATAAAATAAAGACACAAGTTTTTTTTAATACATTGAGCAAAGTTTCCAAAGTTTCAAATTAGTATCAAGTGCTGCATTTGATAGCACAAAAGTTAGGTAAGTTTGATAGTTTTACAGATCAGAGGACAATTAATAAAAAGGCATAGTCATTTTTTTTATAATTATTAAGCATTATACATATGATGGCATTACAAATTACTTACTTCTCCAAAGGGGACCAGTCTCCATCAGATAAGGGGTAATGGTCCTTTGAATGATAAATCAAAGATTCTTTTTGTTCTTCACCCTTGGGTGACGAATTTGAGGATCCTCTGTGGAGATACATAAGACAATAAGTCAGCTATAAGAAATCTGTGTTACTAATTCAGTCAAAAAAATTGTGTATGTGTTATTAAAAATCCAAGATCAAAAGAAAGGAGTGTATGGCTTAAAGGATTTGTTGTTTGCAGGACATTCTTATATAACTTAAAATGTATTTTAAAACTGTTATTAATACTTGAAAATACTGCAAGTTAATGCTGAAGAAATCACAAGTGCATAAATGATATTACTCTACATGAGTAACGATAAGTGATATTATTCTACACAGACAGATAATATTACCATGTCAAGGGTTAACCCGGAGGCAAACTCCAGATCATACCAAAACACAATGATGAACATAAATTTTTACACATGACCTTTACTATGTGAATCTTACAATCACTGGAAAAGTTAAATAGAAATGGTAGTTTTGACAATGTAAATTCGACAAATTAAAACCAGTAAGAAAGCAGGGGTAGGTACTGGCCTCACAATTTACCCAAGAGTTTAAAAATTAACATCAACTACAACAAGGAGATAAAATACTGTACTTTTATAAACAGTGGGGTTTGTTTTGCACTAGAAAGTCTACTCAGTACCTACATCAAAGATCCAAAACCAATCAACAGTGAGATCCACTTAACAGGCATACACTGTATCTTACACAGAAGTCCCCTTTAAATATTACCATCATAAGTACTTCAGATCTTTTTACAGCCTTCTGAATTTAACTGAATAAATAGCTATTCTCAGGATACAACGAACTTGTTTTGAGTTTTAGTCAAGGGCATCATGGCTATACAGTGGATAAAAATACAAGGAAGACATGCCTGGAATTTGAGTGCAAAATGCAATAGAAATTATTTTAAGCCATTAATATAAAAGAAAAAAATATTTTTATTCCAGTGCACAGTTGCACTGGATTTGTTTTGGAATGCTAATGCTCATTTCTCTTAAGGATAGGGAAATGAAAATATTTTGCCATTATCAAAAACATAAATATTTGGAATTTACATGCTTACTCAATTATTCACTAACCAGTCACAGTGATCTACCTCATTTGCACAAGTCTTTCGTTTGGAAGACAGTCTAGACTATGGTAAATACTGAACTCTAAAAGTGTCTTTTTAGACCTCTTATTTCATAGTAGTATTCTTATGAAACCTGATGATGCAGCCCGACTTAAGATGACAACTGCAGAGACTGTACATCCTTTGTATTCATAAACCAAGCTAAGAGTGACAGAAATATGTTTCATACTATCTTTGTAGGCAGTGCTAAGTATCTCCAAAAGAGGAGAAAAGTATGATTGAACAACTAAGTAAACACAAAAAAATTATTAGAGGTCCCCAATGTTTTCACTTCAAAGGGGAGGCAAGATGACAAATGAACAGATTTTATTAACTGGAAATTAGCAACAAAAAGAGTTCATACAAAGGTTCAAAAAAATCAAATTTAATTGGCAAGTGGAAAAATTCAAAAGTTAAAAATCCAGTCGAAGATTATTGAAAATAACAGGAAAATCAGTATGCACCGACTTGTAACTTCAAGTTGCACTATCAATTCTAAGCTATTTATGTTGCACATTTATAAACACTGCTGCCACTTCTTCTCATCCTTATCCACTTTACATATAGTCTAAATAAATATATAAGATTTCAGAGACAGATAATTACTTTAACCCTTTAACACCCATAGCACTGCAGAAATAATGTCCTCTATTTCTATGTACAGTATTTGTACATACTGTAATCTCAGTCCTCCTGGTATTATTTTATAGAAGTCCAGCACTACTAACATATCTCTGTCATAGCTGGAAAAAACAAAGGACTTATTTTGAAAAACGCTGATAAACACTTGGTAATAGATTTTCCCAACAAACAGGAAACAGCTTGTTTTCTGCTTTATAAGAATAGAAAGAGATAAGACATTACATACTGGCACCTGTGACCGAATTTTTGACCTTCCTGTTAGCACATCAGCCTCCCTTTTCCTTTCCTAGTTTCACTTTGAAATCTGAAGTCTAGTAACAGTTAAGTTTCTAATTTCTTATCTTTCTTCCTCCTTTTCAGAGCCACACAACTAAAAAAAAAACCAAACCAACCCAACCAAAATACCACAATCTCAAACAAAACAAAAACTACTGATACCACCTTACATACCCACAAGGGTTTGAAAAGAAGACTTATGAACACTTTTTCACAACTGTATCTTCCCATAGTTGGGAAGAAAACAAGTGCATACCTGTTGCAAGGTATTTTATTTCCTGCCTTGGTAGCCCACTGAAATGAGAGTATATGATCACCACTAACAGACACAGAGTCACAAACCTACCGTCTTTGGGCCTTCACCACTACAATACATTTTTTTCAGTCCTGCATTTACTAGCCATTCACAAGAAAACAGCATTCTATTATGAAATCATCTTCTTTTCACTTTACGACACTTGGATAATGCATTTCTACTGCTGTTTCTGCTTATATATATATAAAAAAATTAAGTTTACAAATAAAAAGCCCTGCCAATCTTTCATTCTAAGGGGTACAAAAAATAAAATCAGAGTAAACAATGAAAATGCCATGGTCTGCTCAGCTATGACTAAACATTTGACATTTCAGTCAAATTCAGCATTTTTTATTCATTTCTAGTCAAAGTAAGCTAATTGCTAGAATAGCAATTTGAATTCTAAACACTGGATGAAAACAGCCGTTATTAAAGTGACATTTCTAAATTCTTCATACATTTGTAATGATACATTAAATAAAGAATAAACAATTCATGGCTTATATTTTGTCCCTTCCTGTACTTGACAATTACTTTTATTTTTCATGGTTTCACTATGACAAGCTTATTGTTGTCGTAATAACTGCTCACTGAAGACTGAGCAAAGCTCTTTCTTTTTTTAAACTGAAAAAAGATAAAAATCTCAAACCAAATAAAATACCATTTCCCAGACTTAAACAGAGCAGTGAATATCTAAATGACAATTTATTGAGATAAATATGACAGTAATAAAATAAGGCAAATGAACTAAGAAAGCCACAGACAGCCTAAAAACACTCCTTAAAATCCAGATGTTTGTTGTGTTTTACTGCTCATAGGTGTGATAACAGATTCATGTTTTTCTGTTGCAAACCTTTTTTGTTTGTACTTATTAAATTTTGAGACTCCCTTGAAGATCCATACCGAAGGAGTTTTTACAGCTATACTTAATTCTCTTACACCAAATCATTCTTGCAATTCCCAGACCAGATCCTGAGTTTATTCAGACAGTACTATATTTAACAACAATGTTGTCCAGTGAAACAAGTAACTTTCTCAGAAAACTAAGTCCTGAGGAGTAGGCTTTTCCTGGATTTTAAGCATTTATATGCTTGATAGCTTTCATCTACTACCTTAATCTTTACTGTTAGCCACATAAACTTCTTCAGCTTATTTGTATGTGCTACCACTTTACTAAGAGTTTATCCACTTCAAAACAGAGGACTTCTCCTCTTTACACACATATACAGAATTCTCTTTACTAACGTGAAGGGATATTCATTTATGCAGTTTTCAGTTCCCAAAGTAAAATTCAAGTTACAAAGAAGTCAAATTCAGATGCGGTGTACTACAGGCATTCCACACCGCAGTCAATGTAGAGGTTACCAAACACACCAGAAGATCACTCTGCCTCCTCAGAGAAATTACACTGAAACTTTCTCAGTCACACAACAGATCATGACAACACTTCTTTACCAGAATGGGCTTAACTGCACTTCAGTTCAGTAATGTTCACTTATGAACATTTTTATGTTCATAAAAATGACCCAACTTAAAGGATTCTGTGAAGATCTGGAAGATACCAGTTTGGAGTTTTATTTGTTTCCCTGAGGAAAGGCCTAGGCAGAGCCTACCAAAACTTATGCAATACTAGCATAGAGGAAATGAACAAGCCACCCTTTAAATGTTCACTGATAACAGTGAAAACAGCAGCTGAGAGCTCACCTTAGGGGCTGTACACTTTTCTCATCATCTGAGCTTATTTCCATTTCGAAAATCTCTTCAGTCCCAGCAGAAGAGATCTGATCTTCCTTCCTGATGTCTTGTTTGTATTTCTTTCTTCTTCTTTTTTTCTTTTTCACAGAACCCGGGGTGAATACAGTCTCTGTTTCTGCAGAGTGTGGAATTTCTGAATTTCCACATGTCCTCTCATTTTCACCTGATTTCAAATGATTGTCGGTGTCTTTAAAAAACTGGTCTTCAGTGGGTATTGGAGATGTTGCCAAATAAGCAGGGACTTTTTCCTAAGGAAGAAAAATTTTAAAAAGACTATTTTTTTCCCACTTTGCTTTGTGCACACAGTATAGTTGTCAGCTACAGATTAATCCTTGTACCTCTATTTAGACACAAAGCCATACAGCAGCCCAGTGGTATGAAGCTGATATCCAGAAAGGAACCAAGTTCACTAGAGTGATTACAAGAAGCTCAGAAAAATGCATGTTAGTATTCTTACAGTTTCAGACATAAACAATTGATTTTGCCAGCAAAGCAAATACCCAGTCAGTGGAATGTTTTTGAAGTTATCTGCCCCTGAGCGTGCTTATTAAATGTGTTAATAAAAAAAGGCTAATTAAATCCACCGCTGTGTATTTTGAAACAGATTCACAGAAAGGTATAGGTTGAAAGGGACATCTGGACACCATCTGGTCCAATCTTCTGTTGAAAGCAGGGCCTCGGGTTAGGTTATCCAGGGCCTTGTCAAGCCAAAGGTTGAGTATTTCTAGTGAGGGAGTCTATCACTTCTCTAGGCAACCTATTCCTGTGTTATACTGTTTTTGTAGCGAAGGATTTTCCTTATATCTAGCTGAAATTTTCCCCTGTGCCCTTTGCCCCATCTTATCACTAGGCGATCTTGTGAAGGGTGTCTCTGTCTGTTCTGTAACTACCTTGTAGGTACTACAAGACTGTGGTTAGATCCCCCTGAATCCTCTCTAAGCTCAACAGAACAAGTTCCAGCAACTTTTCTTTCTATTTCAATTTCTCCAGCCTCTTGCCAGACTCTCTCCAATTTTCCACATCTCTCCTGATCTAGGGAGACCAGACCTGTGTTCCATATTTGATCTAACACACACTAGGCTGAGCAGAACAACCCCACATCCCTCGGTCTGCTGGCTGTGCTCTCGTTGATGCTGCCTGGGAGACATTTTCCTTCATTGCTGCCTGGGCACGCCACTGGCAGAGATGCACTTCATCCAGTCAGATTCCAGCCTGCACTGCTGTGTGGGATCCTTCCAACCCGTATCTGAGACTGCACGTGTGTCTTGGTTAAACCTTGTGCAAATCTTGTTGGTTCCAGCCTGCCAAGTTGGCTCTACATAGTGGCTCTTTTTCTGACCTGTCTACCTCTCCTCTCAGTTCACCATTACCAACAAAACCAGTGAACGTGCCTTCAGTCTTGTTATGCACGTCAGACATTATTTATGTAAAGTATCTTTCCTCTCAGTTCAGTGTTACCCACAAAACCAGTGAACGTGCCTTCAGTCATATCATCCATGCCAAACATGATTTATGTAAAGTATCTTTCAAAAACAAAAACTCAACTATAATTTACTCACCTTAAAACCAACATACAGACAACCAACCCTCAACTAATTACAACCCACTGCCCTTTGAAGGAAAAGCTTTAGCAATGGACTGCCTGAGGTTTATTTACATCATGACAAGAAACTGAAAGGACATTGACGCCTAGACTGTAAGAAACACACTGTGAAGGGACACAGTGGAACAAAAGTAGAAGAGAATGGAATTTGCATAGCAAAGAGAAAAAGTTATGGAACTCAATTTCATGATATAGAAGTAATTACAAGACGTCTGTTATTTTACAGGACTCTTATGCAGAAGATTAGTCAGGAACACTGATGAGAAACAGCCAGAGCACTGGTACTACATTTGATGTGTTCAAAGTCTGATCTGCTATTATTTAAAATTAAATTCAACCTTTTCATTGAGTTAAGAGTTACAGGACAAATTTTGTTCCACTGATTGTAAAGTAGCATGAAGTAGAGAAAGGAGAACAAAATACAGCCTTACATAACATTGATGACACACAGATTTTGCATTGTGAAAAACCTCCAAATAAAATGCTAGCATCCTAAGTTAATATTCTACACAATTAGTGATAAATAATCAAGAATAACTAACTAAATAAAAAAAAGAACTCAGCAAAAGTTAAATGAAAACTGACTGAAAAATAGTCCTGATTTACATGGATTGAGGTGAGTGGTGTTACTTCTGAATGTCAAGATGTGAAAAATCCAAAGATCCCTTAACAGACCTTTCTTAATCCACACCAAACCACCCTCCCCCCCAAAAAAAACCCAATCAATGAGAGCTTTATGATTTACAACTTAAGCATAGCTTCAAGAGACAACCATCAACAGATGTTGATCAGTTGCAGAAAAAAAATGCCTAAAAGCAGTAAAAATAACTCACTTTTGCCTTGTAGCAAACTTTGTCTATAGTTTCAGCATGAATTACCAGCTTTCAAGAACACATTATACACAGATAAGGCACTCTTGCTATAAATCAAAATATACTAAGCAAGGGCAATAGCTCCTTTAAAACATTGTGCTGGGGATAAAGGCAGTGGTTATCACCCTTGCTTTCTGCAAGTCTGATCAGTTCCCATCAACGTCTGACACAGCCTACATCTATAAAAAACCTGCTTTCAGTTTTTATTTTAATCATGGTATCTGCTAAAGCAGAACCCAACCTTCCTTTCACTTCGGTGTTACAAATCCCTATCCCAACTTATCATTTGGGGTCTTAATGCTTATTTTCTCCTTCCACTTCAAATTGTATTTAACTCCTTTCAATATGAGAGCTTCCTCTGATCACTCACAGTAAACAAGTAGCACCCTAAACTAAAAAGGGGATCAATCTCATTTCCTTAAAAGATTGATTCCCAATAACAACAGGAAATTAACATTTTATCTTTTACTTCACTGGGACAAATTTCTTTCCTCTCTCTTCTGACTATTTTCATTAAAACTTTTGGAACATTGTATTTAGAACTTCTTTCCTTTATACTTGCTGAAAAATGCCAACAGATTCAAAAGTGATCAAAAACAATGCTCAGGACTGACCAATACTGTGATTACATAGCTCTCATATCCTTAGGATATCAAAGTAAAAATAGGTGATTTTTCCTGTTTTTCAGAGGCTCATTAGCTTCCAGATGCAATAAATTCTTGGGAAATTAATTACTGTATTATAATATAAGAGGAATTCTCAAGTCAAAGAAGTTACTGTTAACTGGTGAAAGTCCAATAAATAAAATTTTGAAAAACTGGGCTAAAATTTATTGGACAAGTTAAAAATATGCCCAAAAAATAGACTACCTTTATTACTAGGGGCACAAGCTATAAGAACTTAAGGCAAAAATTATTGTAAGACACCACAATTAGTATAACTACAGCCAACAACAATGATTTAACTAAAACAAAATTTAAAAATCCCACATCTTTCAGAAAGTGCTCTAATCAATAAAAATAATTGATTACTTTATTATTACTGACAGTAAAATTGTACAAAGCATCAAGCATCTTGGCAGCACATGAAAGTGATGCTAAGATTCAATCTCAGAAAATCTAGCTTTCACAGAAGTCACAATACTGACAACACTGTACTAAGCATTTTAACACATTACTCTGTTAATACTACATTGTAGCCATCAAGAAGCACAAAGCCCTTACATTTTCCTCCTCGGTTTCTTGCACAAAGAAAGCTTCTCCATTGTCACCCAGTTTCATATGAAGATCAACAGCATCACCATTAATTTCTATATCAATCTGTGGAAAGAGACAATTTATTGTAAATAATTCATCTTGGAGAAAGCACTGACCTCATGGCCCACTTAGCTCTGAGAATAAACTTTGTTGCATTGTATAATTGTGTCTCTCTCTCCTCTCTCTTTCTGATACAAGTCTGTCATAATGGTATTTAGTTCACCTGCAAAATACATCATGTTCCTGGCAGAGTGCCTAACACCTACAAGAAAAATAAGAAAAAAACAAACATAAAGAAGACTGAATCTTGCTCAACCAATTTGGGGAGATAGAAGCACAAATAATAATTACTGATCTAGTCTTTATTTCACAGAAGAATGACTGAGACTCTTCTTAGTTTAAGTCTCAATCTGAATTGGGGTCTGGTATGAATCTGAATCCCACATATCAAAAGTTCCATCTGCAGGCCTCCTGGAGGCAGGCTTTGTCTGAAAGTGGTAAGAGACTTGACTTGCAATTATTTGTGCAACTCAGTTGCTGTTTCAGAATTTCCTGCTCACGAATTTATGGCAACATGACATAGGGCCACAACCCTTCTGCAACCACAGAGCTTTTGTCAGAGAATAATGCTTTTATTATCCTGAAAAGGTACTTTTTAGCCAAGAAAACCCTATCATAGGAGATGATAAATTAGATAAATAACCAAATATGCATGGGGACTACACCCAAATCCTTAAGATAACCACTTTTCTTTTTTCCCCACAGTAACTGACTGGTTTTGATCTGAAAATCGTATTTATTTCACTACCATTTATTCTTAAAAGTATTTTCTTGTATTTACAATTCAGCAACATGAGTTTAAAAAACCTAATATTTTCTTTTTGCTGATTTAGACATACAAACGTCTCTAATTTTAGTACCTATACCTCACACTAGTTTCTGAAGACCTCAGTATGTATTTGAATTTGAAGCACAGATATGTATACTTTGTGTTCCCATACATCTTGGGACTACCAATTGATCTTGGCCTCAGAACATTCCAGAGAAAAAATGCATCCACAGTGCAGTAGCAAACACTCAACTGACTATTGAGAGTACTGTATGAACAGTAATTCCAAGGATGGAGGGAATAAGAAGCAGCAGTCATCCACACAAGCAAAAGCTGAGAATTATGCTGACAGTCTAGTACAACAGGTACCAAGAGTAGATGTTTCCACTATTCAACAGCTTTTTAGAGGTACCCAAAAGCTGAAAACTTCTCAAATTTGGTTCAGCTACTCAGAAGTGTAATTAAAGATATTTAACAAACTCGAGTTTCAGACCACTCCTGTTGTAAGCATATCCTGCTTGCCTAGACATCAGAAAAAGTACAGCTATACCACCTCTCTCGTACCTTGTTGAAAACTGTAATGTAATCTGTTACAAAATCATTAAGGTAAATCAATTCTTTGTCATCAGCATGCTCCTTAAGAAAACCACTAACAAGTGGGAAATCAAACAAAAAAATAAACACAAAACCTGCTACTCATCTGTGTTATGATGATAAACATACAACTTTAACGCCTGTAATTCCCAGAACTGACCGTTAACAAAAAAATGCCCTGACCTGACCGCTCTTTCAGTTTCACTTTATTCTCCTTTTACAACCAAAATGTAAAGATTGGGGTAGCTTCCTGCAATAACCCTTAAGTGCTTATAAAAGCAGAATATAATCCAGAGGTTTTATGTGCTGTTTAAATCAATCCATCTTTTGGTAGCACACCCACATGCCATACTGCCATACACAGTATTCCCTACTTACAGTAAAGTCCCCCCACAATAGGTCCATTTTCCAGCCAACCCAATCCAACTCCTTGGCAGGATTAACAAAGCCTGTGGGAAGGGGATGGCAGGACAATCTGCTCGGGTAGCACTATCATCTCAGAATGACTGGACAGGAAATTGTACCAAGTTTTCCTTCAAACTCACCCACACAAGAACAAAGCTTCAGTCTCAGTTTTTATTTGCTTGTGGATATTAATAACTGCATTTCCTACTGCAAATCAGCCTTGAACACAGCTAACAAGGAGCAATATTTATAATAGGTCACCAACACTTAGCATATGCTTTGTTTGTCCTTCAAACATTCCAAAAGGAGTTGCTTACAACATCAGGGAACAGTTAAATAGCATCAAGCATTTCTTTCCCAGCACACTTGGTAAGTGAATAAATAGCCCCATGCAAACGTTTTAAAACTGTGAAGTCTATGTATTTGGATTAGTCTTTTTGCATAGCTCCAGAGCTGTCAAAGCTTTTCTTTCACAGTATTTCTGCAGAGTTCTTAGATTACCAAAAGAAGTTCTGTTTTGCATTACAAAACTACCACCTTGTACAGCACATATGAACAACTGCTCTGGACTACATCGGTCTGCTAACTGGGAATGTGGGGAGCTGGGGAAGGAAGGAAGAGGGGAAAAAGGGAATGCACTGGTACTCAAAACGTCGTTTTGAGCCACTTTCTGAACTTACCACTTTTTCTTTAGAGCGCAATACACCAAGCTTCCCAAATCGGACATGGAAAGGAGAACACTGGTATGTACCATCCTGCTGCCGAACCACAATGACATCAATGCATCCCGAAAGGGTTGCCTGATTAATGCCTTTGTACAGCTCCTTCACTGTGACCAGGACTTGTCCTGCAAGTTGTCCTACGTAGTTCATAGTCTGAGACTAAAGGAGAGAATGGAAAAAAAAAAGTACGTAAATTTAAAACACATGAAAGGTTTTATGAAATCAATTTTTCGAAAACATTTAAACAGATGTGCCATGTCATTTATCAATTACTCTATCGTAACAAGCTTTACACAAATATCTTGAAGAGTCAACAGAACTTTGAGCCAATCCTTATATTACTAAAAGTCTCCATAGTTATAAAATCTATTCTTAATGGTCTTAATTAATTAACCATTAATTCAACTTGAATTAATTATCAATTAAATATTTTAAAGAAAATTTTGAAGCATGTCATTTTTATACTTCAAAGTCTAGATTTAAAGTGATGCTTATTAACTCAGATAAGCTAAAAAGAAAAATTCATTCTCCAAGGAGTGCCCATTTAATACAACCGATCCTCCATTGAAAATGGACATGACTGTACATAAGGATGCAAAAAAGTCTTAGAAGTCATGAAAAGCTATGTAAAGCATACTGCACATAACTCTTCCTTTACAGCTCTGTATTTCAAAAATGGCTGAGTCGCCTTAGAGATATTACCAAAATATGTCATGGGAGAGAAGAGAAACATGCATTAGGAAGATTATGCTACAGTCAAACAGTAAATAAGAGCACAGATTCACTTATCAAAAATTCTGTCTAATCCATTAAAAATACTTATGCAAATGAATGAATTCTGAATGACCGCAAGTCTTTCCAACTAAGGATACAATGTGAACTATGGCTGCCAATAAAAAAATGACAGTCCAAACATTTCTCAGAACGTCTGAGCTTTAACAGAAAGAGGAGGGAGAACTGTAAAAATGCACTGATAGAAACCTAAGTGCAACCATTCCTCATTCTACCATCTCCTGCCTTCCACCCAGAAGTCTGCTATAAGCTGGTTCTACAAACATCCAAGCAACTGCATGCCTCTGAAGTTAAGGATATTTGGGAGAACCAAGAATCACTGCCAACAGGCAAAAACCACAGCACTGAACGTATAAAAGGGCTTAAATTGTAAAAAAGAAAAAAAATATCTATTTTGGGATATTATTTCTAAAAAAAAAACTACAGTGAATTTTTTTGTATTTGCTTTTCTCTTTTTATTAGCTTCTGAACAAGGTTTAGGATTTTTCTTAATACCTCTCAACAAAATCGTACTGCGTTACAAGAATTCTTCCTACTGATACTGCTTTCATCGTCTCCATAATTAATCAATTATTTTCTCTTGTGAGCCTTCAAAGTCTTCCTTACATTAACACAGGGTATCTCACATTCACTCAAAAGGAAGCTACTTTTGTGGCATCTATATGCTGATATAATTGTAAACAGGCAAGAAAACTACTTTCACACTTAGAACAGCTATGGAAACATTTTTCTCCATCTCAGGCTTCTCATACATTACTCAATCACATTTATATTTCTTAAAAAAAATTCCTTCCTCTTCATAAGACTTACAAAGGAAGGTGGGGGTTCTAGAATAAAGAATTGAAACTGTTTTGAAATTATCCCCAGAATTCCTATGCTAGGTAACATGCTAAAGAATTTTTTTCCTGTAGCCTTTGTACAACACGGTTGATGAAGACAAAAAGAACAGACTGTCACTGAGTAATGAGATTAGCAGGATGGACTCCCTATCAACATTAGTCATTAGCTCAATTTCATCTCTAAGTAGCTTCATGTACAACTATAAAACTGACTGCTTCAGAGTGAAGTAATAGCTCACTCTTGCTAAAGAGGGAAGGTCTCACTTCAACCTTTCCTCATCTGACCCTCATAATGAGTTGACTTTAGTTCACTGACACATCTGGCAGAAGTCTACCGCTTTTATTGTTATTGGTTGTTTCAGTGGGTTGTTAGTAAGTTAAATCAGCTCACTAAGCAGAGTATGACAAACACCAGAGTCATGAGGCACTGAGCAGCACCAGAACTAGGGGAAAAAAAAAAAAAANAGGGAACCGAACATCTTCCTTTTGACAAGTTATTCGCTGCATCTCATGGAAATGTAACCCAAGACAGAGAGGTTACAATACCTCTGCTTTACTGTTTAGGCAATTAGTCTTCCCCTAAAATGACAGTCATGTTTAAACTCAATCTCGCGAAAAAAAATATCTAACACACAGTCATTATCATTCATGGCTATAACTTGGCCACTTTCAAGAGCAGTCTTTGGTATCAGCTTAGAAAGAAAAGCTGATTTTGTGTCACCAAGAAGACTGCCTTTGTTGAAAGAAATGTTTGACACAATCAGGAATAAGTCTTTAATGGGGTCTCCATTCCATATAATTCATTTCAGTGAACGTGACCTGAGAAGTGGGCATTAGCAAGGAATTCTCTATGACTTAAGCAGCGACTTCTTAAAAGATCAAAATTTCACATCTTCTGCCAAACAACCCACACAAGACCAAAGCATTCACCCATTTTACATATATTCTTGCTTTCCCATAGCAAGAATATCCTGTAGCAATGTTCTCTCTTCTACAGGTATCAGTTACATTTCTGTAGCTCACAGCAGAGCCACTTTTATGAACATACATGAACAGAATGATCTCTTACAAGTGAAAGTTCATAGCTGTTTCACTCTTACATGAGAAAGAGTTATGAACTTTTGAACTTACTGAGTATTAAAAACATTGCTTATAAGGAAAGAAGTTTTTTATGATCTGTCTTAATGCAAGTAAACAAAACTAGATAAAGGTAATAAACTAATGCACATTACTGCTTATCAGGTTGCAGTTCAGCTTTGAACATAATGGTTCACTTCGAAAGATAAACATGTTATACAAGAAGGTTCAAACTGTAGCAAGAAAATGATCAAATAGAAATGAAGTGTCACCACACACCTGAGAAACATGTGATTTTATGTCAAATGTCAGTAGAACCCCAGCTGGGAGATTTTAAAATTTGGGGATTAGGATTTGGTTTGGGTTTTGTTTGGGTTTGTTTTTCTTAAATTTTATTGTATGTTATTGGAAAACCCGTAGTGAACAGTACTGAATCAGACTACAGAGAGAGGGGAACAGTGTATAGTGTTAATTCTTGCAAATGCAATAGAAATATCCTGATCATGGAATAACCAGCAAGACAAAGTATTTCCTCGATAACACTCTTTATTTCATGTTTAAATGTCATTGCCTTGAAAGCAGAGAGCAATATGCCTTCATAACGTACTATACCTACCTACTATAAGAACCTAAAAAGCATGTTGATTTCCAGTTTTGAAATTCAAGATAGAAGCCTAATGGAAAAGACAAGCTCAGAAAAGGCAATACAGTTAATATTTCACAGTACCGCTTAGCTCTTAAGCTGTATTTATTTTGATATCCAGAATCCATACACTGCCTGATGAGTTAACGCAGCTCACTACTCCTTACTCTTCTCAGACAGCAAATTAAAAGGCTATAAATATCCGAGGTCTCATAGCAGAAAAACACTTTTTGTGACTTCTGAGTCTCCAGAGAGACTGATTTTTTGAATATTTATGCAATACTACCTAGTTTGCAAAAAATTCTTACAGCTGAATATTTTAATACCACTAATCTAAGTGCAACTGTAATTGGAATGGGGGAAAGAATCTCTATCATGAAAATATTCTTTTTTTCTGGCAAGAAGCCATTGCGCTGCCAAAAGCAGAAAGTGAAACTGCTTTGGTTTTTTAACGTTCTTTTTTTGAGAGAGCATAAAGGTAAATACAAAATAAGAAAAGATCTACTTCAGAAGTTCAATAACTAAAAATAAAATTCTGTGCCTCCACCTATAAAACACTCAAATCAGTTCAGCTAAAATTAATCCTGAATATGCTGGCTGACATCCTCATGTTACAGCAATGAGAATCAGAATGGCTCTGAGAAATAATAATTAGACAGTACTCCACCTCCGAGTTAGTATCTAATATGTACAACATGACAGCCAGCCAAATTTTCAAAACTCATTACCAGGAAATGCTTACAATAGCATAACCTGAGCAGGAGGTTTTTTGGACAGGAATTATATCTCTGTACTCTTAACAAAGATGTTATTTTGGCTGCCACTAGACCAACATGTTTTAACATTTTTATTAGTGTTATTCAGCAATATCCACATACAGGTGCAAGATATAATCAAAAGTCTGTCCACAAGGGGTGTTTGCTGTGCATCTGGAGTATGGCTTTACTTAGAGTAAATTGTCTTTTTTATGTTCTTAAAGCCAACACCTTTTATACAAATGCACCCATATGAACATGACTACTACAAATGCCTAGTTCAACAAGAGGAAAAGAAGAGTGCAAGTTACTCAAAGGCAAGCTACCAGATTGCCCTAGAGAGCTACAGCTTTAGAGGGCATGAATTTTGACTACCACTGCAAAAAAAAAAGTTACTTAAATGTAAATCTTAGCTTACAACAGAGTAGATATTCATACATCCCATTTATTTTGAGATACATTTGGAGGATTAAAATATAGTCTAATGCACAGGATGTAAACAGCAAAGAAGTTGTATTTGTTTCAAGAGATTAGGTAGAACAAAATAAAAAACATTATAACAGTGGTTTACCTCAATTTATCTCATTTTGCCTGCATTTGCATAGATATAAAATTATGAGGCAGAAGCTTTCCTTAAGCAGAGAAAATCTTTAGCAAGTGTTTTACTAGTTTCTATTTTGTCCCCTGAAAAGACTGGGGGGAAAAATGACCCTGTCAAACAGGACCACTGTAAAATCAGGTCTACTCAACAAAAACATCTTTGTTCCTAAGTAAAGAAAGATTTTAATTGGGGGGGTTAGGATTGCTCCTAGTACTGCACAGAGCAGTTATGGAACAAAAAAGGGGAAACAAAGTAAGTCTGTTGAATGCCTAATTAAAGTCTTTCACATACTATTAAATATAGACGGTCAATTTTTATATATTTAAACTGGGTTACAGGAAATTATATACACATACTTAGCAATAAAGCTGTCAAACTCACCAAGATTCCAGAAGGAACCTTTTCAGGGGCAGCAACATCACTTCTATTCGAGTCATCTTCACAAACATCCTTTTCTGAGAAATGCATCTCAGAAAACAGAAAACAAACTTTCCGCAGTACAGGTAAATGCAAAAATTACAGCCATAACAGAAGGTTGCAGCAGCATTTATTCTCTTCCCATAGAAGCAGAAGAACTATGTAAATCTTCTGGTCTCTTAAGAGGAAACTGCTTGGTATACATTCCCATGCAGAATTACGAGTAAAATGAAAGTGCTGCTTTAAGAAAGCTCACACAGAAACTCCCTCACCAATAGGCTTTGCTTGAAATGTCACAGCCCCCTTGGGTGCTCTGAGATAAGTAACAACATGGGCAGACTTTGCCATATGTTTGCACTGATAGGTGATGATCTTGGTTTACATCACATCACATGACTTCAGCTGAAGCTCCCACGAAAACAGGGATTTGGTTAATGATTCTTAAGCAAAGTCTACATTAGCTCACTTGGAGACTTTTCACCCACTGTTGCAACTCCACCACTGGTAGCAGCATTCCAAGTCCTGGTTCAGCCCAATTCAAGCCTGCTGTCACTCCATGTGCTGCTCCCTCTGCTGATGGCGCCACCGGGGCAGCCAGTCATGTTTGATACAGCAAATTTGACATTTCAGGGTCTGGTATTTGTTGACTGTTTTCCCTCCTTCTTAAAATTACATAATAATAGTAAAGAGACAACTGACCTGGTGTCAAGTTTATACTTAACCATACAAAACCAATGTGCACCAAAATAAACATTTGTTTCCATGTGGAAATTTTCTTGCTTTCTTTAAATCAAATTGTTACAGCAGTATAATTTGAAATGTGAACAAAACATGTAAGCTTTTTCGATAATCAGCTCCATGACTGAGAGTAAGAATTAATTTTTGATCTGAGGAATTCTGAAATGTCATTACTTATCTAAATAATATAACGGATAGGTGGAATAACTGAGGAAGAGTAGTAGCATAAGGAAACAATTCTGTCCCAGAACAGGAGAGACATTCTCCAAGGACTATCAATATTCCCTCAACACAGACAAATTCTCATTACCCTAAATCCAACCATCTCCTTCCCACCCTCAGGGGGTTACTGTGTGTCTGCTCAGAAGACTGTGGAGGACTGCTTCTTGAATTACAAGCTTAAAAAAAAAATAATCTAGGACCCTACTACTATTCCTCCTCTAAGTTTTGTAAATTCACGTATTAGACTCTGATGCAAGGACAGTGAACCACATTATAGGATGGAGCCAAACGGCTTGTAGGTTTCCAAAATAATTAATGAACTACACTCAAGGCCAAAACTGAATCAGTGTCAAGGACAAACTCTTAAGTTGAGTGTTGGGATTGCTATGTCTACAGCAAAGTTGTAATAAGCTGCTACAATCTCTGGGCCCTTTTCTGAAAAAGTTCGTATTTAATGTGGCTCTTCACAGGAAAAACTACTGGGTTTTTTAGCAAACATGGCAAGTATTTTCATAGAACATTAAGAATGACTAGACACAATTTCAATTTCCCCTGCCTGTTCATCATTCCTTTATCCTGTATATTCCATTAAAATACAGAATAAAACACACAGTTATGAGCAAAATGGAATAGAAATTTATAAGCCACTGCTTCTTCTCAAACACTTTAGACTTAGTTTTTTGTTGGTTTTTTTTTCTGTGATATCTATGCTATTTTAGTATTGTTCAGTATTTCAGACTAGCATTATTTTCTGCAAAGCTTCTAAAAGTGTATTAGAAAACAGCCTTTCTAGAATACAGAGAAAATTGTGGTCACTGCAGTAAGGTAAGATTTAGACACGCTTTGCACATTTAGGTAGCCCCCTTGCCTTTTATTTCTCAATAGAATAAGATAAGTAAAATGTAATTCCTTCTGAGTAAGTTTAAGCATTATGTTATTTACTTACAATTTGCACAGGAAAATTCGCTTTAGTTTTGAAAAGCAAATGCCTCAAATTTGGAAGTCTTAGAAGCAATGTTTTCATGCAACCTTAATGAAGCTCTTTGGTGCAGGTAGATTTTCCTGTGGTTTAGTCTCAGAAAGAACATATGAGTTTTTTTCACTGGCCTCATGCAAGTTAATACTGCTGACAAAGACCACTCATGATCCTATCTTCTTTTTTTGATCTGCTCTTTGTGGGTCTACACATCTTATCCTATTGCTCATTAGTCAAAATTCCCGATGGGAAATATGATTCCATTTTTAAAATCTACTTTTCTACAGCAATCTTCATAGTATATTTCATTGCATTTAATTTAGTTTTACAGCAGTACAGAGATGCAGTATTCTTTTTCACCTATGCAATGGAAAATTCAGGCCAGGCGATTAGGAATTAAACATACAGAGGGGTTTAGCACAGTTAGAACTTCATTTTTCCTACTTTTTTTTACCTCTTTGTATATTCAAAACAGTGCTTCAATAGGCTACATCTGTAGTTGTAAATCAGACTATTTTTTAATGACCATCTGGGATATGTAAAAGTCTGACTGCCTGTTAAAATGACATTTAAGTGATTATTGGATTGTACTGTATAGGAAATATAGAACAAATGCCACCAGAAAACAGCTACAGAATGTTCCCCCAGCTTTCATCAGTGCTTGTCATTCTAAGTTCTGGAAGGAAGGAAGCAGAACTCTTATTATAAGGCATGAGCTTCTATCAGCACGCTACCCCAATTCACTCAAAGATCAGAATAAATATGCCAAGACAAATGAATGGACCAAATCTTTCTCTAATTAGCACAACCTAATAGATACAGCAAGTATAGGACAACCTTTGTTCATGTTCCAATTGTCTTCTTCACCCCATCCTGTCCCACATAATTTTACTTACTATCAATTAAGACTTAAGCACCACAGTTCTTGACGTCAGGATGAGATGTGACACTTCTCAGTCTCGTACCCCATCCTGACACTGGAATTGGAGTTGAGGCTTGGGGAGAAAAGACCTTTTTCAAAATCCCAACATTTCTTTATTTTTATACACTTTTACGTTTCGTTTATTGGGTGCAAACAAAGTGAAGGAGTTCCCAATTCTCCTATACAAACTACAAAAATCAGACTGGGGCTGAAAACACTTTTCTGTGCCCAAGTTCTTGATCCCAGCCCTGGTCTGAAGCATCTGCTTACTAAGACTGGAAATAAAACTCTGCTCAATGCATATTGTGCTAAAACACATTCAGTACAACATCTCTGCTGCTTTTAAGTGCAAAAGTCTATCCATTCTCTACATGAACTTTTAAACCTAATTCAAAGGCTATTAACTTTGCTAAAATAAAATAAACTTAGACATGAATAACAGAAGACATACTGAATGAAGATTATCTGCCTCAGATCCCTTCTGAAAGAGACACAAGAATTTTTTTAAAGAAAACAGGTAGAGCTTTTCCTCTGGTAGAGTGGAAAAACACCATCAAGTGTCACTTCTTATTAAAAAAAAAATGAACATACTTGCTAAAATTTTCCATATAAAAGCTGCAGGTAGCTAAAATGCAACTTGGAAGGAAATTTTCCAATTTAGCAAATTACATGCAACTACAAATGAAATTCTGTTCAACAATGTTGAAAAACAAAATAGGTAGTGTTACCTGCTTTTACCTGCAATTCCCAGTGGTCCAAAAATTAAAAATCATGAAAAAGCCCTATCCCAAGTAATAATAGCATGGTACAAGAATCCAGGCAGTTAATAGATGTTAGAGAAACACCAGGGATGCAAAAGCAATGTATTGTTCACTAAACTGGTGGTTAAAAAAATAATAAAATCAAATTAGTTTTCCACCTATGATGCAAGATGGTAAATTCAATGCCTTCAAGATCTCCTGTCAGGTGGAATCAAGAGCCAATCAAAATACTTTTCAGTACAACTTAAATACTTTTTTATCAACAGGGGAAAGAAAAGTAGCAAGAAAGGAAATCCACAGTTTATTTGGAGTTGGTGCTTTTGTAATTGTGTCAACAGTTATGTCTGTATGATCTGCTATGAATCATCTGATTTCAGCGTTACAGTATCTGTCTTTGTATTAATTTGAGCATTTTCCTTTTTTTTAAAGTTACCCTTTTTTTCTGATTACAAAGGAACGCCAGTGAAGACAAAGAACACTTTAAGAGTTCATAAATTGAGTTTTACTGGTTAAAGGATCAGTTCAATCTAAAACTTAGATTACACACACACAAGATGTTCTTATGCATGTGAAGACCTTAACTTCTTTCAAGGTGCTGAAAAAAGTAACCAGCTAATACAAGAGTGGAGCCCTTTGGAATCTCTATGGGCATGTCCCACATCACCACCTGAAGCATGTATTTCCAGCAACACAGGCTCTTGTACAGCCTTCTGCAGGCCTTCACATCATCCTTGGTTGAACTAATTTCCAGATATATAACAAGGAAACCAATGTTTCTGAATAGAAATTCCATCAATCTCATTTTTGATGAGATGAGAGAAAGCAGATGAAGCTTTTCCTGTATGTTTCTAGAAAGCACTAAGCAATCCCTTATCTTTCTGTTTTCTCCTTTTAACAAGGTTTCTTTCCAGGCACTGATCTGCCTCAGGTGTATTTATATTTTCTGCCATGATTCAGAAGTCAAAGCAAAAGAACACAGCCATGTGTGCACACATGAAATGTATCCTGATCTATTAGTGGTAAATAACTTGGTTACATTTAGAATGGATACATGAATATAAGACTGGAGTACATACCTTCAGGTTGACAAGAAAGAACAGAAATAATGCTTATTCCAAGAAATACATATATGGAATACACCAAAAGGTCTAAATATAACATATGTAAACAAGAAACCTTTTTTTTTTACTTGGTAAGATTCTCCATATTATTGAATTAATGACCATATACAAAGTAAAACAACATCTCTAAATTTAATTTGCATATAAGACTTGGCTGTATTATTAACAAATCAGGTAAAAATGGTAGTCTTACAGAATTTCCACACAAAGGTGGTGTTGGGAGGAGAAAAATTAGATACAGCTGAGCAAAGTGGCATATGCTTATTTTTTCACCAAACCCAACCCACCTGCATTACTGAGCTGTAATGACACAGATCACACCTGTCTGAAGGATCTGTTCACCCCTAGCACACGGCAGCGTGTCTTCACTGTCTATAGAGGACACGACAAACCGGTGAAGTGGCCTCACAGATTTCTTGTTTGTGTTAAAAAGCACAGTTTTTTGTTTGGAGAATGAATGGCTTTAAGTCACCACTAAGTACACTTTTTCTTTAAATCACTGAATTTCAGTTCACATCACAAACTAAATTCTAGTTAGCTAAGTGAAAGTCAATTACTTCAATTTCTAATAGAATCTCAGCTGCAACTCATTACTGGAAGCACTTATTTGAAAGAATTTTGAAAAGAATCCTTTACACATTTCCTCTGAAAGGCCTTTCATAACCATCAATTCAGAAGAAGTATATTTCCTGAAGAGACAGTTATGCAGTCTAAAAAAAGACAAGTAAACTTAAACACACAGCCTAAGACCAGCTTAGCACGTGCTGGCTTCAGCCACATAGACAACACAAAAACGTCACCTGGTACACTGTAGACTTTTTTATTATTATTTCATGTATTTACATTTCTAGTATTAAACTTCAGCACTTTGGAAAAAGAAATGGGCCAGCTCATCAACTAAAAATCTCATCTGTTCACTCAGTGCATATAGAAACAATGAGGAAGTGTCCCTTGGTCTTGGGAAAATGAGTGACTCAGGACAACTTCTGACACCTAATGTCAAATTACATTAGTGTAAAGGTGAAAGAAACCAATAAAAATAAAATATTTAGCTAGGAAGGGGAAGCTAGCATCCTTTATTTGGTAATTCCCTTGAAATATAAATACAAGAAAAAAAAAATCTCCAAAAAGTGTGCTTAAGCTTTGTCTTCAAGCAGAAAGACAATCTGACTTGACTTAGCATGACAGCTTCATGTAAAATCAATCTGCCTGCCCAAAATGAAATGCAAGCACTAATGTAACAACCAAGATGAGAGAGCAGCTGGGCAGACGAAATTCATTTTTAAGTGCCACATTCTTTGTAAAAGCAGAAACATTTTTTTCTACACTGTAACTGTATAATTCTATTTACAATTTTAAAACTCCCCTCTGCTTACCTATGTAACAGTGAGATATGTCCAGAGATGACATCTTTGTGTTACTGTAGAACCTTAAACTGTAACTTCAGAAAGATCAAAGGCTCATAAAGAATGTACTCCAGATACAAAAACCACTGGGATACAGTATGCTACTACGCTTTGTTCTCAGAATGTGTCCAGTATGGGATGAAGACATGTAGTATATATGCTTTAGACTTGCATTTGATCACAAACATATCACCCACTCTTTTGTATAAGACTGAAAGCTTCTTCACTGTGGATATGTATAACACAGAGCATTGAATCTCACACCAGAAAGTCTCCTTTCATCCCTTTTCAGACAGTTACACATTGGTAATTCATGATATAAACCGTGATTAAAAGTTACTTCATCTATAATCCAAAGCTATTTTACCAAAAAAAAAATTAAAAATCCAATTTTTTAGAAATTCTAACTTAAGCACAGAGAGTCTGTGATCACACACAGACTGTGAGAAACTGATTGTTTTCCTATATGCTATGATCTTGCACGTAAGATGCAAGACTGGAAAACAAGAAAATTGTGATCTAAACTATTATCTTCCAGGAAGAGAAGGAACAAATGCAACTAATTTAACCTCTGGCTTTGAGAAAGGTTCCCAGTATGGCTTTGAACAAAATCCTTTCAGCTACATCTGATCTAGGTTGCAAGTTGTCTGAGGTAGAGACCAAGTCATAAAGCATGCAATGCAAAAAAGGGCTGCTCAGGGCCTCAAGGTACCTAAGGAGGTGTCAAGTGCCCTAAGTGCAGTTTGGATTTCCCCTTAATTGATCAAGGCTTTACACCACCGGAAGGAAATGCTGGAGACAGAGAGAAAGGGCAAAAAGCTCACTGCACTGCAAACCTGAAACATTTTACGTGGATGCCTTCCAAGTAAACAATAACAAAGAACTACACTTAATTTTGCAACAAACCAAAATATTAAGTACCAAGAACAAGATGAAGTATTAAGTACCAAGAATAAGGTCAAACACCATCTCTTTTACAGGCCACTAATAAACTCTGACGTTTTGATATGCTTAACTGAAAAGTTATGCCATAAGCTTAAAAATCAATACCGTAACTGCTGACGAGCGCCATTCAGCATTATCCTAGTTATTCCTACTGCAACTAAGAATAATACCAGATAACACAGCTTTTCAGTCAAAGTTCCCAACATCCTGAGTTCATCTAGAAACTTTAACTTTAGCTTATCAGTTTCATATTCCATTATGTAATAGTAGTATGTTTTCATGGAGCACCTCACTTTACACCACTCAAGTAAAGACATCTTCCTTGATTTTTGAAAGAAATGGCAAAACTGTTTACATTCCTGTATGTTCTGGGATACAAAGAAACTGTAGCAAGGGCTAGAAGAGAAGGCACAACTGTTGGCCCAGGCCGGAGCTAGCTGCCTGGTATGTTTTAAAAAAAAATGGTTATGTATCCAAAGAGTGACTGGCATTCCCACACCTTCAGAACACAAAGAGAAGGCATTTTGTGACTTACAGCTTTTCATTACAACTAATGAATTCCAGTACATTCTTAAAATGTATGTAACGCTGTACATTTTTTTCTATTTTGCAAACATTAAGTGCCCAGTATGAAAAACTGTCTCCGAAAAACGCTTTAGAAGTACAAAAACCCAAACTGAACCAACCAACCAACAAAATCCCCAAGAAGCTGTATTTCGATGAACCTTGGGGGTTCCTTACAACTTGGGATAGCCTATGATTCCAAGGACTAAATTTTGTAAGGTTGTGTATCATCTTCTCTGACAGTATCCTGAATAATACCATGTACCATTATGGGATATGGCTAACAAATTCTTTCTCGTAACAACAATGCAGTTTGGCTGGGGGCAAAAAAAAAAAGGTAATCAGATGATGTGCACATACAAAGTGCAGCCATAACACAGGTGTATATATGACATCATTTTGCCGGATGGAAATGCACAGGTTTAAACAGCATACTGCCTTGCTCTAATAAAAATCATTGATGTCTCCTACATGCGCTCAGTAAGCACTTAAGGAGAAGAAAAACGCAGTTCACACAAATTCAACTAGACGCACACTTGGCAAGAACCCAAATACATGCACAAAAAAATTGCGGGCAGCGTCGTTCCCCTTCAGCCCCGCCACAGCAGCGGGACAAGC